>JARHVA010003307.1:0-600000 GCA_037957365.1 Torreya grandis | reverse complement strand
CTTCTAGTACATTTGTCAACCAATGAGAGGGCTAAAAGACTTTTGGAGCTAATGGTGGTTATTTTGTTGGAGAAGGATTAGTTCTAATTAACCCATGTGTGAGTGAGAATTCATGGACGGTGGTTGTGTCTCATTTATTGATTTTTGTTTGCTCACCTCTTCTCTTTGGGTCTTCCCCTTTTCTATATATGTCTCGATACTTTTCAAAATAAGATATCTTCATTTTGATAAGCAATAACCCTGTCAAAATTTGTAAGAAAGACCTTTTGAAGCAATAAAGATTATTATTACCTATCTCTTGTCTGAAAATCATGTTTAGCAAGCTTATGCATGATAGCCTTGTGAAGAAGTGTTCTTCCATGTCCCATGTCTTTTCTTCTTACCTATTTTTAGGTATTTTTAGGTTAGTTACAGGTCTGAACTTGAGCTCTTTCTACCATTAATGGAAACTAGGTGTGAATTTCAAAATTCCTCTCTGCTCCATATATGGCCTAGTGAGCCTAGTTTATGAAACACTGATGTAAATCAATCGATTGTGAGGTTGTGTAAGTAGAATTATCTTATGTTGAATTAGTGTTTATTTCATGATTATGTGGGTCACTCTTTATTTGGTGCATCACCTTTCTTTGTTTAGTTTTCCCTTTTTATGTTACCTTTCTCCCCCTTTTCCTTGGTCAACAATAGGTTTTAGTGTGTGGGAACAACTATAGTGAAGCATCTAAGGAGCTAGCCTCATTAAAATCCTAGAGGTTCAACCTCACTATAGCATACTCATAGCTTGAGGTTGCTCCAATTTTCTAGCTGGGAGTGAGAGATCCTGAACAACTCTCCCATAAGGGTACAATTTCATACTACAACAATTTTTCGCATGCCTGGTGGGATCATTTCAAGAAATATTGGTCAAGTTTGATGTTGGTTTGATCAATTTTCAGTGGTTGTAGCTTTCATCTTTTAGTATTTGGTGACTCCAAAGAACATTCAATAATCTAGTGGTAGATGATTAACTATCTTTCATGCCAAAGGTCACTACAAGATTGACTTTTGTAGGTATTCATTTTGAATTTGTGTAATTACCTTTAAACTCAGCAATATGGTTAAGGTTCATCCATACTCACCCATACATAAGAAACTACTTTCCTAAACTAGTCATAAGGTATAGCTATGTGAGAAGATCCTTGTTAGCCCCTCTTGCTACCATGATTCTTCAAAGAGCTTTTGTGGGTTTCAATGGCCAAAGTCCTTTGAATTTTCCATAATATGATCCTATGCCATTAGTAACCCTCAAAAGCATCCTATATTACACAGGAGACCAAGCTATAACTCCTACTGAACAGATAATAGACATAGCCAATTTTTCCAACATTCATAATGTCATAATAGAAAACGTAGCCATTAGGTTATTGGTTGTATCCTTTAAGGGAAAGGTGTTCTATTGGTATAGAGGCCTAGCTCCTAACTTAATTCAATCATGGGATCATCTGGGAATAGCCTTATGCAAGAGGTTTGTAGATAAGAGTGACTATTTGTCACAGCTAGAGCAGCTTACCACAATCAAAAGAGCCCCCCATGAAGTCATGCAAGACTTCAATATGAAAGGCTTGGGACAAAATTCCAACCACTGTTAGACCATCCCCAAACTTTTCCTTCTTATATTATTTAAAATCTCTAAATAGTGACATAGTTGTAATGATCCAATCCATGGGAGGGGACATTTTTCCAGGTGCTTATGATGTGGCTATCAAAGCTAAAAATTGTCTAGTCTAGGTTGGCAAGCTTACTCCTAGATCCCCAATGCCCCTTTTCCCTGAGTTCAGACCACCTCCTATAGTTGCCCCCCCACTTGATGTTATCCTTCCAACTCCAACTATTGTTGTTGTGCCTTCACCAAAGCAAGAGAAGGCCTCCACTAGTGGATCCATCAACTCCCAAGAGAAAAATAACTACTTAGAAATGAAGAGCATGCTCCAATCCTTGGGGAATGATGTGGTCAATGTCAAGAGGTATCAAGCCATACAAAGCTCCATATCATCCTCAGTAGTGCCTTATCAAGCAAATAGGCCACTCTCCAAAGGAGGTTTTCAAGGACATGGGCAACCTAATTATGCTAGATAGCACAATTATAATCTAGATGTTGTAGGCCCTTCCAATTCTTTGGTTATTGCTCAAAACAATATGACTCAAGAGGCTAAAGGGACAATGCCTTGGAATCAATCTTTTGGGCAATCCATTGTCCCAGCTAATGGTTCTAACTAGGATTTCAATGACCAATGGCAATAGGTTGTTGCTTATGGGTAAAATCAAGCTCTTATGTCTCAAAGCATGGAGATCCCCGTGATGACAAAGCTAGAGCAGCCTCCACAAGAACAAGGATCAGATTAGGTATCAAACCAGCTGGAAGCTACAATGGTTATTAGTGAGCAAGAAGAGTGTTATGTATCCAATCAATAGGCCATCCCCAGTCTGGTTCACATCCCAGTCTCAGTAAACATAAGATTTAAGAGAAGGAATATGGGTGACAACCAAGAAGCATTCAAGGAACATCTTGTCACTACTCCTTCATTGACAAAGCTAGTAGTAGTAGCTCCCAAAATTTAGGCAAAGGTTGGTGGTATGCCAATCAACATTGTTGATAAAATGAAGAAATACAATGTGAGTGTACCAATGTGGGACAAGCTTTCCATGCCTGGTCAAGTGGATATCCTTTAGGAAGGCTTGTCCATGATAAGTGTTACAACAACTACAGGTAGACAACCAAACAAATAAATTGAGGTCCTCATTAATGCAACCCAAGGTCCTATGGGAGAAGGGTTAAGTAAAGTGGTCAAGCCTCCTCTGTTCTACATTTCACTAATTATCAGTGATTCCTTGGTGCACAATTGCTTGGTAGATAGTGGGGTTGGCACTTCAATAATGCCAAAATCAATAGCAGACTAGCTTGGTTAAAATTATGAACCCCAATCCAAGGGAGTTTTGTAACTTGATGGATCTTTCAATAAACCAACTAGTATTATCAAAGGTCTCAACCTGACCTTGCATGTTTGTCCTAGTGTTTCAGTGGCTCAAGATGTGTTTATTCTAGAGGTGCCTCCACATTTTGTTTTATGTTTATTTAGAGAATTCACAACAAAGATAGGAGGCTATCTCATAGCAAATTGGTCATACATGGCATTCAGAACTAGGTATGGGACTAAGGTATCAATCAAGTCTGAACCCACGACACACTTTCATATTGAACCCCATTAGTCAGATAGCATAAACCTCAATTATACTATCCTTGATGAGGATGAGTTTACAATTGGTTAAGAGATGAACACTTGTCCTAAATAAATTCTATATTTATTCTTGGATGAGCTATGGTGGGATAATCAATTTCTCAACCCTTTGGAAGGAGTTGAAGAAAGAGACATGGGTGTTTATTTGCTACATGAATAAAATCAACTCATGCCTTCCCTCACTGGATCTAAATATGACCTCAATGGTATGTGGAAGTTATTCTTCGATGGTTCAAGGAGAAAGAATGGAGCAGGTGTAGGGGCAATGTTGGTTTCCCCTTTAGATGATAAGTTTTTCTCTTCTTATAGGTTCCATTTCAATTGCTCTTCAAATGTGGAAGAATATGAAGGCTTAATCCATGGCCTTCAATGGGCTAGTAAGAAAGGAATCAAGCAACTACAAACATATGGGGACAATGAGCTTATAGTAAACCAAGTCAGGCGCCTAAACATTACGAAGAATCTTTTGATGAGGTCCTACAAAAATATGATGTGGGACCTAATTGAAGATTTTGAAGCCTTTGGCATTCAAGTTGTGCCAAGGAACCAAAATCAACATGCTAATAGGTTGGTAGCCGTGGGGGCTAAGTGTCAGGCACCATGAACAACAAACATGCTCTGATGCCACGTGTTGGGGAATACGAAACCCAACACCGGAAGCACACAATTGATTACCAACTTCAAGCAACTTAATATGCGGAAATAACCAGAATCAACAAGTAACTAGAATTTAAAATAACACAAAATATGAAAGACAATACACAACTTGTATTAATAACTCTTTCATAAGGAAATACAACAAAGAAGACCGCCACAGTTCTTCTTCCTTACACACCTCTAGGGCTGCCACACCTCTAGGACATAAACAGTAAATCTTCCCTCAAAGCTCTCTCTCCTAGGTCCCAACACCCAACTCAAACACAGAGTTGGTGTTCACCTTACACCTGTGCTCCATGCACTCCACAAGTGCTCCACGCACTCCACAAGTGCTCAAAGTACTTCAAGTAGATCTCCCATGAACCTGTAACAACCTGCAATTCAACAGACCATACTTATGGAAGGAACTGCCTTGCCTTCCTCTTAGCTCTCCATGTACTCCACGTACATACCAATGAGTACACACCGTACTCCAAGTAGATCCTGCCTGATCCTGCTCCCTATTGTGTTAATGTCCTATCTGATCTCCAACCTATAGATCGATAATGGTTTTGCACACCTGTGAACCTTGACCTTGCACACACACACACCTGCAGATCAACGATCTTACTTACCATGTAGATCTCCTATAAGCCATGCTCCCCTGATGACCAAGATCATACATACATGAAGAATCCAGCTGACTCTCCAATCCAGCACCCACCTTGGTACTGCTGTGGAACTAGGAGGAACACCCTTGCTCACCTCACACACAGAAGGAGCTAGCTTTGCTCAACTCAAACTAGAACACTTTTCCAATACAACCATGAGTCTATTATATAGAACTCATCCAAACAATAATTAGACTCCTAGTACAATAATTAGATCCGCAGCTCTTAGTCTATAATTAGCACTAAGCATGCAAACACTTGGTTCATCAACCAACTGCCCGTAATAAACTCATAGTTGAACCACACAGGTGACCGACACCGGTCCCTGTCCGCCTGGGGGTCGCTGACACCGGCCGATATCTGACCGATGCCTGTTGCTTCCTGTCTCCTTCCTGCCGACATCGGTTGGCCTGACTGACGCCGGTGTCTCTAACACTCAGAAACTCTTCTGCACCCTCCTCTGTGTCTGCATCAGTGAAGCTTTTGGCTCCATAACCTAACAATCTCCCACTTGGAGATAAACAGCTGCACTGTACCTGTACCTGTACTCCATCTAATTTATTTCCTGGTTTGTATCCCTCTTCAAGATCAATCCTGAAGACAACCCACCACACATCCCGTGGTGTACCTCCTGTCATCCGAGTACCCTGCCACATCCGAACCTACAAACCCATGTAGTGAAGTCCTGACCCTGCATAGCATGAATCCTTGTTGCTGGTCCCTCTCAAATACCTGAGAACTCACTTCCCCGAATTGGCTCCTAACTCTCTGACAGCTCCCACTGCATGGGAATACTCAGGTCTATACCAGACCTCATGTGATTTTGGACACTGTACCTGTCAAGCCCTTAGTGTGCTCCGGCTCTACATCTTGAACCTCGCCAACACCTGATTCACATCAGCTCCCACTGGAGACAAAATCAACCTGTGATCTCCATGCCTCCCATGTCAAAGAATTTCGCTGCTCCAAACTCCTCATGACATGCCACTGGACTAATCTTACCCTTAGCTCAGCAAAACCCTGTATGTACAAACCTGCTAGCTAGCATACTATCCACATACAGCAACAAAATGATGTTGCAATCACCATCCCCCTGGTAAGTCAGAACCACAGTAGTTACCCTGACATTGACTGAAGCCATGATTCGTCTTCCACCTGTCAAAACTTGTACCACTATCTTGCAGCTCCTCAAGACCACATGCCTGGCCTTCCGTCTCACGTGTCCGTTCACTCTATTCTTCAACTAAGGAATCCATTCGTCTCTGTGCTTTCGCACAGGCTGGCAACCCTACCAAAACTCCCGTTTGGTTCTGCATCATATTCCTGCCAAGCTCCCACCTGTTTCCTGGATCCTTCCTGCTCTACAATTAGCAACGAGTATAAAGAAGAGGAACAATGAATTTGAGGGCCTACTTACGTCTTCAGTCCTCCGTATGGGTGTTTGAGACTCCTTGACAGCATGCTGTCCACCCAAAATCCATTACAGTGACCGACCTTAGTCACTCCACAGTCTACATCCGACCGACGTCGGTTCCCATGCATCTGTACCTGACTATCGACCCTGACAACGTTGGTGTCCCTGTTGCCGACATCGGTCCTACTGACCGACGTCGGTCTTACCCTGCCCGACATCGTCGACTTTGGTCTGTACATGACCGACATCAGCACCTGTCTGTTCGACGCCGGTTCCTCCTGACCAACGCTAGTATCTGTGTTCACCTGTGAGTGATGACTTTTTACCCACGAGCTCCTTTGAATCAATCTCCATGTCCAAACTGCCCTGCTCAGAAGTATCCAACACCATCCATTGGTGTTTGTCTGCCATCTCCTCCAAGAACACCAAGGCTTTCCAATTTTTAACCCTGTCAAATACATCTGTCTTCCGCTTAAGAACATGCATCTCCTTCCTGCTCATGTGACCAAGCCTACGAAGCCACGTCTCTGCAACAGAAGAATCAGTAATATAAACAAGTAGATAAAGAGTACCTACTTTCTTACCACCAGCTAATTCAAGTGTATCCGCTGTGAGAGTTCTTGTGCATCTCTCATCACCCAATCTTTCTGAAGAAATTAGCCATATCTCCAAACCTGGGACCTGCATGACCTTCATCAACACCTGTGTGTTGGCCGCCTGCAATTTCAGCTTCACTTCCCCTTTGCCAATTCTTTGGCAAGGCTCACCAGCTCCTCTACCTGGGGCTGCATGGAAAGAGGCAACCGAATCTTTTATCCAAGAAACCTGCCAACACATCCTGTGCAACGACACCTACTACATCTGCATCTTCAGTTTCTTCATGCTGATCTGCTACCAACCAACAATCTTCTTTTACCTGCTCTTTCTTTCCATGGGACCTTAAGTGACCATCTGTGCTTTTCAACTCCTCCATTCTTAGCTTACTGTGATCTGTCGTTGCTCTACTCCCACTCAATCAGAAACCCCTGAGAGTGCCCTATAACCAAACACAAAACTGCTTCCTACAACCTTAGCTCTGATACCACTTGTTGGTATCAAGCTCAAGAACCTACAACCAAGGCTCTGATACCACTTGTCAGGCACCACGAACAACAAACATGCTCTGATGCCACGTGTTGGGGAATACGAAACCCAACACCGGAAGCACACAATTAATTACCAACTTCAAGCAACTTAATATGCATAAATAACCAGAATCAACAAGTAACTAGAATTCAGAATAACACAGAATATGAGAGACAATACACAACTTGTATTAATAACTCTTTCAGAAGGAAATACAACAAAGAAGACTACCACAATTCTTCTTCCTTACACACCTCTAGGGCTGCCACACCTCTAGGACATAAACAGTAAATCTTCCCTCAAAGCTCTCTCTCCTAGGTCCCAACACCCAACTCAAACACAGAGTTGGTGTTCACCTTACACCTGTGCTCCACGCACTCCACAAGTGCTCCACGCACTCCACAAGTACTCAAAGTACTTCAAGTAGATCTCCCATGAACCTGCAACAACCTGCAATTCAACAAACCATACTTATGGAAGGAACTGCCTTGCCTTCCTCTTAGCTCTCCATGTACTCCACGTACATACCAATGAGTACACACCGTACTCCAAGTAGATTCTGCCTGATCCTGCTCCCTGTTGTGTTGCTGTCCTATCTGATCTCCAACCTACAGATCAATAATGGTTCTGCACACTTGTGAACCTTGACCTTGCACACACACACACACACCTGCAGATCAACGATCTTACTTACCATGTAGATCTCTTATAAGCCATGCTCACTTGATGACCAAGATCATACATACATGAAGAATCCAGCTGACTCTCCAATCCAGCACCCACCTTCGTACTGCTGTGGAACTAGGAGGAACACCCTTGCTCACCTCACACACAGAAGGAGCTAGCTTTGCTCAACTCAAACTAGAACACTTTTCCAATACAACCATGAGTCTATTATATAGAACTCATCCAAACAATAATTAGACTCCTAGTACAATAATTAGATCCGCAGCTCTTAGTCTATAATTAGCACTAAGCATGCAAACACTTGGCTCGTCAACCAACTGCCCGTAATAAACTCACAGTTGAACCACACAGGCGACCGACGCTGGTCCCTGTCCACCTGGGGGTCGTCGATGCCGGCCGATATCTAACTGACGCCGGTTGCTTCCTGTCTCCTTCCTGCCGACGTCGGTTGGCCTAACCGACACCGGTGTCTCTGACACTCAGCAACTCTTCTGCACCCTCCTCCGTGTCTGCATTAGTGAAGCTTTTAGCTCCACAACCTAACACTAAGTTCAACATCCCAAGTAAGTTGAAAGAAACCAAGGTTCAACCACATGTCAATGTGGTGGTGAGGCTATCAGTGCCAGATAATGAGGCCCATTGGTAGGTTTTTGAAAATGATAAACAAATTTCTTATTTCTTACTACAAGAATTCAAGTTCTCCTCCACCAACCAAGAGAAGTTTCAACACCAATATGATGATCAAATCATTCAACTAAAATCTAACAAGCTCCCTAAAGGGTTGGTCGCCCTTTAAGGCCTTTTTCATCAGGGATACCATATGAGGAAAGACAAGGCAATGATATCAACTGATGAAGAAAACTATGAGAGAGTCCTCATCTTCAAGGACAAGCTTCTCAAGCTTGGGAAGGTAAGCAACAAACTTCAAAGGCGCATCTTCATTGAACTTTGTAAAGAGTTTTCAAAAAAATTTGCTTGAGAGTATAGCGATTTGAGAGGCTTTGATCCAAAGCTGGCCCAACATACTATAGAGATGGAGGCTAAAACTAAGCCTGTGACGCAAAAACAAAGACCCATCAAACCCAAAATAGGAGAGCTTATGAAGAAAGAGATAACCAAGTTGACTGAATCCAAGATTATCTTTCTCATAAAACACTCATCATGGGTAGCCAATTTGGTGCCTGTAAGGAAGAAGAATGGTGAGATCCAATTGTGTGTTGACTTCAAAGATCTGAATAGGGTCTCTTTGAAGGACCATTACGCTCTACCATCCATGAAGTAGCTTCTTCAAATGGTTGCATGTTCATAACATTTTTCTCTTCTAGATGGGTGCTCAGGATACAACCAAGTGTTGGTGAAGGAGGAAGATCAATACAAGACTGCCTTCACCACCAAGTGGGGCACATATGCTTATTAGAAAATGCCTTTTGGCTTATCAAATTTTGGGGCCACTTTTCAAAGGGCAATGGACATGGCTTTCCAAGGGCTGCTAAATCAAATGGTGCTAGTCTACTTGGATGACATCACCATTTTCTCCAAGGATGCCAACAAGCACATGGACCACCTGAAGTTTATCTTTGAGAGATGCAAAGAGTATGTAATCTCTTTGAATCTCAAGAAATGTGTGTTTGCTATGCATGGAGGTAAGTTGTTGGGCCATGTTATTTCAAAAAAAGGATTAGCTATTGAGCCTGATAGATGAGTGTCATCTTGGTCTTATCCTTACCCAAGCATAAGAAGGGACTACAAATTTTCTTTGGGAAAATAAACTTTGTAAGGAGGTTTATACCTGGTTTTGAAAAATTGGCCAAACCCATCACTACTATGCTTAAGAAGAACCAAGCGTTCACTTGGTCAAATGAAGGTAAATCAATATTCGAGGCTATCAAGCAGGCCATTGCCCAAACATCCACACTCATGAACCCTAATTTTTTAATAGATTTCTTATTATACGCCTTTACCAATATTGATAATATATCATCTATGTTGATGCAAAAGAATGGTGAAGGACTTGAACAACCAATAGCTTTCTTTAGTCAAGGGCTAGAAGGATATGTGGTGAGGTATACTTTTATATAAAAACAAGTCCTTGTAGTGGTAATAATCCTTAAAAGGTTTAGGCCCATGCTCTTTAATAGCAAAATCTATATCATGGTGTCTCATCCTAGAGTGAGATATTTCCTTCTTAACAAAGACTTAAACAAAAAGAGGGCTAGTTGGATTACCAAGGTCATGGAGCATGATGTAGATATCAAGGTCACTATGCTAGTGAGAGGAAAAGGTTTGTGAGAGCACATGGTTGATGACCTTAATGAAAAAAAATAGGTTATTTTGGTACTAGAATATAACTCACAGATGGATGCACTCCTAACTCACATTAGTTGGCTCCAGGATATGACATGTTTCTTGATGATAGGTGAGTACCCATAAGGTATGGATAGAGAAAAGAGAAGGTATTTCAAACTTTAGTCCATACCTTATGCATTGGTTAGTGAGGTTATATTTAGAAAGGACCTCGATGGAGTGATATTAAGATGCATAGATGGTAAGCAGGTGACCAAGCTTTTGGAACATTTCCATGATGGACCTGTGGGAGGCCATTTTGCTCCAATGACCATATCAACAAATATAATGAGGGTAGGTTATTACTAGCCTAAAATTTTCAAAGATGTGTATGCATGGGTAAGGTGTTAGAAGTGTGATCTCTTTGTGGGTAAGCAAAGATTGGTAGCCCTTCCTCTCAACTCAATTCAGGTAGATAAACCCTTCATGCAATGGGGGATATATTTCATAGGAATACTCAACCCTCCATCAAGTGCAGGGCATAAGTGGGTGCTTACTACAACCAACTACTTCACCAAGTGGGTGGAAGCCATTGCATTGAAATAAGCTAATGAAAGTGTAGTCTTAGACTTCTATGACAACATTGTGACCAAGTTTGGTGTTCCATCCACTATCATTTCTGATAATGCACTAGCATTTCTCAGTTTGAAAATAAGTGAATGGGATATCAAGATGGGAATCTACCTAAGCACCTCTTCCAATTATTATTCTCAAGGAAATGGACTCACTGAGTCCTCAAATAAAAATTTTCTAAGAATTAGGAGAACCATGGAAGAGAACTAGAGGACATGGCAAACTAAACTAAAGATAGCCTTGTGGACTAACTGGGTGACTCCTAAAGCTGCCATTGACAATTCTCTATATGTTTTAGTATATGTAAGGGAGGCCAAGTTGTCAATTTCTATGGAGATACCTAGATTAGAGCTTTCCCATCATCTATATCTATTGGAAGATGATCCCATGAATGTGAAGTTGGCAGAACTCATGGAGCTTGAAGAAACAAGAGACCTTGAAATGAAGACACTAGAGTCACATCAAGCCCAAGCCAAGAAATATTTTTACAAGAGATCCATAGCAAGGGACTTTAGATAATGGGATCTAGTCCTCAAATGGGATTCAAATAAGGCCAAGCCAGGAAATCATACCAAATTTGATAGCTTGTGGAGTGGTCCTTATTTGATCCACAGATGCAAACAACATAATTCTTTTCAACTGGCCCAACTGGATGGAGAGGTAATACCCATCCCAGTCAATGGGATTCATCTAAATCTATGTTACTATAAGAGTTTTCAGCCATTATATATATTGTACATATTGTATAGCTTTTCATGTTTTCCTCTAAGTACCATGTGCACATCCTTTTCAGTTGTGTTTCTCTTCCCTAAGTGCTTTGGGCACAATTTTTTTGTGTTCTAGTTGTCCTTATTGCTTCAAAGGGAGGTTCTAATTAAATGAAAAAGTGATTGAATCCATGCCCAATGGATGGGTTTGATGAGGTAAAATGGTCTAATTTCTATTGCATTGACAGGCATGTAACCCCTGTGAGCCACCAAAGATGTTGACCATTTTTGGCCCACATATGAAGCTCTTGCATGGTTTGATAAAAAATTGGGTCAAGGATTGGAAATGGATCTGGTATCAGCGTTCAAAGATAAGCTTGTAATCCAAAAGCTAAATAAAAAATCTCTTTTTTAGCTAAGACTTTTACTTGTTCATTCTTTCAAAGAACAAATGAAAGGTGATTTCTTTCAGGCCTATTTTGATTTCATTTTCCTTTTGAGAAAATCATGTAGACAATTTCCCTGAATGAATTCTTTCTCCTTTCAGCTAAGTGTTCCTTTGAGCTAATTGTTCTCTCTTCAGAAGTTTTAACTTGGTTTCTTTCATTCAAGTGTCAAAAAATCTTTTAAAAAAAAATTCTGAAAGAATTGTTCCAAGCAAAAGTTTTGAAAAATATATCTTAAAGTGAAGTGGCTAAAACAAAAACTCTAAAGGATCATTTGAGATTTTTTGAAGGGTCACTACCCCTTCCAAAGGGACATTTCCATTTTACCCAAGAAAATTGTCATCAGCAGTGGGGGCACTTACAAAAGTCTGGGTCCTTTGCAAGAGGCCTGGGTCCATTACTTAAGGGCTTGTTCACTTTTTCAGAGGACCATTGCAATATTTTTTAAGGTCTCAATTGAAATTATGAAGAGTATGTTACCCTTCGAGAGATGCCTTTGATAAATTCTGAAGGGTCTCTTCCCCTTCGAGAAAGTCCTTGTCAAAAAGCTTGAAAGGCAATTTTGGAAAGATTATGAATGAATTCCTTCAAACTTTTTGTCCAAAGGAAATAAGCCAAGAAAATCCCAAGAAAAAAGAACCTAAAAGGATGTCAAAGATAATGCCTGAAAATAAAGTCCAAAGAAATTGATGACAGGCCTGCAAATGCCAAGTTTGAGCCCTTGCAAGTAGCCATTGGCATTTAAAATACCAGAAGGAGTTGCAAAACCTATGGACTCACACAGACATAAATAAGATAAATTTAGAAAAACCAATGTCTTTAGATTGGTTATCCATCTATAAGGAAGATTTGGTCTGGGTTTCAAGGCAAGAGCTAATAGGTGAAGTTAATGGGGAGTCCTCGTCCTTCAACATGGCCATCATCTCCAACCAATAATTGGCAAATGTAGAAGCAACATGGCTTAGTCAGGTTTGTAGGTGTAAGAATTTTTGTCCTCATACATAAGTAGAAAAGTGGAGGATGGCATGGAGATGAAAGATAAAGATCAAGTAATTAGAAAAGATAGCTCATGCATTTAAGATGTTCCTAGACTTTTCCTTCTTAGTGGACCATGACATCGTCGTCCTCAGCAAGTTTTGTCTTCTAATGCATTTCTCAACCAATGAGAAGGTTGAAAGACTTTTGGATCTAATGGTGGTTATTTCATTGGAGAAGGATTAGTTCTAATTAACCCAAGTGTGGGTGAGAATTCATGGAAGATGGTTGGGTCTCATTTATTGATTTCTATTTTCTCATCTCTTCTCTTTGGGTCTTTCCATTTTCTATATATGTCTCAATTCTTTTCAAAAGAAGATATCCTCATTTTGATAAGGAAGAACCCTGTCAAAATTTGTAAGAAAGACCTTTTGAAGCAATAAACATAATTTTTACCAATCTCTTGTCTGAAAATCATGTTTAGCAAACTTGTGTATGATGGCCTTATGAAGAAGTGTTCTTCCATGTCCCTTGTCTTTTCTTATTACTTATTTTTAGGTATTTTTAGGTTAGTTTCAGATCTGAACTTGAGCTCTTTTCACTATTAATGGGCATTGGGTGTGAATTTTTAAATTCCTTTCTGCTCCATATATGGCTTAGTGAGCCTAGTTTATGAAACACGGATGCAAATTTATTAGTTGTGAGGTTGTGTAAGTAGAAATATCTTATATTGTATTAGTGTTTATTTTGTGCTTATGTGAGTCACTCTCTATTTGGTGCATCACTTTTCTTAGTTCAATTTTCCCTTTTTATGTTACCTTTCTCTCCCTTTTCTTCGGTCAATAATAGGTTTTAGTGTGTGGGAATAGCTTAAGTGAAGCCTTTGAGGAGCTAGCGTCATAAAAAATATTAGAGGTTCAACCTCACTATAGGGTACCCACAACCTAAGGTTGCTCTAATTTTTTAACTAAGAGTGAGAACCTGAAAAACTCTCCCACAAAGGCACAATTCTGAGCTACAATAAGACATTAAATAACATTGAAAATAAAAAATAGAATAATATTACGTTGTCAAAGTAACCAAACCACAAATATGAGACAAGAGATTTGACAATTGAGAAAACTGTCAAATCGAATAAAACTCTACACTAGTATTGAAAGCTTGTAACAAGAATTTCCAATTACAATAGCATGAAGAAGTTAAGATAAGAATAGTGTTAGGTCAAGATAGCATCAAGTATATAGCAGCAATATTATATCAACGAGTGTTGAGAGAGTGTAATATCAAAATGTGTAGAAAAAGAGATATAAGAAATCTTTATAAAGAGTTAAAAGAGAAAATGAGTTACAAGTGCAAACTCCAATATGTGTGCCAAATATCCCTAATCCTCTTACAAGTGGGGAGGATGTGTTTGTCATGTGAGGAAAAAAAAATGTAATTAACTCCAAATCTAATAAGTGGACTACAAAGGTGAGTGACACCTCAAAATGTTAGAATAAAGTGTATTTATAAATACAATAAATACACACACATATAAGACTTGAGATAAGCCTAAAAATATATAGAAATGACTCAAATAAGATTAATTCTCCAACACTTCCTCTCAAACTTAATTTTGGATTACAAAAGTAGAGAAATTTTTTTTCAAAAAAGGAAAGGAATTGAAATTATATAATACTCCCCCTTAATAAAAACTTATTTCAAGAGGAATTACAATAGATAGAGAGAAGAAAGAAGAGAAAGTGTTGTCTAAAGTTGTAAGGATCAAAGTGTGATCATAAAAAATATCTATGAATACTCTTTAAACAATGTGGTCAATCCATAATAGAACAAAGACTAACAAGGAGTGATGATCCACAAAACTTACAAGACAAACAAACTAACACCAATCTTTCAAGTTAAATAACCAATATATCAAAACACAACCTTTATACATAATATAATGAAAGTATATGTACACAAAAACATAAATGGAGTAAAAATAAATTCCATCATAAAGTGTGTAAGTCTCACAAAAAGAAGTCAGTCAACATAATCAAAGCATATATCCTATGTAATAAAAATCAAGAAAAATAAATAAAAGAATTTAAGTTTCTTAAAAAAGAAAATAAAAAATATATTTCACTTGAAAAAGATATTTTACATGTAGCATTAGAATAATTATCACAAAAAGACATCAAAAGCTCTAAAAGATTCATATTCTTTCTGAATCCAAACAATTTTACCCTTAGATGTAGGAGATTTAGTCATTTAACAATAACACAAACTGTCATGCATGGATTTACTATAATGTTTACATTGATGTAATATCCAACATTTAGATATGTGATACTTGTGTTTCCCACAATGCATAAAAGGTTTAGTAATTTTAACCAAAGCATGAGAATTAGAAATAGTATTATCAAAATAAGTTGCATTATAAGTCCTTAGATGCAGAGGACAATATGATTCTGAATATATTGTAGAAGCATTATAACCAATACCTTTACAATTTGTATTAAATTTAGGTAAAATACGATCAAGAATACTATTTTTACACTTACCAAGCCCACCACCCGAATATCTCATATTGTGCATGATTTTGAAGCTAGAGTTGGTATAAAGAGTGTGCACATAAGTTTGATTTTGTTTAGAAGCACAAGGATATCCATTATCATTACACCTATTATCATTAGTAAAAGATGCAAGTTTAGCATTAAGAGCATCAAAGGAGTTTTATATAGACATAAAATTCTCATTAAAAGAGCATTATAAAACATTTAAAGTCTCATTTTGACATGCAAGTTGATGTTTAAGATTATTAATTTCATCATTTTTTGAATAAATAGTTTGCATGGTGTTCTTAAATTTAAAAAAAAAATCCTAATTTAAAAGCCATATGAGCATGTTAAGAAACAAATTTTAAAAAGTGATTTACGACCACCAAATCAACCTAAAAAGATGGATATAATGTCAAAGTACTAGTGAGCTTACAAACAAAAGTGTTGACAATTTTGTTTCACACAAATTAAACTAATTTAAAGTTCAAAATATTAAAAAATTACTTAAAATTACATCAATTTTTTTGTAAATGTAAATCCACACCAAAATACCAACTAATAATTTTTAAATAATTAATAAAGCTTATTAAAATTAAACTTGATTGTAAAAGAAAATTAATTTCTCAAAAACATGTTAAAAAATTCCATATGACTTTTATTTTTATTGTGACTTTATACGAATTAAAAACCTTTTTTCTTTATGAATGAGACAAATTTAAATAAACTTTACACTTTAAAATTTCAAGAAAAGAAAACCCACGGAGTTTCAAAACTTTCCAAAAAAAGGTTACCAAAGAGTGGTTTGTAAATAGTGCCACGTTCACTTATTACCAAATTGAAAAGTTTAAAGAGATTATTTTTGTGATTTTGAAAATATTTGAAAGGGAAAAAAAAGCATTTAAGGTAAAGTTTTGAAATATTTTTTTTCATAGATAAAATAGTAATTTCATATTAATTGTAATAAGAAATTTCGTAAATGTTAATAAGCATTTTAAAGGAAAAAAAAATGAAAAAAAAAAAAAACCCTCCTCACAAAATATATTTTCAGAGTAGAAACTAATCTTTTATACGTCAGTAGACGCCTTCTTGTCTCAGACTTTTCACAGCTTAATTAGCAGAATCCTGCGATAGTAGGCAGGCGCTGAATGGCTACGGCTTCAATATTTCTCACTCAAAATATTACAAGCTTATTACAATATCCTTGTTCAATTTCTGATTCACAGGATCCTTCGAAAAGGGCAAGTGAAGAGCATACTCTTTTGCAAGGCTACTAGATTTTCACACTAGAAATTTTTTTGATACAAATACATAGGCAGAGAGGCTTATTTATAGCAATATTTGGGCGGTCCTGCCTGCTTCGCTGGCAAGGCGGTGTCAATCCCATCATGCTTTACAGCTCAAAAGATGGCTACAGCGATATGCTATTCGAGGCGTTGGATCCACATGATGATGATGGTGATGAAGGAATCATGGGTTGTGGGCCCAACATGTCTTCCGCTTCGGTTGCTAAGTCATCTTCAGATATCGGATCAAATAGGCATCTTATCTAAAAAGTGCTTTGGAGATGCCAGTGTCTACAGTTTGGGGGTCCCGCTTCACATGGTGCATGTCGTGGTATACAGTGGAAATAAGATTCCCACTCAAGCTGTCGGCGAATAATTGTATGCACGACAGTATCTTGGTCATGATTTTCTTGTTCATGAATTCTATGCGGGCCATGTCAAGCTATCCAACGATACAGGTGTTCGTTGAATGCAGATATGATCCAGATGCGCCACGTCCAAAGTGGTCGCTTTAGTAGCTCAGTGAATTGGTGATACAGGAATTCATTGTTGAGCCTTTCTATTGTGATGACTCCTGAGTTTTGGCGGCGGTTTGCTTGGAGTGTCGCTGCTGCAGACATTTGCAGGTCTTGCCCTGCTGCATAGGAGATCCTCGTGTATCGGGGATGCAGGCCTTCTCTTAGAATTTGTTCTTGGACAAGAACATTCAAGGAATCAAATCCTTGGTTTAATATCCTGGTCAGATTAAAACCAGGTGCAGGCTGATGCATTAATGTGGCTGGAGGATTCCGACTGAGCCAATCTGTGATAATATTATTAGTTCCTATAATATGCTCCACAGAAAAATTAAACTGATGGAAAAATGCTTGCCACCGAACATATTTTCCGCGACCATCTTTTCGACCATGATCCTTTTCTCTAAAAGTCAAAAATCTAGTACAATCGGTTACAACTACAAAGTGTGGCAAATGTAAAAGTTTCAGCATGAACTTTTCTAAGCATTTTTTCACAACATAGATCTCTTTATCAGAGGAGATCCATTTTAGAATGTCGGAGCTAAACACACCACTAGCAAATTCACAAACAAATTCTTTGCTATCTATTATACAAACAAGTACTCCTCCCCACGCTAGGTCAGAGGCATCAGTATATACTTTCATCTGTTTGGATTTAGGAACATGCAGTTCTGGCAGTGCTGCTACAGTTGCCTTAATCTTGCGAACTGCTGCTGTATGTCGTTCTTCCCAATGGAAAGCTTTCTTCTTCTAGAGAAGCTGTTGCAGAATGTACCTGTCTTCACCAGAATTAGGATAGAAACTGTTAAGATAATTTAGCAAACCCAAAAATGCTTACAGCTTGGGTTTATCCAAACGTTCAGGAAAACTGATGACTTTATCTTTTATGTGTGGCTGGACTTGCAGTTTGGAATCTCGGATTACCATGCCGAAGAAATTGCATTCAGTTGTGCATAACTGAATTTTAGTCTCTGAAAGAACTATTCCTGCTTCTTAAGCCAGCTGAAAGAATTGGAGAGATGAGTAGCATGCTCATCTAAAGAATTACTAAAAATAAGAATATCATCTATGTATACACACAAAAACTGAGAAGTGCCTCCAAAAATTTTATCCATATGCGCCTGATAATATGCTGGCGCATTCATTAAGCCGAAAGGCATGACAGTCCATTGAAAGTGGCCAAAGGGGCAGCTGAAGGCTGTCTTGGCTCTATCTTCTTCTTTGACTCTTATCTGATAAAAACTCGATTTGCAGTCAAACTGGGAAAAATATTTACAAGCTGCAACCTTTTCTAGCAAATAGCTTTTATCAGGTATAGGATATGGATATGGTTCTGTAATGGCATTCAATGGTCGATAGTTAATGACCATTCTTTTCTTACCTCTTTTCTGTTCTGAATGTTTATTAACCATAAAGGCATAACAGCAGAATGGGGAAGTTGATTTCTCAATAAAGCCATTTTTCTCCAGATCTTTGATCTGTAGTTCCATATCATCATAATCTTGTGCCGGTATTGGAATCTTCTTTCCAATCTTCATGTGCTTGCCTTCTAGTATCTTTATTTCCATTTCAGGCATAGCTTTAGACCAAAACTGCTGAGGATTCTCTGAGCAGATAGAGGACTTGATCTTTTCTCCAATTTCTAATATCTCGGCTGGGATTATGTTAGGGCTTTGAGTCATGGCACTTGGAAACTGTTCTGTGGCATAGATAAGCCTGGGTATTCTAAGCCTTTCATTCTCTATGGTGAACATGATGCTTTTTGCAGTAGCACCATAGGGTGTATATCTGTCAATAAATGATCCTCCAAGGAGGATGTCAATGGGCATCTTATCTAAAGCAAAGAAATCACAATGGAAGATTTTATTTTGAATTCGCAGGGGTTGTTGGTGTTTATACTTTTTGCATATGAAACTATTCCCCTGGATATCTATACTCTTATAAGCAAGGTTGTCATCAAGTGTCTTCCAGTCACTGATGAGCTGAGGTTTAGCAAAGGAGAGGGAAGCACCTGTGTCTACTTGTGCATCTACTAGTCTGCCATTTATTTCTAAAGTGAAAAACTGAGCAAATCTACCATTAATTAAATGGTTAAGATAGGCAGGCTGAGGTAGTTCAAGAGAAGGGATGCTGGTACATACCAACTTTTGCCTTCCTGGATCTTGGACTATTACAGGTTCAGAGTAGACTTCTTCTTCTTCTGGTTCGGCTTCTTCCTCTTCTGGTTGATTACTGCATTCACCAGGACAGTAATCTTGGTCGGAATAAAACATACTTCCGACTTCATCCTCTTCGTAGCCATCGTCCCACCGAGGGTCTACTGCTAGGACAGGTTCTTCAGCTGGTAGGATCTGTTCCCATATTGGCTCTCTGATTTCTTTAGGCGGCTCTCTACTGGTGAACTTATTTTTAATCTAGGAGTCGCTTGGCTTGAACGAGCTTGGATATTGCACAGGAGGATGATTGAGTCTGTGCAATGTTGGTGGTTGTCTTGGTTGAGAGGGTTGTCTCCCTCTTGATGATTCTCCTCTAGAATAGCCTCTTCCACGGGGCTTCTCTGGTCACTCTGGAACTTCATAATGATTTCGTGACCAGGGTCCATGTGCTTCATACCAGTCGTGTTCTCTTGGTCGTCCATGTCTTGTTCCACGTTGCATGTTTGACATTGGGTGCTCAAGTTCATCTGCAAGAGATTCTAATGCTGCTGCATCTTCTTCATCATTAGATGCTTCATCTGGAAGATCTTCAAGTGTTGGTTCATAGATATCTTCTTGAAGATAAAGATCTTCATTTGCATCTACAATATCCCACCATGTTGCTGTGTTGGACGAAAAAATAGATTTAACAGCAGGGTTTTTACAAGAGCAGTTAGGAGCAATATGACCAGGTTTGCGATAGATGTAGCAAATGCGCTGCTTGAAAGGAGGACGTGCGGTTTGTCGTTTCTTGAGAAAACGATGAGGAGGTGCATAGGAATGCTTGTGGGGAAAAGAGCGGCGCTTATAAGAGATATGCCGGCGACGCTGCTTTTGATGTCGATGCAGTTATACATAAGGTCTACAGCCAAAGGGGGCTGTTTCAGGGAAGACTGGAGCAATCTGAGATGCTTGGTGCTTGCTTAGCTTCTGCATGGACTTAGTCTCAGAGACTAAAGTCATAATATTTTGCTGGGCAAAGTCAATAACATCGAAAAGAGCTAGATCTTTGATCTGTAAGCCTTTCAGATCAATATAAGATAAGACTCTGTCAATTAAATTATAAGGTAAAGCATGCAGAAATTTGAGCTTAATTTCGGTGGATGCATAGCTGCGGCTATCATATGCAAGCTTTCTAAATTGTTTAGCAAAGGCATCAAATTGTTTGAAATCACACAGCTCCATTTTTAACAACATTTCTTAGATTCTATTTCCCTGTTGCCGACAGGCGGAGCAAACTCATTTATCAACAAATTAAACAATGCGGCCAAAGAATCAGGCTGATTATGTACACGCTCGTATTGCTGAGCTTCAGGTATAGATTGCCACCAAAGACTAGTGATTCCCCATAAATATTTTACTGCAAAGCATGTGCTACCTACTTGATCAAGATGGGCCTGTATGACAAGAACTCGCATGGTATTGCACCAGGCGGTGATTTCATCTAAAGGATTTAATAGGTCATCAATATTGAGGTACCAAGGCTCCAAATGGATGAGTGTGTTGCATAAGGGAATGGCTTGGTGATCTCTTGACTGTTTTGAAAGAAGGGCCAAAAGATACTGAACAAAGAGGTTTGGACGATGATTCGGCCTTTTGGTCTTCTTTGGATAGCCAACTAAGACTATCATCTAAGCTGTCAAGCTTTGAATCAAGGGATTCTACTTTTTTTTGGATGTTATTTACAGTATCCTTAATGGATAAAACATCTCTACACAGATCATCAAAATTTTCAGAAAAATGAGAATTAAATCTAGAGACATAATTTTGCTGTCGAAACTCGTTAGAGGGATTATCATATGCAGCTGAGAAGTACCGCATAGTTCCTGCTGGTTGCCTGTGGACACCTTTTGGCGGCGGCCATCTTCCACCTCTGTATAGAGTAACTGTATCCTCTGTGTAGAATTCTAAGCTCTCTTCTCTGGGGAGACTCATAAGAGTTCCTGGTAAATCATTGCCGAGATTTACCTCTTCATCTTCTATTAGAATATGACCAGATTTTACAGATCTACGAGATGAGGACGTAGATGGTCTAGATGGAGATAGGCGGGAAGAATGCATGGACAAGGATCTGGGTAATATATTTACAGATCTGCCGTCACTGTGATGGACAGTGGCTTGACTCTTCATTCTGGGAGAGACATTTTTAAGCCAATCAAGTTTCCATTCAGATGGAACTTCAACTACTTCAATATGTCCTCTCTGTAACTGAACTGTGCCACTTAATCTTCTAGCATAAGGCAGATTTTCTAAGATCTTGGGGTGATTTGTATTGGCCATACTATAAACTACGGAGATGTTAATGGATGCATATTTAAATTCTCCAAACATGTTAAGACCAAATAGAGATGTAAACAAACCCCAACAATCTAAAGATCCATGCTTGACTTCTTTACAACCTCTGTCGCGGACTGCAACAGAAAGGTTTGGACAAAACTCAAAACAAATAGTATTATCATTAAGTTGACCAAGGCTAGATAATTGACATGAATGTTTAAAGCTGACATGGCGACGATCACACAAAGCTAAGTATAGAACTGGCTTTATATTGCTAGGAATCAAGGGTCGGATATGCACTCTGATTAAACCAAAATGGACAAATTTTACATCTTCATGTGACCTGATATAGTTTATTTCTTGCTCAGGTAGTAGGGAGAGTAAATTTGTTTGATAAGTTTTCTTGGGTTTATAGTAGAGGGTTAATTCTACAGACTTGATTCTAGGTTTAACAAATGATAGATAAGTAGAAGTATACAAAAACTTTGACTTAACTAATTCAGACTTTTTATACACACTAGAAGCCTTAATAGCCGGAGGTTTGAACTGGCTAGTTTCTTGCTCAAGGGTTTCTTCAGTAATGTCAATATCGGGACAGTCCGATAGTTGATCTGGGACAAATGAAGGAAGTTCATACATGCCTTCAAATTCAGATTCGTTCGTGAGTTCTACAGTAGATGTGGATGGTGCTTTTCTGAATTCCATTGTGGGGAGATTTGGGTTCTGGTAAGTGAGAAATTCTGGTAAGGGAATATGGGATGCAGAGATAAAAGCGGCCTATGACAAATGATAATAACGGCCTGTGACTCGATGCAATAACTTTCCCAAAGAAATTTTTCAAAGCAAAGAACACAAAAGATCGATCCACAGAATAGGAAAATGAATTCACAACTTACAGAACTTGGCTCTGATACCAATCTTTTATACGTCAGTAGACGCTTTCTTGTCTCAGACTTTTCACAACTTAATTAGCAGAATCCTGCGATAGTAGGCAGGGGCTGAATGGCTACGGCTTCAATATTTCTCACTCAAAATATTACAAGCTTATTACAATATCCTTGTTCAATTTCTGATTCACAGGATCCTTCGAAAAGGGCAAGTGAAGAGCATACTCTTTTGCAAGGCTACTAGATTTTCACACTAGAAAATTTTTCGAGCCAAGTTCTGTAAGTTGTGAATTCATTTTCCTATTCTGTGGATCAATCTTTTGTGTTCTTTGCTTTGAAAAATTTCTTTGGGAAAGTTATTGCATCGAGTCACAGGCCGTTATTATCATTTGTCATAGGCCGCTTTTATCTCTGCATCCCATATTCCCTTACCAGAAATTTCTCACTTACCAGAACCCAAATCTCCCCACAATGGAATTCGAAAAAGCACCATCCACATCTACTGTAGAACTCATGAACGAATCTGAATTCGAAGGCATGTATGAACTTCCTTCATTTGTCCCAGATCAACTATCAGACTGTCCCGATATTGACATTACTGAAGAAACCCTTGAGCAAGAAACTAGCCAGTTCAAACCTCCGGCTATTAAGGCTTCTAGTGTGTATAAAAAGTCTGAATTAGTTAAGTCAAATTTTTTGTATACTTCTACTTATCTATCATTTGTTAAACCTAGAATCAAGTCTATAGAATTAACCCTCTGCTATAAACCCAAGAAAACTTATCAAACAAATTTACTCTCCCTGCTACCTGAGCAAGAAATAAACTATATCAGGTCACATGAAGATGTAAAATTTGTCCATTTTGGTTTAATCAGAGTGCATATCCGACCCTTGATTCCTAGCAATATAAAGCCAGTTCTATACTTAGCTTTGTGTGATCGTCTCCAAGTCAGCTTTAAACATTCATGTCGATTATCTAGCCTTGGTCGACTTAATGATGATACTATTTGTTTTGAGTTTTGTCCAAACCTTTCTGTTGCAGTCCGCAACAGAGGTTGTAAAGAAGTCAAGCATGGATCTTTAGATTGTTGGAGTTTGTTTACATCTCTATTTGGTCTTAACATGTTTGGAGAATTTAAATATGCATCCATTAACATCTCCGTAGTTTATAGTATGACCAATACAAATCACCCCAAGATCTTAGAAAATCTGCCTTATGCTAGAAGATTAAGTGGCACAGTTCAGTTACAGAGAGGACATATTGAAGTAGTTGAAGTTCCATCTGAATGGAAACTTGATTGGCTTAAAAATGTCTCTCCCAGAATGAAGAGTCAAGCCACTGTCCATCACAATGACGGCATATCTGTAAATATATTACCCAGATCCTTGTCCATGCATTCTTCCCGCCTATCTCCATCTAGACCATCTACGTCCTCATCTCGTAGATTTGTAAAAACTGGTCATATTCTAATAGAAGATGAAGAGGTAAATCTTGGCAATGATTTACCAGGAACTCTTATGAGTCTCCCCAGAGAAGAGAGCTTAGAATTCTACACAGAGGATACAGTTACTCTATACAGAGGTGGAAGATGGCCGCCGCCAAAAGGTGTCCACAGGCAACCAGCAGGAACTATGCAGTACTTCTCAGCTGCATATGATAATCCCTCTAACGAGTTTCGACAGCGAAACTATGTCTCTAGATTTAATTCTCATTTTTATGAAAATTTTGATGATCTGTGTAGAGATGTTTTATCCATTAAGGATACTGTAAATAACATCCAAAAAAAAGTAGAATCCCTTGATTCAAAGCTTGACAGCTTAGATGATAGTCTTAGTTGGCTATCCAAAGAAGACCAAAAGGCCGAATCATCGTCCAAACCTCTTTGTTCAGTATCTTTTGGCCCTTCTTTCAAAACAGTCAAGAGATCACCAAGCCATTCCCTTATGCAACGCACTCATATCCATTTGGAGCCTTGGTACCTCAATATCGATGACCTGTTAAATCCTTTAGATGAAATCACCGCCTGGTGCAATACCATGCGAGTTCTTGTCATACAGGCCCATCTTGATCAAGTAGGTAGCACATGCTTTGCAGTAAAATATTTATGGGGAATCACTAGTCTTTGGTGGCAATCTATACCTGAAGCTCAGCAATATGAGCGTGTACATAATCACCCTGATTCTTTGGCCGCATTGTTTAATTTGTTGATAAATGAGTTTGCTCTGCCTGTCGGCAACAGAGAAATAGAATCTAAGAAATGGTTGTTAAAAATGGAGCTGTGCGATCTCAAACAATTTGATGCCTTTGTTAAACAATTTAGAAAGCTTGCATATGATAGCCGCAGCTATGCATCCACCGAAATTAAGCTCAAATTTCTGCATGCTTTACCTTATAATTTAATTGACAGAGTCTTATCTTATATTGATCTGAAAGGCTTACAGATCGAAGATCTAGCTCTTTCTGATGTTATTGACTTTGCCTAACAAAATATTATGACTTTAGTCTCTGAGACTAAGTCCATGCAGAAGCTAACAAGCACCAAGCATCTCAGATTGCTCCAGTCTTCCCTGAAACAGCCCCCTTTGGCTGTAGACCTTATGTACAACCGTGCCGACATCAAAAGCAGCGTCGCTGGCATATCTCTTATAAGCGTCGCTCTTTTCCCCGCAAGCATTCCTATGCACCTCCTCATCGTTTCCTCAAGAAACGACGAACCGCACGTCCTCCTTCCAAGTAGCCCATTTGCTACATCTGTCGCAAACCTGGTCATATTGCTCCTAACTACTCTTGTAAAAACCTTGCTGTTAAAGCTATTTTTTCCTCCAATGCAGCAGCGTGGTGGGATATTGTAGATGCAGATGAAGATCTTTATCTTCAAGAAGATATCTATGAACCAACACTTGAAGATCTTCCAGATGAAGCATCTGATGATGAAGAAGATGCAACAGCATTAGAATCTCTTGCAGATGAACTTGAGCACCCAATGTCAAACATGCAATGTGGAACAAGACATGGATGACCAAGAGAACACGACTGGTATGAAGCACATGGACCCTGGTCACGAAATCATCATGAAGTTCCAGAGCGACCAGAGAAGCCCCGTGGAAGAGGCTATTCTCGAAGAGAATCATCAAGAGGGAGACAACCCTCTCAACCAAGACAACCACCAACATTGCACAGACTCAATCATCCTCATATGCAATATCCAAGCTCGTTCAAGCCAAGCGACTCCTGGATTAAAAATAAGTTCACCAGCAGAGAGCCGCCTAAAGAAATCAGAGAGCCAATATGGGAACAGATCCTACCAGCTGAAGAACCTGTCCTAGCAGCAGACCCTCGGTGGGACGATGGCTATGAAGAGGATGAAGTCAGAAGTATGTTTTATTCTGACCAAGATTACTGTCCTGGTGAATGCAGTAATCAACCAAAAGAGGAAGAAGCCGAACCAGAAGAAGAAGAAGTCTACTCTGAACCTGTAATAGTCCAAGATCCAGGAAGACAAAAGTTGGTATGTACCAGCATCCCTTCTCTTGAACTACCTCAGCCTGCCTATCTTAACCATTTAATTAATGGTAGATTTGCTCAGTTTTTCACTTTAGAAATAAATGGCAGACTAGTAGATGCACAAGTAGACACAGGTGCTTCCCTCTCCTTTGCTAAATCTCAGCTCATCAGTGACTGGAAGACACTTGATGACAACCTTGCTTATAAGAGTATAGATATCCAGGGGAATAGTTTCATATGCAAAAAGTATAAACACCAACAACCCTTACAAATTCAAAATAAAATCTTCCATTGTGATTTCTTTGCTTTAGAGAAGATGCCCATTGACATCCTCCTTGGAGGATCATTTATTGACAGATATACACCCTATGGTGCTACTGCAAAAAGCATCATGTTCACCATAGAGAATGAAAGGCTTAGAATACCCAGGCTTATCTATGCCACAGAACAGTTTCCAAGTGCCATGACTCAAAGCCCTAACATAATCCCAGCCGAGATATTAGAAATTGGAGAAAAGATCAAGTCCTCTATCTGCTCAGAGAATCCTCAGCAGTTTTGGTCTAAAGCTATGCCTGAAATGGAAATAAAGATACTAGAAGGCAAGCACATGAAGATTGGAAAGAAGATTCCAATACTGGCACAAGATTATGATGATATGGAACTACAGATCAAAGATCTGGAGAAAAATGGCTTTATTGAGAAATCAACCTCCCCATTCTGCTGTTATGCCTTTATGGTTAATAAACATTCAGAACAGAAAAGAGGTAAGAAAAGAATGGTCATTAACTATCGACCACTGAATGCCATTACAGAACCATATCCATATCCTATACCTGATAAAAGCTATTTGCTAGAAAAGGTTGCAGCTTGTAAATATTTTTCCCAGTTTGACTGCAAATCGGGTTTTTATCAGATAAGAGTCAAAGAAGAAGATAGAGCCAAGACAGCCTTCAGCTGCCCCTTTGGCCACTTTCAATGGACTGTCATGCCTTTCGGCTTAATGAATGCGCCAGCATATTATCAGGCGCATATGGATAAAATTTTTGGAGGCACTTCTCAGTTTTTGTGTGTATACATAGATGATATTCTTATTTTTAGTAATTCTTTAGATGAGCATGCTACTCATCTCTCCCAATTCTTTCAGCTGGCTCAAGAAGCAGGAATAGTTCTTTCAGAGACTAAAATTCAGTTATGCACAACTGAATGCAATTTCCTCGACATGGTAATCCGAGATTCCAAACTGCAAGTCCAGCCACACATAAAAGATAAAGTCATCAGTTTTCCTGAATGTTTGGATAAACCCAAGCTGCAAGCATTTTTGGGTTTGCTAAATTATCTTAACAGTTTCTATCCTAATTCTGGTGAAGACAGGTGCATTCTACAACAGCTTCTCCAGAAGAAGAAAGCTTTCCATTGGGAAGAACGACATACAGCAGCAGTTTGCAAGATTAAGGCAACTGTAGCAGCATTGCTAGAACTGCATGTTCCTAAATCCAAATAGATGAAAGTATATACTGATGCCTCTGACCTAGCGTGGGGAGGAGTACTTGTTTGTATAATAGATAGCAAGGAATTTGTTTGTGAATTTGCTAGTGGTGTGTTTAGCTCCGACGTTCTAAAATAGATCTCCTCTGATAAAGAGATCTATGCTGTGAAAAAATGCTTAGAAAAGTTCATGCTGAAACTTTTACATTTGCCACACTTTGTAGTTGTAACCGATTGTACTAGATTTTTGACTTTTAGAGAAAAGGATCATGGTCAAAAAGATGGTCGCGGAAAATATGTTCGGTGGCAAGCATTTTTCCATCAGTTTAATTTTTCTGTGGAGCATATTATAGGAACTAATAATATTATCACAGATTGGCTCAGTCGGAATCCTCCAGCCACATTAATGCATCAGCCTGCACCTGGTTTTAATCTGACCAGGATATTAAACCAAGGATTTGATTCCTTGAATGTTTTTGTCCAAGAACAAATTCTAAGAGAAGGCCTGCATCCCCGATACACGAGGATCTCCTATGCAGCAGGACAAGACCTGTAAATGTCTGCAGTAGCGACACTCCAAGCAAACCGCCGCCAAAACTCAGGAGTCATCACAATAGAAAGGCTCAATAGTGAATTCCTGTATCACCAATTCACTGAGCTACTAAAGCGACCACTTTGGATGTGGCGCATCTGGATCATATTTGCATTCAACGAACACCTGTATCGTTGGATAGCTCGACATGGCCCGCATAGAATTCATGAACAAGAAAATCATGACCAAGATACTGTCGTGCATACAATTATTCGCCGACAGCTTGAGTGGGAATCTTATTTCCACTGTATACCACGACATGCACCATGTGAAGCGGGACCCCCAAACTGTAGACACTGGCATCTCCAAAGCACTTTTCAGATAAGATGCCTATTTGATCCGATATCTGAAGATGACTTAGCAACCGAAGCGGAAGACATGTTGGGCCCACAACCCATGATTCCTTCATCACCATCATCATCATGTGGATCTAACGCCTCGAATAGCATATCGATGTAGCCATCTTTTGAGCTGTAAAGCATGATGGGATTGACACCGCCTTGCCAGGGAAGCAGGCAGGACCGCCCAAATATTGCTATAAATAAGCCTCTCTGCCTATGTATTTGTATCAAAAAAATTTCTAGTGTGAAAATCTAGTAGCCTTGCAAAAGAGTATGCTCTTCACTTGCCCTTTTCGAAGGATCCTGTGAATCAAAAATTGAACAAGGATATTGTAATAAGCTTGTAATATTTTGAGTGAGAAATATTGAAGCCGTAGCCATTTAGCCCCTGCCTACTATCGCAGGATTCTGCTAATTAAGCTGTGAAAAGTCTGAGACAAGAAGGCGCCTACTGACGTATAAAAGATTGACTAACAAAATGCCTTCCACATTGTAGAAAGAGACATCATAACAAAAAGAGGTCAACACCAATAAGTATATCTTTTTGACTCTAACAAAATAGCTTTCACATTATGGAAAAAGACATCACAACAAAGAGAGGTCAACACCAATAAATATATCTTTCTGCCCAACCTCAAAAAAACAAGACTTTAATAAGAACATGTTCCATATAATCTTCAATTCTACCTTTTTTACCTTTCTTTTTTTAACATCTTCCCAGACCCCCTGAGAGGTCTCGATCGAGACCAATTGCATCTCTAAATTTTGGTAATCATTAAGTAGGTTAGTAATCAAGAGTTCAAGGTTCATATGGGTCATATATTCCTTATCAAACCCTAATGTCTCTAATTCATGTACTCTGTTTACTCCCCCCAATGGATTATATTTCATAACGATCCTCATGGTTGTATTCTATTCTTCTCCTTCCACTGTAGTGGGAGAAAAAACCTCCCTCTAGATTCCTGGTTCTCCAAGATTATTATTTTTTGTTTCTGTTGAGTGTTGACTTACCTCTACATGTTCCTCTTCTTCCTCCTCTTCCTCTTACTCCAGAAAGCTCCACATTTTGAATGTAGGTTTCACTCCCTTTTTTTAGGAAGAGTACATACTTAAGAACAAGTAGCATGAAGATGTCCTGGGAGCTTACAGAAATGGCATCGAAAAACAATATTCTCAAAGTCCAATGGCTGAGTATGTTGCATATTTCCACATTTGATGTACACTTTATCTGGTAGTCCCTTACTAAGATCAATCTCCACGCAAATGCACACAAAAGTGCATAATCTCGTTGATGCTCTCTCATAATCAGCTTTAATGAAAATGCCCAAGGAGTTCCCTCTCTCTCTAAAATAACTATAGAGATAAATAGTTAGATTGGGTAGGCAAACCCATATTTGCATTTTGGTAACTAAGTGAGAACCTAGATTAAATTTTGGAAACCAAGGAGTGAGATAAAGTCTTGCAGTCCCCCAAAACCAACAACCATCCACAAAAACTCATTGATAGGCTTCATCTTCAAAGAAATGGACAATGAAAAAAATCTTGGAACAAAGAGAGATTTCACATTGCTTTGTCCAATTCAAATGAATCCATTAAAATAATACCGATGTAATTAACCAAAAACCATTAAATCTATAAATAACTGCACCTTTTTCTAATTCTATCATATATATATATATATATATATATATATATATATATATATATATATATATATATATATATATATATATATATATATATATATATATATATATATATATATATATATATATATATATATAACACATTTTCCTCTAAAATCTCCACATTTAGCACCTCTTCAGCATGTTCCATAATGTAAGCATTAGTATTGGGTGAAGGCTTCATAACACTAGGTTTAGAAGCTGATTTATTAACTACTCTTGAAAGGCCTTGTTTTAGAAGGAGATGGCATCCTAGCACCACAACTCCTCTTAGTCTCAGCACCAGAAAAAGAGTGGAGTCTTTGTCTATGTCATAGCCCTCCAATGAAAAAAAATCCACTAGTTTTTAGCCCTGAAATAAAAGACATTGATACTACATTGGAATGCCTTCTGAGAGCTCTAGAAATCACTTAACATCAACCACAAGGTCTGTGATTTGAACCCAAAAATAAATGGTTTTCCCAAGGAGGGAATGAACCGTTATCATTTGCCTCCACTTTTTGTTATGTCAACTTTGTATAATCATTCTCTGGTTCATTACACCTCTATAAAGGCCATGTGAGTCAAACATCTCATCGGAAACAAAATCATGAAACATCACACATCAAGGTGAAACATTAGACACTTACCTATCCATACACTTCACCTATCCACATCTACCAACTTCAGTACCTTTATAAACCACTCAACATCATTCAACTCACTCATCTTTCTTGGGCAAGAAATTGTTCACATTTTTATCACACACTTAACACTTCATCCATCAACCCATTTTTTTCATCACTTCTTGTCTGTGTTGAACTACATTGGCCTAATATCCATAGACTATGTAGGCGCTACTTAAATTCTATGGGTAGTGTTGTCCCCGAAAAATGCCACTCATTTTTTGGACAACCTACGGACTATTTTGGCAGGTAAGGAACCTGTACCAAACCAAGAATGAAAGATTGCATCATTACCACAATCTAGTCTGGGACCAGCTTGAAGACTTTGATGCTTTCAGCATCTCTACAGTTCTTAGAGAATTCAATGACCGGGTGGATGCATTGGCTGTTTCAGCTACTCTCTTGGTCCCCCACCCAGATTTCAAAGGAGACAAGTACACGATTGAGCAGGTCTTTTAGCCAAGTGTACCTGACAATGCCAGTCATTGGCAGGTATTTAACAATGACAACCAAATCATTGCCTTCTTGGAGCAAAAAGATAGCTTTAAACGGCTGCATTTTGAAGGCAGCGAACCTCAGAAATGTGAAACAGCTTCTGAATCAAATGTAGACACAGGTGAGGAGTTCTTGCAACTCAAAGGGAATAAGATTCCCAAAGGCCTGGTTTCCCTTGAGAATTTGTTTGATAAGCATGATAGATTCATCAGACAACAGCCAATGGATTCAAGCTCATCTCAAGAGTTTGATCAAGTAAACTTGGGAACCAAGGAAGACCCCAAGATGGTGAACATTGGGAAATGTTTTACTCCTGAAGAGCATTTCAAGTTCACCTCTTTGCTCAACAAATACATGGATGTCCTAGCATACTCCTATGCTGACCTGAAATCACTTCGGCCTGACGAAATTCGACACATCCCTCTCAAGGCTGATTCAACACCTTATAGGCAAAAGTCCAGGCATTATAATCCGAAAATATCAATTACTATTTTATCTGAGATACAAAAAATGCTAAATGCTAGGATAATCTTCCCAATCCATCATTCCACATGGATTGCCAATATAGTGCCTGTAAGGAAGAAGAATGGTGAAATTCACCTTTGTGTGGACTTTAGGAATTTGAATCAAGCATCCTTGAAGGATAATTATCCTTTGCCAATCATGGATCAAGTACCGTAGACAGTGACGGGCTCAAAGATGTTATCAATGCTAGATGGCTTCTCAGGATATAATCAAGTTGAACTTGGTGAAACAGACCAACATAAGACTACTTTCACCACACCTTGGGGCACGTTTGTGTATAAAAGGATGCCTTTTGGCTTGATAAATGTTGGCGCCACCTTCCAAAGAGCAATGGATCTTGCCTTCAAGGATGATATGGGTAAGTTCATCATAGTTTATCTTGATGACTTGACTGTCTTCTCTAAGCATCACCCATATCATGTGAGCCATTTGTAGCAACTGCTGGAATGCTGCCACCAGAATGGCATTTCCTTAAATCCCAAGAAGTCAATTTTTGGAGTAACAGAGGGGAAACTTCTCAGACACGTTGTGTCCAAAGGAGGCATAAAGATTAACTCAAACAGAGACAAGTCTATCCAAGAACTTTCCTTTCCCACAATCAAGACTATTGTTCACTCTTTCTTTGGAAAGGTGAATTTCTTACGGAGATTCATCCTCAAATTTGCCGAGAAGACCAGGAACATTGTAAACATGATGAAGGAAAGGCCACCTTTAGCTGGATTGAAGAAGGCAAGTTAGCTTTTGAGGATATCAAGACTGTCATTGCCCATGCTCCAATTCTGACTTGTCCAGACTATAGCAAAGAGTTCACCATTTATAGCTATGCTTCAGAACATACGCTTTTAGCAATTCTAGTTCAATAAAATAAAAAAGGTATGAAATCTCCCATTTCCTTCATGAGCTGTCCTCTTAAAGCTCATGAGCTGAAGTACTCAAATATGGAGAATCATGCTTATGTAGTGGTGAAGGCTGTGAAACATTTTCATTTCTACATCCTTAATTCTCAAATTACTGCCTTGGTCCCTGACACCACAGTGAAATCTATACTGACTCAATAAGAGTTTGGAATGAAAAGAGGCAATTGGGTTGCAAAGATCCAGGAGTTTGATCTGATCATCAAGCCAACAAGGCTGATACATGAAAAGGGGTTATACCAACTAATTGCTGATAACAAGCCAAGAGGAACAGAGCATGAAGAACCAGAAGTGGGTGACACACCAACAGTCCTCTTTGTCTCCACCATAGATGAGTGGTATTCAGGTATTGCTCATTTCCTTACTTATGGTGAATGTCCTGCTCACCTATCTTGTAAAAAAAGGAGAACCATCAAGTTGAAAGATGCTAATTTTGTCCCCTGGGACAATGGCCTGTACAAAAGGAGCCTTGATGGAATGTTCCTTCACTGTATGGACAAGGAGCAGCAAAGCTAACTTCTAAAGTCCTTCCACAATTCGGCTTGTGGAGGACATTTTTTTGCCCCTATGACTGCCCATAAGATCCTACGAGCCAGGTATTATTGGCCAACTCTCTTTCAAGATGCATACAAGTGGGTCAGGGGATGTGAACTGTGCCAGTAGTTTATTGGAAGGCCCAAACTAGCTGCCCTGCCCCTCGAACCAGTGATCATAAAGGAGCCATTCCAGCAATGGGGAATTGATTTTATTGGAACTGTAAACCCATCATCAAGTGCTGGACATGACTATGTCCTCATGGCAACAGACTACTTCACCAAATGGGTGGAATCAGTTCCAACCAAACATGCTCCTTCAGAAGTAGTATGCAATTTCCTCAAAGAGAACATCATGTCCAGGTTTGGGGTCCTAGTCAAAATTGTCACTGACAATGCAGCCTATTTCACTTCTCAGGAGATTACTCAATTCTGCTTCTACTATGGAATTATACTCTCCCATTCCTCTGATTACTTTCCACAAGGGAATGGATAGGCTGAGTCAAGCAATAAAAATTTGGTGACTATCATCAAGAAGCTAGTGGATGACAACCAAAAGACTTGGCATAAGGCATTGGTTGATGCTCTATGGGTAGACAGAATTACACCAATAAGAGCAATTGGTATGCCTCCCTTCCAACTTCTGTATGGTGTCAATGCTGAGATACCAATCACCTTGGAATTGCCAGCATTGAAATTGGCTAAGGCAATTGAAGATCAAACGTATGAGAGCTCACTTGAGAAGAGGATCATGTGCCTTGTTGAGTTGAATGAGCAAAGAATTGTAGTGGTGGACCGAATTACCACCCATCAAAGTCTAGTGAAGAAGCTCTTCGACCAGAAGGCAAAGAATCGTGATTTCCAGATTGGAGATCAAGTCCTGCTGTGGGACAAGAGAAGAGAACCAAAGGGGATGCACGAAAAGTTTGATTCCCTGTGGAGGGGCCCTTTTACTATTCATCAGCTCAACGGTAAAAACAATTTCCTGTTGAAGTATCAAGATGGCACTCTCTTTTCTCTGCCTCACAATGGGCAACATCTGAAGCACTTCAACTCTTGAAGTATCGGATGAGTTCCCCTGTACATATGTATATTTGTATAGTCTTTTGTTCTGTTTTGTTTGTTTCATTTTCATTTTTGGAGCCTTTTTTTCTTGGGTAGCGCAACTCCATAGCCCAATGTCACACTTCAAGGCACTAGAGATTCTGGTTTCTACTCCCCTCAGCTGTGTTTCAAGTTTCCAATTAAAGGTAGTTCCCCAATTGGAGCCAACTGTTGTCCCCAAAACATGCCACTCAGAAAGATAAAGGAAGTAGTGTTTGAGCGAAACACAGGATAAACCAATGAACTGATTGAACTTTGAACTGAAAGAGTTCAAAGTTCAATGGTTCAACATGGTTCAAAAGTTCAAAGGCGGCCTCAATCAAAGAAAAAGCGGCACACAAGTGGTTCAATGGATGGTTCAACCAAGGGGCAAAGAAGCGATTGAACCAAGAAGCGATAAAAAAAAGAGACAGAATGAACCAATGAATCGATGAACTTTTAGTGGTTCAACAGGTTCAAGGTTCAACTTGAATCAAGCGATCGACTGAAAAGAGAGCCCAAAGACTCAAAGAGAGAAGATCGATGCAAAGGACCAAAAATGTCTTTGAAAGAGTTATTTCCAGTAGGTGGAATAGTGGATCGAGTAGACTTCTGAGCGCACCAAACCAAGGATGCGGCCTATTTTCTTCCATGAATTAAAGACAAATATGGAAAGGACCAGAGGGTCCATATTAAGAGGGAGACATATTAGATGAAGGGACACGCCATAATTATGGTAGTGCACTGTTCTCAACATGGTCTCTCCAGACAAAACTAGAGATGCATTGAAGACATTGATTGCAGCATGGGCCGTCCCATGAAAAAAGGTGCCAATCCTTGCGTAGTGGCTATAAGTTTGTTCATTCTCTCATTTGTAAGGGAGACTTTTCATGTTTACAAGAGCAAAACTCTGCCCATTTTGAAAGAAGAAGACTGAGACTTTGAGCTCAGATTGTAATTTCAATTTCATTTTTATCTGAATGAGAAGCAAGTTATTTACAGACTTTGTGCTATTTTGGCTTGTATCACTTTGGGAGATCATTCTTACGTTTGTCTTTTGAAGGTGTTTTTATTCATTTAATTTGGTAAGCAAAATTATTGAAGGTAATAGGAAAGTGTCCTGAACCAATTGTGGGAAGACTTTGTGCTTTCACAATTGCTTTCAGTCTATGTTTTTTCTTTTATTTTTGTGTTGAGTATTTTGAGACGACTTTGTGCCCCCAGTATCCTTTGTGATATACTCTTTGGGCAGTTGAGGTGGAAACTTTGCGTTCTACTTCATCTTGTTATTACTATGCTCTTTGGTCACTGGTTATTTTACTATTTGAAAGAAACTCCTATTGTTTCCTGCAAGAACACTTTTGAAAGAAGAGAAGTGCCTTCAGTGTTTACATCAAGATTTTCTCCTTTGTCTATGTGCATCATCTCTGAAAGAAGAGAGATGGATGGTTTATTCTACCCCCATGTGTTATTTCTGCTTACTTATTTTGTATATAGCTCCTACGTATCTATAGGGAACCTCCCCTTGATGAGAGGAGAGATTTGTCTCCGGTTGATGTAGTAAAGCTGCACACCTGGCCGACCAATCTTCCTACTATGGTTGATCAGACCTATTTTTTTGATTAGTACGCTGATTGACAAAATATTCACCCAACAGGTAGCTCGGCCACTAACAACTAATTATCATCCCCATTCTCCATCTTTTCTTCTCACTAATTATCCATTATTAATAGTGTCATCTTACTTAGGGCATCCTACATCATGGAATCTTTGAGTTTTTCTTAACATATTTATATTTTAACATCGTCTAATACTTCTTTGTTTTTCCTCCCATTTTTGGGAGAACTACATTGGCTTGAGGTCTTTTTAGACTATGTGGGTAGTGCTTAATTACTAAGGTTAGCTCAGACACAACCCCTTATTGTATCTTCCTTTCTCATCTAACTCATCTTCCTCCATTTATCTCCCTATCTCTTCCCCACCTCCTTCCCTTCAGGTTGTCAATCCCTTTTAACCACTTTTCCAGCTTGTCAATCTCTTTTAACCATTTTTTCAACTTTTCAATCTATTTTAAAAAGAGTATTGGCAACCTTCCTCATTCGCATCTCGTATCTCCTATAAAGACACCATCTAATCTACTTTGTTGGTCTCCCCATCCCCTTTCATTGCATTTCTTATGCATGCTTTGCTGCTCACTCCACCACCCACTTCTTCATATTTTTGTCATTATCTCTACTTCTTCCCAACCTTGTCATATATCTCCTTCATCTTCTGTCACCATCCTCATCATTTCCCCTTGCCCTTGGAAATTTTTTTACCCTCTTCATCACTTTATTTTCTTCACCAATTACACATCATCTTGTTCCCCTACACAATTATGGCCACTTTTGCATCTTTATCTTCTTCTTTACCACCATCTTACTTCTCTTTGGTTGCTTCTACCATTTTCATTCCAATTCTCATTTATTTTTTTCATCTTTCCCATCTATCACATTTTGCATTCTTTCTATTTAATTTGTTTCTTCTAGCCCCCATATATGCACTTCTTCTTCATCTTCTCTTATGTTCCCCCTTGTCTTATGGATCTCTCTTTTATTCTTCCGTTTGCCACCATTTTTTGATTTACTATTCTTCACACCTTTTCCATTTTCCATTCTTTTTTTTCCATCCTTTCCACCTTTTCAATCATATGTTTTCCTCCACAACTAGCTTTTGGCTAGGTCTTTGTCCTTTGATAAGCCTTCCATAATTTCCCTTTTATTCTTATCTATGCAAGCCTTTATGCTTTATTTTCCCCTTTTTATCTTTCCATCTTTGTATGCACTAGTCTTTTGCATCTATGTGAGTTTCTATGATTTGTATTGTTGTCAATCCTCTTACTTAGTCCTTCATTTTTATTCTTATCATCCCTTTTCTTCATCTCTTATTTTCATCTCATTCCAGTTCATTGTGTTTCATATATCTCTTCACTTTTTCACTCTCCTATCATCCCTTTTCCATTTTCAATCCACTATTTCTTCACCACCTCATGACTTTTTAGCTTGTCAATCTCTTCTAATCACCCATTCAGCATGTCAATCTCTACTAACAAGATAATTGGTACCTACCCTGTCTCTTCACCTTCTTGTCCACCCATCCTCTATTTCCCCCCATTTTTCTTAACCCCTTTCACATATTTCATCCCACTTTCATCTCCAAAACCATCATTTGCTTTACTCTTTTTTTTATCTCCTTGCCTATCATCATTTATTCTATCCACACTTTCTTGGTCATAATACTAATTGATTGTTCACTCTCCTATCATCCTTTTTTGTCCTTATTCTAATCCTCTTTCCTCCCCTTCCTTTTTCTTCCTTATGTTTCCTTGTTTTTAGTTTGTGTCACCAAACTATTTTCTTCTTGGTCTATTTTAGACTTCTTTTCCCTCCTTTCATTGCCTAAGATATTTCTCATCATCCCCTTCCCCTTCATTTTTGCTAAATTTCTCTCACATTCATTTTCAATTCCTCAATTTGAGGTTTTTTAGCACATGCCTCTCACCCCCATATTCTACATGTTGTTTTTTTTCTCATTCCTCTATTTCATTTCATTTTTCTCATCATCCATGATTCAACTTGGTGACATTATTTGTGCTTTGAAATATTTTTTTTGTCTTTCCATATCTAAATTCTTACACCATTATCCATATTCATCATCTTCTTTATCTGTGACCTCACTATCTTATTACTCCTCCTTCATCCATCTCCTTGCTAGCCTTCACCTCAACCTCCATTTTTGGCTCTCCCTCACATTCATCCATTATCCCTCAAGTTCCTCACCAATTAGGGTGTGGTCACAATTTTGTATTTCTCATACATGCATCTCCATGCATGTTTTCTCATGCCTTCCACTCTCTTGCTTTAATTCACACAATATTATCAGGTTCATTTCTTAAAGTACATCCATTTCTTCCTTCAATGTCTCTACATGTTGTGCATGGCTACTCTTTTTATGCCTTGTCCCTCTCCAACTACTCCCTTCACCTCAAAACTATTTTCCACCCCTTTTTCATTATAGAACTAGTTGTACAACCTCATCCCAAGGTTTCTCCCTCAAGTTTACCTTTGTATTGATATCCAAAACCTAGTTATTCTTATTTGAGTTTGTACCATCTTTGGGTTAGTCTTGTCCCCCATTCAACTACTAGAGCACACATATTCCTTATTTTTCATAACATGTCTGATTATACATTTAGATGTCATGGGCATTGTGACTTTATCAGTCAGTATATGAGTGACCACTCATCTCGTATCTATGTTTTGCCTTAGATGAAGTGGACACCATGAATCTATACATCACTATATGAGTTCCCACTCATCTATTGTATCTCTCTTTCCTTAGATGAAGTGGACACCATGATTTTATCCATCACTATATGAGTTCTCACTCATCTATTATCTCTCTCTTATTTTATATGATGTGGACAATATGATTATCTCATCACTAAACAAGTGAAAACTCGTCTTTTCTCCCATTCCTCTCCTATCTCTTTTCTTTCTATAAGGCTCTCACCCTTTTTCAAGTATTATTATTGTCCACGTTCTCACCATTTTGCACATACATTTCCATCTTCCCCTCCCTCTGTCTATATCTTCTTAGCATTCCCTCATTCTTTTTTATTATTCCCTCCTAGGAGAACTACATGTGACCTAAATTCTATCTCTTATATCATGGGCATTCATACCTTTTTCAATGATAAGAGCATTTAGACTATGTAGGCAGCACTCGGGAGCATGGGGACCCTAGCGTTAGTTCAACCACTATTTCCATCCTCTCTATTAATCCAAAATGTGACTTCACTTGTTCTCATTTATATCTAAAATTGCATGGTTGTTTCAGGGCTTCCTCATCCATCATTCAATCTTGTCATAAATTTTGGCTACCAAAAGTCTTAACCCTCACCTAGGATGTTAGTCATGTCTTTTGATTCTTTTTTAGGTGTCGATTATTTTAATTTTTGTTTTCACCTATGTTTTGTTGTGATTTTGCTTAACTTGTCTTCATTAAGGTTGCTTAATCTTGATTTTCTTGTCATCTATCTTTTCATTTACTTATTTTATCTTACACTCATCATTTTTAATTGTCTAAACTTTTGTTTTCTCTTTTTGTTTGTGTTCATCTTCTTTCCACATGTTTGCTTTGATTTCCTTTTATCATTTTTTGAGTCAAGATTCTTTTGTGTATTACACTATAGTGTGATTATGATTTTTTCATATAATGATGCACTCTATTTTTCACAAATAAAAATCCTTTCAATCCTTCTGCATAAAACACAAATATTCATCATGTTTATTTCATATCATTGATGATTATTGTTCTATACTAAATTAAATCTTAGGTTGCTCAACTCTTAATCACCTAATCATGTTGGAATTCCAAATCAAGGCAAAAATAAACACAAGGCAGTGGTCTAACCATCCATGTAATATCCATTGATGCCATGAATTTACACTTTCCAATTCATCCTCTCTTTATATCCTATCCTCTTCCATTCCAATGTTTTTCCCTCCAACCCATCATTTTCATATTTTGCATAATTTTTTTTCACAATTTCAAGCCCCAATTAATGTAGATGTTATAAATCTTTATCAATTGATTACAACTATCAATTCTATAAAATATTCCTCTCAAATTGGAAAATCTATATTTTTTGTTTTTAGGCCAACAACTTACCAGGATATATCATTATCACATCTAATCACATGACCCCTAAGTCCTGAACACCATCCAAGCATGCAAATTTTGAGCAATAAATAATCTTTTTCCTATCTATTCTCTATTTTTATCTATGGGAAAATCATTTTATGCAAACTTTAATCTTGCAAGTATGATATCAATTTCTAGTGCTTCAATTTCTTGATGACCTTCATTATCACCACTTCATCATTTTTACTCCTACATCATTTCGAGTGTTCTTCTACTTTACCACATGAACACTCAAGGGGGAATCATCATGGGTTTTTTATTTTATTCCAATCATTATCATATTCTTCTATCCAAACTCTTACACTTGTCGGTTAAGAATGAAAAATCCATAACATCCATTATTTTTTCATCATCATCATCATCATCATCATCATCATCATCATATTATTATTATTATTATTATTATTATTATTATTATTATTATTATTATTATTATTATTCCACCTTTTCAATGACTTTTTCATTCTTTGAAAATTCATTACTTCAACAATGTCTCATAACCACTTCTCAAAAAGATGGAAAATGTAGACACTTAAAATCAGACATTTTGTATTGATTTTAACCTTCTTTGTGCTAAATACCTGATCATCCCTAATTATATTTAATCATACTTAATTTATCCTAATAATTATTTATCATCACTATTCATCATCATTATTCACTATTCACTACTCATTGCTCACTATTTATTATCTTTAAAATAATATAAAGTTAATTAACTAATCTTTCTCTAATTAAAAATTCCATGGATTTTGAAAATTCATAATTTTCATAAATCTAAAAAATTAAAATTATCCTCACATACCATAAGGCTCCACTTGTCCCCTACAATTCTAATTTAATAATCTTATTATCCATCATTCCAATTTAATAATCCTATTGTTCTCAATGATCCAATTTAGTAATCCACCTTTATTCTCATTATCTTCCATGATCTAATTTAATAATCCACCTTCATTCCTATTGTCTTCCATGATCTGATTTAATAATCCACTTTTATTCTCATTATATTCCATGATCTGATTTTCTTCAATTTAATAATCCACCTCACATCCACTTACTAATTTTATATCATATCTTCTTCCCAAATGAATTTTATATTCATTTGTGAGTATTGCATGTTCTCCACTCCAAATTTTAATTCAAAATTTCTATTATGAATTAAAAATTGTCTTTTATTCTTAGCCCTTGATTTGCATCTCAATATGGATGGTTCACATCCATTTCCAAATTTTATAAATTGGAGGTTTTTCCTCCAATTCAACCAAGCTTATTCATTGCAAGTTTTATCATGCTGCGATTTCAAGAGTTTGTATACCACAACATTGCTCATTTTTTCTTGTATTGGAAGAGTGAGTAACCACAATTTAAAGAGAAAAATTGAATTCACATTGTAATGGAGGAAACTTATTCTTCCATTGCGATGTGAATTTGATTTGATCTCTTTGAATTTTGGTTTCTCACTCTTCCAATACAAGGGCAAATGGGCAATGTTGTGGTATGCAAACTCTTATAATATCAACATGATAAACCTGCAATGAATAAGCTTGGCTAAATTGAAGGAAGGTCCTCAAATTTATAAAATTTAGAAATGGATGTGAACCATCCATCTTGAGATGAATATAAGGGCTGAGAATAAAAGATAAGTTTTAATTCATAATGAGAAATTTGAATTCAAAATTGAAGTGAAGAACATACGAGACTCACAAATGAATATAAAATTAATTTGAGAGGAAGATATGATATAAAATTAGCGAGTGGATGTGAGGTGGATTATTAAATTGAAGAAAAGTAGATCAAGAAAGATAATAAAAATAAAGGTGGATTATTAAATCAGATCATGGAAGATGATGGGAATAAAGGTGGATTATTAAATCAAATCATGGAAGATAATGAGATAAAAGTGGATTATTAAATTGGATCATGAGAGACAATAGGATTATTAAATTGGAATGGTGGACAATAAAATTATTAAATTGGAATGGTGGGGGATAGGTGGAGCCTTAGGGCATGTGAGGATAATTTTGATTTTTTAGATTTATGAAATTATGAGTTTCTAAAATCCAAGAAATTTTTAATTAGATAAAGATTAGTTAAGTAACATTAGAATAACTTAGGAATAATAAACAATGAATAGTGAGTAGTGAATAGTGATGATGAATAGTGATTAGGAAAAATTAAAGATGATTAGAGATGATTAGTTATTTGGTGCGAAAAAAGTTAAAATCAACACAAACTATTTGATTTTAAGTGTCTACATTAGTCCTAGCTTATGCATATTTTGATGCAAGTTATATTGTTGGAAAATACTATTGATTCTTATCACTATAGTTAAGGAACATGGTTATCCTTAATTTTTGTATGTAATTTTTTAGAAAGCATTTATACATTTAATAGTTATAGAGAACTACATCTGGACTTGATTCTATGCATGGAAGGATCATCACAGATATGTACAGCAGCTCAAGAAGTGAGTGTGGGTATAGGAACATACCTTTAGGATGTTTTGTTATGTGGAAAATTATAAATTAGCCTTATATTGTTATTGGGAACATGTGCTTCAATATATAATCCTTAGATTGTTTGCTTTAGCCCAAATCTTGTTTTTTTGTTACATGGAAGCAACACCTACTATTGTAGGTTAGTGAATCTTTCTATATATCAAGATATGATATTTTTTTCTCTCATCTTAACCCAAATCAATTTTATTGCCTCACTCAGGGATGGAGGTTCTCCTAGCAACGTAACTATTTTGATTTATGAGTTTCTAGACTTGTTAGACCAATGGAATGTGGCTTCCTTGTCACATTGAAATTTTGTTTAAATTATGTAAGAGTGCTTTAGATAATCACATATACCTTGGGATGTCAATGTGCCTTAAGTCTAGTGAACTTTGGTTATGGCATTTCTTTGAGTAGGTGACGAGAGATTATTAGCTTGTTTGAGTTTAAATGTTAGATTCAATGTTGACTTAGAGTGTCAACCTTTTCGATGATGATGTTTTGTGGAGGAGACCATCACAAGTGAAAGGAGAACTACATCATACCTTGATTTTGAGGAGTGGATATGTAGGATGCCCAAGTTGAGGTGGGAGCATCGGGTCTAAGTCCTTAGGCTATTTTAAGGTTGGTTTGGTTACATAGCAATCTTTGTGACCATTTTATCTTATTCCAATTCTTGGCATGCGATTTGTGAATGTTCAGTGTCCTATGTTATTCTAAGGTTTTTTATTATGTTTAATGGAAATACCAACATAGTGAATCGTAATGGTTCACATATTTTTGAATTTCATGGAAGTATAAGTAAGAATACCTTTTTGGGGAAATAATATTATAATTTGAAAAAATTTGCTAGATTTTTTTGATACTTGACTAGAGGGGTTCTGATATTGTGGTAATAGTTTGAATTATAAGTATGATTTTGCAATGTAAGAACTCCTCTAGTCAAGAATCATAAAAATGCATTGAATTTATTTTTATTATAGCTTCCCCATAAATGTATTATTTTTTATCCTTCCATGAAATTAAACAATATGTAAACCATTATGGTTCACTGAGTCAGTGTTTTCATTGAACATAAAAATAAACATTAAAGTAACATAGGACACTGAATGTCCACTGTCTAACTAGTTTCATTAGCATAATACAAAAAAATGTATCCATAATTGACATGCCAATCACTAAAACAAATTCAATAGTCACAAGGTTATTATGTAACCAAGCCAACCCTAAACTATTATAAGGACCTAAACTTGATGTCCCCACCACAACTAGGGAAACCTACATATCTTCTCCTAAAAATCAGGGTATGTTGTAGTTATCCTTTCACTTGTGATGGTTTCCTCCATGATATGTCATCATTGAAGTGGTTGGAATTCTAAGCCAACAGAGAATCCAACATGTAAACTCAAATGAGCTACTAAGCTCTCATCACCTACTCAAAAATATGACATAACCAAAGGTCACTAGACATAAGGCACCTTGATATCCCAAAGTATATGCGCTTACCCAAAACACTCTCACATATTTTAAACAAAATTTCCATTGGTACAACAAGACCTAGAACTCATAAATAAAAACAATTAAGTTTCTCAAAGAATCTCTATCTCCTGAGTGAGTCAGTAACACTGACCTGGGTTAAGATGAGAGAAAACAATATCATATCGCAATAAATAGAGAGATTCACTAACTCGCAACAACAAGTGTTACTTCCATGTAATAACAAAATAATATTTGTGTTAAAGCAAATGATCTAAGGGTTAGATATCAAAGCACGGATTCCCAATAATAATCTAAGGCTAGTTTCCAATTTTTCATGTAACAAAACATCCTAAGGTTCTATTTTCTATGTTCATGCTCACTTATCGAGCTGCCATACATATCTATGATCATCCCTCCATGTGCAAAATTAGGGCTAAATGTAGTTCTCCAAAAATTACACATGGTTCATTTTTTTAAACAAGATTTCATATTACTTATCCCATATGATATTTTACTTATATTAATAAGAACATGTTGCAATCCTTTGCAATATCTACATTAGTTTATGTTCAAGAAAAATTTCCTAAAATCAACTATCAATCCTCATCACTCCATGTGATTAATTAACCTAGGTTTTTTATGATTATGCATACTCATTTTTGGAGTCCCCCTCCTTTATCATGATGTTTCACACATCATGATATTATGTTATTTGGGTGTTTAGACAAATTAGACCTAAGATATTTAATAGAGGCTAGTTGGTTTTTAGTGAAACTCGTATAATAATTGAGGACAACCTTGCAAAAAGGCAAAAAGACATCATATAAGTAGTCAAAATACAAATGGCACTCCTTAATTGATTCATAAATTCTTTCATTTGTAAACTTTATTCTCAAACGTAAACAAAATCCCAAGAATCATGGATGTACAACACCTAATCAACTCATCAAGCTACCCACAAGAATTTCCTAAGACTCACAACTACAATCAAGAGTGTAGCATGTTTCAAAAATGAGGTACTACAAGCCCCAAGAGCCAAATCAATTATCCAATATGGTTTTCATGCCACTATATTCTTCATACATTTGTAAAACATGTACTATCAAAAATCATGCAATGTCCAACAAGAAGAGAAGAGTCACCTCAAAAGGCTGACACCCATAAAGGTTTCAATATCACACCCTAGGGTAAATTGCGTGCTTTAAGAAAACAAAAATGCAAGTTATAAAATTAAAAATCATACTCTTATCATGAGTATGTTTAATAATGAGAAATTGCACCTACTTAGGTGTAATGCTACCTCTATATCCAAAATAAACTTCTCTTTCATTAATGTTATGCATACATTGGTCAACTCAAAATGTTCCAAATGTAGGAAGGTATACTCTAACCTTATAGCAATGAGAAAAATAAATCACATCCTCTCAAGGGTACTTATTAACAAGGTCACCTTCGAACTACCATTGACTTAATATAAAGAATAATCTCTATAGATATATTTAAAGGAAAAAAAAATCATGACCTTTAAGGGGTTGTTGTCCACAATTGTTGGGTATCCACATCTAAACTAGATTTGTGTAACTTGATTATCAAGTAATCATGCTACAAGAGGTAATAATGCAACTTTAACATAGTCATCACTTTAATTGTGTCAATGATCACACCTACTTGGTGCCAAGATGCCACAAATGTTATCATGTTCCTCTCCAACCATCATCGATGTAAAACTCTAATGGATAGTCTCTACATCATGAGACTTACAAAAATACATCTTAATACAAAAAGGAGACAAAATTTATTCAACACAAGGATAGGAAAAAATAAAGTGACCCATATGAGATATCCAAACATGATCATCCACATGGTACCACCAATCCATTGCTCAAGGTGTACCTACAACACTCGTATGTACGCAGATAAGTATCAAGTGAAAACCCTTATGTGTAATACCATGAAACTCTTAGTCCCTCATGCACAACTTAGTCCTTTAAAATAAGATCAATATAGGTTTCAACCCCATTAGTTTATACTTTAAAAACATGTTTCCTCAACATTATGCTCCACAGAATCGTGAATGAGCACATTAGGCCAAGTGTTGAACCTAGAGCTCTGATACCACAATATAAGAACCCCTTTAGTCAGGTACTATAAAAATGTACCAAAATTTATTTTTTAAATATAATTTTCTCGAAAAGTTATTATTACTTATCCTTACATGAAATTAAACAATATATGAACCATTACAGTTTACTGAGTTGGTGTTTCCATTGAACATAACAAAAGAAATTAAAGTAACATAAGACGCTGAACATCCACTGTCTAGCTAGTTTCATTAGCACAATACAAAAAAATATATCTACAATTGACATGAAAAGCATTGGAAAAAATCCAATGGTCAAGAGGTTACTGTGTAACCAAGCCAACCCTAAACTAGCCTAAGGACCTAGAACTGAGGCCCCCACTATAACTTGGGCCAACCTACATATCCACTCCTCAGAATTAGGGTCTGATGTAGTTCTCCTTTCACTTTTCATTTTCTCCTCTGTGATATTTCATCACTTAAGAGGTTGGCATTCTAAACTAATATGGAATATAACATGTAAACTCAAACGAGCTACAAAGCTCCCATCACCTACTCAAAGGAATGACACAACCAAAGGTCAATAGACATAAGGCATCTTGATATCCTAAGGTATATGTGCTTACACAAAGCACTCTCACATAATTTAAACAAAATCTCAATGTGACAAGGAACCCATGTTTTGTTGGTCCAACAAGACCAAGAACTCATAAATCAAAACAATTATATTGCTTGGAGAACCTCTGTCTCCTAAGTGAGTCAATAACATTGACCTAGATTAAGATGAGAGAAAACAAGATCATATCTCAATAAATAGCAAGATTCACTAACCCACAAAAACAAGTGTTTCTTCCATGTAACAACAAAATAAGATTTGTTCTAAAGCAAATGATCTAAAGGTTAGATATTGAATCATGTGTTCCTAATAAATTTCTAAGGCTAGTTTCCAATTTTCCACGTAACGAAACATCCTAAGGGTCTACTTATTATGCCCACACTCACTCCCCTGGCTACCATACATATTTGTGATGATCCCTCTGTGCACAGAATCAAGGCCAGGTGTAGTTACCCAAAACTATTGAAGTTATAAGTTCTTACTAACAAGTATTATCGTGCAAAATCATATACAAAAAGTAAAGATAACCATGTTCCTTAACTAGAGCGAGAAGATGCAATGGTCTTTACAACATCACTCGTAATCGACATGCATAAGCTATGACTAATGATTACCATTATCATGCTCGTGTCCTTATCCATTGCCAAACATATGGCTACTTTTTCATATCGATGAGTTTAAATAAATCATCATGCATATACTTTTATCTTCCTTATAAACACTAAACGAAGCAAACCCAAACCGAGTTTCTCATAACCAAATGTGCCTCACATAACAATTCCAATCATAGTTTAAGATAATTCTAAGTTATTTTATTGTGTTTCTCAAAGATAGGGACAACAATAAACATACTTTGAATGAGGAACATGACCCTTAACACTTTCCTCTTTCCAATTTCACTACATCATACTACCATTACCATACTATCATTGTAGCTTTGATATCAACTTAAATATAAATGCATAGTTTATGATAGAATGGTTCTACATTAATCGTGATAGTCATTTTGTTTCCGCTAATGTTTATGTTTTGTAGATCATTTGATACTCTACGTTTTATTGTTTTATGGTAATATTTCTCTGCTAATATTTTAAAATAAATATGAATCTTTTGATACTTCAAACCAGCCATATACTCTTTCAAAATACATTGTTTGCAATGCTCTCAGGTTCTCAATTTTAGAGTTTAATCCAAAACCAAACAAGACTAATTCCAACTCACATGTGGATTTATTATATCTACCTTCTCTTAATTATGATAAATAGAAGAAGAGTTATTATTGAAAAAAGAACAATTATTCATAAGACTAATAAAGCAACCCTTTGTACTTCCACAGGACAACTTTGATATAACAAGTGTATTCATAGTTTGCTTGGTTTTATGGACATTATTAAAATCTTTTGTTTCACATTATATTCACAAGTATTAAGAGATGAAATAAAATCTCCTTATCAAAACATATTTTTAAGGGGGGAGAGAAAACATCTCTTAATAATTCTTATTACACAATATTTTTAAAATCAAGAAAGGAATTATATTTCTTGATCTTATTTTGCATTGAATCCTGGTTTGGACTAAATAATACATTATACAGGGGTCTTACTTCTTTAAACTCTATTGCAATTTAACCAATCCAATCTTCTAATACTAGTTTATTTTGAGCATTCTTTCTTTATTTTATTTAAAATCATTATTGTTGGTAGAGGCAAATACGACACTTCAACTCATCAAATTCTTGCATTATAAACCTCCAAGTTATAGTGAAAAGTGTTCTCCCACTGGAAAAATAATAATCAGTATAATTTCTTTCTACCAAAACGAGATTTCTAGTTTACCATTTATTGTAGCTCTTATTAGATTACCCGCTTTCAATGACCAAATATAACGATAACAATAAATACCAAAAATAGTATTCATAGAAAAGAGATTATTGTATGGTAAAATGGCGAATTAGTAAAAATAAATTGAATATGATAAAACTGCTCCTAAAATACTATAAAATCAGGCAAACATAAATAGATGAGTTGCCAAGCATACTCCAATTTCATCTATTGTTATTTAATGTATAAATACATATCTAGATTTTTAATAGAAGCGCTACAGCTAAAATCTTGGGAGCTTAAAATTCAATTCTTTTAACACACCTGGCACTGGTAAAACCCCAGATGTCTTACTCCTAAAATTCATTTAGACTTAGTTTATTGTTTTAGGACAGAGAGTTGCCAGTTTTCAGGTAGGCGTAGAGGTTAAGTAGGACGCCTGGTATAAATAAAAGGATTATAAATTGTTTTTATCATTCCTCAGAGGTAAGCGCTACAGTCTATGTTCCTAGGAGCTGCCTCCTCTAGCACATCGCCCTTCCATTCAAACACTCATCACTGACAAAATAACAGCTGTAAAACCTTTGTAAACTCAAGCGGAGTTTTAAATCTTGCCCAGGCAGAGAAATGAAGGCAGACAGGTAGGCGTAGTGGCTGCAGCAAAGGCGCCAAAGCTGGGAGTCAAAAGCTGTTCTTATGGTTGTCTAGCGCTTGAGGAAAATCTTTTTTAGTTGGTCAAGAAGTTGCCATGAAGAGATATTTGCTTCCAATTACTACCCAGACCTTAAAAGAGATGCAAAGCCATATTTAGATAGGTATCAATAACCATATTACTGGTCTTTTTAAAAATTTACCAGATGGAGAAATGCGCTACACTACAAGTTTTGCACCCAGGTTTTTTTTTTTTCAGTATTTGTATTTACTATTGCATTAAGCTTTCCCTATCAGATAACAACTTTAATATCAGCTTATATCTATATCATATTGAACCCCAATCCTTTTCTAATAACATCTTAAGGTTATTCACAGGTTAAGGCACATTTGGGAAGGCCATAAGCAATCCAATGGAAAGGGCATTCAAGATGTGCTTGTTCCTTTAGCAGATTGAAATTTAATCATCATTGGTTGCAAAAATAGGGAAAAGTGAGCTGCAACCAAATAAAAAATGTAAATCTGTATAGTTATCTGCTATTGTGTTTAAGTCAATGAGTTTATTTTCTTATATTGGCCTTAATTTTATTGCTTAAGACATTAGAAGGATTTGTTCTTAGACAAGAATAGTTGTGTACAGAGGATAGGGTATAAAATCCAGGACACTATTTATTTGAGTACAACAAAATCTCTATTTGAGTATTTATTTATTATTCAAAGTAATTCAAACTTTATCTGGATTAATAAATGTGTATTTATTTAGAAAAACATATAAATAAGAAACAATTCAAACTTTATCCATTTACTAATCCAAGATTCTAAATTAATCAAAGAGTATAGCGGATAATTTATTTGAAGAATGGTCCAACCAATATCCAATAATTCAATTTATTGGCAAAGCATGATTGATTATAACATCTCAACTCAACTTCCTATTAAACTAGTTTTCATACAGAGGTACCTGATTCTGATGCTAAACTGGGAAATAATCCGTCTTCCATTCAACGCCTACTTCTTCCATTCTCCTCTGGTAATTCCTCTTTCAGCATGAATGTCCTCGAATGCCCGCCATCGAAGGGGTATACATATTTTTTAACATTCTCCCATTTTTTATGGAGTGACCACTTGGATGCCAAAAATGATAAACTATTATCCTTTCGGTGGAGATTATCAATACTTTTCCCCATTGTGGCCACTTCGAGGCTTAATAATTGTTTTATTAAAAATAAAAGAATAAAAATCCAGATCCAAGTGGAGTTGCTCTCCCCTGCCTTGCACCAGGGTTATATTGGTCTTAAACAATTCATTTTTCCAAAGGTGGGTAGACTGCCCAAATCTTTATAACAAAAAATATACATATAAATATTGTCTTCAATGATTCTTTTCAAGTGGGTGATCCACTAAATCATTATAAAATTCAATTCATAATTACTGCGGGTGGTGCATTTCTGAGTGGTATGACATTGATCTTTCCCTATCACTAAACACACAATCATGATGATTTAAAAGACTACGCCCCACTTTCTCAATATTATTTAATTACATTTAAATGATATTGGATGGTCCACTACAAACTCCAATCATGCTTCCCCCTGTGCGCCACTTTCTTGCTTCTTATATGTCATTCCGTTTTATAAATATTTATTATATTTCATTTAATTTGAATTTATCTCAATAAAACATTTAGAAATGAAGATGAGATGTTTAAAGTCAACTTCGATAATTGATTGGTAGAGTTGAAAATCAATTCGATGGTTAATTCATTAAACCAAATGTCTTGACAATGTTTTATATATCAATTCAAGTACGATGAAGAGAATTACCATACATTTTCTTTACGACCAACATTTAAACATGATTTTTAAGCAATTTCTATATATTTATATCGTAAATATCTCCATTTATCAAATATACTATGTCCCAAGATATTAGCGTCAATGTAGACATAATTATCTAACTATGTCAACTAAATAAGTTTCAAGACACAATTGTCAAAGTGGTGACCCAAATCGACCCACTTACCAAATAGCTCCAGACTAACTATGACTCTATACAATAATTCTTTGGCCTTATTTAGACCACATTACCACCAATAAGGCATCCCGCTCCAAATGCATGTACATGTACTCCAACCAACGCATCACAAATGACATGTATGCCATCATTAATAAGGAACACTAACTCACCAACAAAGTATCACCGACAAATGCCATAAAATCCGGTATAAAAAATGAAATGTTACATCCTACCCTCTTTGAAAAAGACATCGCCTCGATAGCTTAGTCAACTTAAAATTGTTTATAAACACAAAAAAAAAAAAAGTCTCATAATTTACCAATTATACTATTGATCAAGTAGTACATTTGAAAAACATGAGTTGTTTTCAAAAATTGCATTACTTTATTTGATTTCTTGTCAATGAAAACCAACGAATTTACTTCCTTAGCAAGATTTGGTTTGATTTTTATATATGTTCACAATAAATGCACATGCTTAGCAAGTTTTCATCAAAGTTGTTTATTGTGTCATGTATGAGACTACTTTATTTAAGTTTATCACCTATTTCAATTAAGGTGAAGAGTAACAACATGTCCCGTAAGTGGTCCATACCACTTACATGACACGTTATCACAAATCACATAATTCTCTTTCATTAACCATGTGCACAAAAGATCCGCACAAAGCCAAAAAAAAATGGATAAGGAGAATTAGGCAAAGCCTCCAAGACTCTTTGCACCTCTCTCTTACCTAGAGAGTGGTTTCCTCATTCTCAAAGAAGAGTGTTAGAAAACCCATGTACAAGTCAATACTACCGCTACTCCATGTAGCTCCTGACAAATATAATGATGAATAGAAATTAAAAATAATGAATATCCAATGTATACAAATATACAATATTGAAGAATAAATATTCCTCAGTATACATGTGTATGGCCATATGATTGAATTTGACAAGTTCCCTTTATCAAATCCTAGATTCGTAAAAACACAATTATGGTATATATTATTGGGGTTCTTAGTTTTTTGAAGGGTTCTTACTAGATTTAATTAACTAAACATAGTGTCATATATCTGGAAATTATTTATATATTGAGGGGTTTTTTCGAGGTTATTATTATTAGTTGATATTTAATAATTTGACAACCCCTTCAAAGTAAAGTTAAACTAGTCATTTTTTTATAATAGAATAACTTTCTAACCAAATGTTATATCATGTAATCTAATCCATACATACATTTTGAATTCTATTGAGTATTGAAGAAAAATCTCATAGTGATTGATTTAGCATATAAATCTACTTCATAAACAATATATTATAATTAATTCCATGCACTTATAATCAAGGACAAATAACTTGCATTAATCAATGGTGTATTACAATTTATTTTGCATGTTTTATTAAAGGAAAACAATTACCACATTCCATATATTTAACAAAAAAATTAATGTAATTTACTTCAAAATGTCAATGCCTCAAGTATAAATAGTTAAGATGAACACTTAATTAAACAATCTCTCTCATAAGCTATAATCACCCATTGTTGCAATGACTATGATGTTTAACTACACATTACTATATCCAATTACAATCCTCTCTATATTTTTTGTTTAGTTTGATTGCAACCACTATAAAATTAGGATTGAATTCCATTTTCAATGCCCTTATAATTTACAATTTCGATAAACCTACAACATTTACATCATAATTACAATAATTGATTTGTTCAACATCTATTTCTTTCAACAAAGTAGAAGATTTATCATAGACCAATAGTAGACCATGTCGATATAGAGAGGAAAAGTTTCATGGAGGGTTATTCCTCTAATCACAGATCTTTTCAGATCCCTCCCACACCTGTCATTCACTAAGTGTGGCCCTTCCTTCACGAAAAGGATAGATATGGGTCCAAAGATAAGAAATAGATCATTTAAAAACTTTGTCAACTTCGTAGCTACTCCACACAGCTTCTTGCAAGTGTGATTGTGAACCAAAAAGAACTAAATTGAAAAACATTTCCACAATGACTCTATTACACTGTTCTACAAATCTATTTTGCTAAGGTGAATATAGAGTTGTCAATTGATTCCATTCACACTAAGATAGGTTGAGAATTCTTTACTGATGTATTCCCCCCCATGATCTAAGTGGATAATCTTAATTTTCCTCCCATTTTCATTTTAAATCGTGGCCTTGAATTCTTTGAAGACTTGAAAATCTTGATCCTTAGTCTTCAATAAATATACCCACATTTTTCAAGAGTAATCATCAACAAAAAATTGAAAGTATTTTTACCCTCTGATACTACGAGAAAAATATTTGCAAAGATTGGTGTGCACTAAGTCCAACTTACCAAGTGATCAATACTTAGTCTTTCCAAAGGGAGCTCTTATTTGTTTTCCTGCTAAGCAATGGGTACATATATCAAAAGATTGCTTGAGTTTGGAAAGACCACGAACCATATCTTATTTGATTGATTATACCAAATAACCATAACTCAAGTGACCATATCTTATGTGCCACAAATTGGCTAGTTTTGTATCTTTGACCACAAGTGCTTGATGATCATTTTGAACAAAATCAAGCTAAAATATTTTGCCAATGTTGGAAGCCTTGGCAATCACTTTGAAATGCCTAGACTTGTCTTTGATAAGGCAAAACTTCTGACCATTTTGGTTATCAAATTCAACCATGAGATTATGGTCAAGTAGCTAATTAACAAACAATATATTTTTTGTAAGTATTAAAACATAAAGAACATTTGAAATGTTGTAAAAAAAATTCCAAGTTGAATTTTGATGTCACCATTGCCTTGATCTATATATGAGGTATCATCTCCAAGTGAAACATTTCCCTTTGATGTTTTTGTTAAAGTATAAAACCATTCTTTTCTTCCCATCATGTGTCTGGTTTCCCCTGAATCAACATACCAAACTACACTTGGATGATTGGTAAACTCATGTGTTTGAGTAGCTAAACCATATTCCTCATTTGAAGAATCATTGTCTTCAACAATATTGTCATGTTGTTTAGGCTTGGAATTTTTATGTTTCTACTTAATTTGTTATTGGGGTTTCTTCTTTTCTGTTTGTGGTGATTTGTTGAAAGAGGGATTCTTTCTTGATGAGCCCTTTTGAAATGTGTTGTACCAACAATGTTTTAAGCCATGTCCCTGTCTTCCATAAATTTGACATGCTTTAGAAGAATGTGAAATATTCTCTTATTGGTTTTGTTGATTATTCTACTTTGGACCCTTCATGAGTTTATTTCTCTTTTTATTTGATACGAGTGCATGATCCTCATCTACTTCCTCTGAATTGTGCATAGCTTCCTCTTGTTGTAACAAATTTACCAATGCCTCAAAGGTTGGTTTTGTCTTATGACATTCAAAGTGGTCACAAAGATACTATATGTTAGAATCCTCCAACTCTACTCTGAGAGTACAATTGATTACCTTTGTATAAGCAACTAAACATGGAATTAAACCAGAAGTAATAAGTAACTAGAATTCAAAAATAGCAAAGAATATGAGATACGAGAAATAATACAATCTGTATTAACACTCTTCCAGAAGGAAATACAATGAAAAAATCTCACTCTTCCCACACCTCTTGGGTGTACAATAATTCTCCCTCAAGAGTTCTCTCTCTCAATCAATTACAACCAACTCAAACACAGAGTTGTTCTCTCTAATGACAAAGTGACAATCAACTCAACCGTTGTTGCTTACCTCACACACACAAATAGATCTTCTTGATCTTGCACCTTGTAGATCTAATTGACCTTGCTTACCATGTAGATCTTCCTGATCTTGCACACTTGCAGATCTAACTGATCTTACACTTGGAAAGATCTCATCCTTGTCCTTGATTAAAATATAGCCCCATGGGTCTCTTCAATAGATCCCAAACCAAACAATAATAAAAAATGCAGACTCAAGCCTAAAATTAGTCTTTACATGCAAACTCATTGTTCGTCTAAAATTAGAACAATTATGGAACGCACAGATGACCGACGTCGGTCTCTGTCTGTCTAGAGATGACCGACATCGGTTCTTATTTGACCGATGCCGGCCGACGCATAACTGATGCCGGTTGTTGTGTAACTGAATATGACCAATGTCGGTTGGCCTAACCGACATTGGTTACTATGACATTCAGCAACCTCCACATTTGCATAACAGTGAAGCTTTTAGCTCCACAACTTAACAATCTCTCACTTGGAGATAAATAGATGCACCTGTACCTGTACATCCTCTAATTTATTTTTGGCTTGTATTTCCATCTTCAAGTTCAATTTTGAAGATCAACCACCAACAGTGAACACATATCCTGTGGTGCTTCTCCTGCCATCCAAGTCACCTGCCATATCTGAATCTACATACCCATGTAGAGAAGTGCTTGACCTTGCATAACATAAATACCTGTTGCTGGTCCCTCTCAGATATCTGAGAATCCACTGAACTACTTTCCAGTGCTCCTTCCTTGGATTGGCCATAAACTTGCTAACAACTCTCACTGCTTGGGCAATATCAGGTCTAGTACATACCATGTACTCAACCTCATCATGTGATTTAGGACATTGTTCATAGCTCAACTTGAACTATCCAACCATAGGTGTGCTATCCGGTTTTACATCTTGCATATCAAACCTCTCCACTACCTTATTCACATAATCCTCTTGAGACAAAATCAACTTGTGATTTTCCCTGTCTCTAGAAATACTCATGCCAAAGATTTTCTTTCCTCCTCCTAAATCCTTCCTGGCACATGTCTGAGCTACTTTTACCTTTAGCTCAACAATTCCCTGCATGTGTGACCCTGCAACAAGCATATACACTACATACAATAACAGGATAATGTAGCGACCATTATCCAACCTAGTAAAATAAACACAATGGTCACATTGACATTGACTAAAGCCATGCTTTGTCATAAACCTATCAAACCTCAAATACCATTGTCTTGGAGCTTGCTCAAGACCATATAACCTGGCCTTTTATCTCACTTGTCCATTCTCTCCTTTCTTTAACCTGTGAATTCATTCATCTTTCAGTGCCTTCTTTTCGGCTGGCAACTCAACCAAATCCCACGTTTGGTTCTTTTCCAAGGAATCAATTTTTTCATTCATGTCATGCTCCCACTGTTTCCTAGATTTTACCTGCATTGCCTCTTCAAAACTACCTGGTTTTCCACCATCAGTGAGCAATAAGTAGTATAAAGAAGGGGAATAATGAATTTGAGGCTTACTTACCCTTTCAGTCCTCCTCATGGGCGTTTGAGACTCCTTGACAGCTTGTTGTCCACCTAAATTTCATTCTAACAGTAACCGATCTTGGTCATCTCTCAGTCTACACCCGACCGATGTTAGTTCCATGTGATCGACCTGACCGACATCGATTCTTAACTGATCAAATTCAGTTTCCACCTGATCACCAACGTCAATTTCCTGACCGACATCAGTGTCCACCTGCCCGAAATCACTGAATTTGGTCTCCATCAGACCGACGTCGGTAACTGTGTTTTCTTATGAGTGATGATTTTTAATCGAGAGCTCATTTTGGATCAGAACCTTGTCCAAATCAACATTGCCCTGCTCAGAATTATTCAACCTCTTGATCTGATCTCTGTCCATCACTTTCTCCTTGAAAACCAAGGCTTTCAAGTTCTTAAATGTGTCAAAAACATCAGATTTCCTCTTTATGCAATAAACCCAATCCTTTCTTGTAGCATCAGAAACATAATACTGTGATCCTCCAATAGAAGCTCCCTAAGCTGGTCCCCACACCTTTGTGTGAACAAGCTCCAACCTGTGCTTCTTCTTTGTTGATCCAGTTGTGAGAAACCTCACTTTCACCTGTTTCCCAAAAATACAATGCTCACAAAAATCTCGGTCTATCAAATCTGAAAGCATACCTTTTAACTTAAGAACATTCATTCCCTTCTCACTCATGTGACCAAGCCTACAGAGCCACATCTTTGCATCTACATCTGAAGTAGATAAAATAGAAGGAGAATCAGTAATACAAGTAGATAGATAAAGTGTACCTACTTTCTTATCTCTAGCTAATACAAGTGCACCTTTAGAAACTTTCCAAGATTCTACTGTGAGAGTTACTGTGCAACCCTCATCACCCAACTTTTTTGCAAAAATTAGACTCCTCTTCAGGATGGTAACATGCATGACATCCTTCAACACCCATATGTTTCCAGTCTGCAATTTCAGCTGCACTTTCCCTTTGCCTACAATTTGACAAGGCTCACCATCCCCTAAATAAACTTTTCCAAAGTCTCCATGGACATAATCATGGAAAAATTATCTATTTGGGGTTGCATGGAAAGAGGCACCAAAATCTAAAACTCAAGATTATACTTTATCCAAGAAAAATATAAGAGCATCCCGTGCAACAATACCTACATCATTTGCTTCTTTATTTCCTTCATGCTGATCTTCTACCAACCAACAATTTTTCTTTACATGCCTTTTCTTTCCACAATTCCAGTAGGTTATACCTCCATTTTTGGATTTAGATCTCCTATCTATCTTTGACCTTGATTTCCCTTGCTTGCTCTTCTCTCTTTGCCTTCCCCTGTTTTCAACACTTAAAGCATTACCTGATGATTCTCCTATGCTTTTATTTTGAATTTCTTCATTCAAGATTACACTAACAACATCATCAACTTTCAAGATATTTGAAGCAAACGCAGTATTACTAACTGCCATTACCAAGCTATTCCAACTTTTAGGTAAAGAGCATAAGATTAAGAGCGCTTTAATTTCATCATCAAAAACTATTTTGACTGAATTTAACTGATTTACTAAATCATGAAAATCACTAAGATGACTATATACCGATCCACCTTCCTGCATTTGCAAATTAAATAATTGCTTCATAAGAAATACCTTATTCAAAGCTGAGGGTTTTTCATATAAATTTGCCAAAGATTCCATTAACTCTACCATTGTCTTTGCCTGTGATAAGTTGGAAATCACAGACGATGCCAGGCTCAACCTTATAGATCCCAGAGCCTTTTTATCAAGAACCTTCCATTCTTCATCATGCATACATGTGGGCTTACATGAAACCCCACCCAACGGTAAATACAGATCTTTCTGATACAAATAATACTCTATCTGCATCCTCCATAATTGATAATTCTTGCCATTGAATTTCTCCATTCTTAGCTTACTTTCTTCTGCCATTGCTTTACTCTCACTCAAATAGAAACCCCTGTGAGTGACCTGTAATCAACAAACACTTAACACACTCAGAAACTAAGGTGTTATGTTAGGTTGTGGAGCTAAAAGCTTCACTGATGTAGACATGGAGAAGGCCATTGGAGGAGTTACTGGAGTGTCACAGACACTGGCGTCGGTCAGGTCAACCGACATCGACAAGATAAGGCAGGAGAGCAACCGGCGTCGGTCAGAGATCGGCCGGCATCGGTGACCCCAGGCGGACAGGGACCGACGTCGGTCACCTGTGTGGTTCGACTGCGAGTATATTATGGGCAGTTAGTTGACGAACCAAGTGTTTGCATGATGAGTGCTAATTATAGACTGAGAGCTGCTGATCTAATTATTGTACTAGGTGTCTAATTATTGTTTGGATGAGTTCTATATAATAGACTCATGGTTGTATTGTAAACTTGTGCTAAGGAGTAAGAGAGCATTATTATAAGCTCCTTCTGTGTGTGAGGTAGAGCAATGGTGTGTTCCTCCTAGTGCCACAGTACCAAGGTGGGTGCTGGATTGGAGAATCATCAGGGTTCTTCAAGAGTGTATGATCTTGGTCATCAGGTGAGCATGGCTTCTATAAGAGATCTACATGGTAAGTAAGATCATTGATATGCAGGTGTGTGTGTGTGCAAGGTCAAGGTTCACAGGTGTGTAGAACCAGCTTGATTTATAGGTGAAAGATCATATAAGATAGCAACACAACAGGGAGCAGTATCAGGAGAGATCTACTTGGAGTATAGGTGTGTACTCAGAGCAAAGAGGAAGGCAAAGAAGATCCTTCCATAAGTAAGGTCTATTGAGGTGCAGGTTGATGCAGTTTCAGGGGAGATCTACTTGAAGTACGCTTGTGGAGTACTTGTGGAGTGCGTGGAGCACTTGTGGTGTGCGTGGAGCACAGGTATAAGGTGAACACCAACTCAGTGTTTGAGTTGGGTGTTGGGACCTAAGAGAGAGAGCTTTAAGGAGAGAGTTACTGTTCACTTGAGGTGTGGGAAGCCTCTGAAGAGGTGGTGGAGACGAAGTGGCATCTTCTTTATTGTATTGTTTTTTGTATGAGTATTAATACAAGTTGTGTATTGTCTCTCATATCTTGTGTTATTTCTGGATTCTAGTTACTTGTTGATTCTGGTTATTTCCGCATATTAAGTTGCTTGGTATTTGGTAATCAATTGTGTGCTTCCATTGTTTCATATCCCCAACATGTGGTATCAGAGCTTTAGATTGGGTTGACTAACAAGTGGTATCAGAGCTAAGGTTGCAGGAAGCGATTTTGTGTTTGGTTACAGGTCACTCTCAGGGGTTTCTGATTGAGTGGGAGTAGAGCAATGGCAGATCAAAGTAAGCTAAGGATGGAGGAGTTTAAAAGCACAGATGGTCACTTATGGTCTGATGAAAAGAAAGAGCAGGTAAAAGAAAATTGTTGGTTTGTGGAAGATCAGCAAGAAGGAACTGAAGAAGCAGATGTTGCAGGAGATGTGGCACAGGATGCTCTGGGAGGTTTCTTGGATAAAGTTGAATCTTATCTTATAGATTCAGTTGCCTCTTTCTATGCAGCCCCAGGTAGAGGAGCTGGTGAGCCTTGCCAAATAATTGGCAAAGGGGAAGTGAAGCTGAAATTGCAGGCGGCCAACACATGGGTGTTGAAAGAGGTCATGCAGGTCTCAGGTTTGGAGATATAGCTAATTTCTTCAGAAGAGTTGGGTGATGGGAGATGTACGAGAACTCTCACAGTGGATGCACTTGAATTAGCTGGTGGTAAGAAAACAAGTACTCTTTATCTACTTGTTTATATTACTGATTCTTCTTTTGTTGCAGAGACGTGGCTTCGTAGGCTTGGTCACATGAGCAGGAAAGAGATGCATGTTCTTAAGCGGAAGATAGATATATTTGACAGGCTTAAGAACTGGAAAGCCTTGGTGTTCTTGGAGGAGATGGCAGACAGAGACCAATGGATGGGGCTGGATACTTCTGAGCAGGGCAGTTTGGACATTGGGTTTGATTCAAAAGAGCTCGTGGGTAAAAAGTCATCACTCACAGGAAACACACGTACCGGCGTCAACAGGAAAACCGACGTCGGCAGTAGATAAGACCGATGTCGGTCACGAGGATCGACGTCGGCAGCAGGGAGACACCGACGTCGGCAGGGTTGGTAGTCAGGACAGGTGTAGGAACTAATGTCGGTCGGATGCAGACTATGTGGTGGCTGAGATCGGTCACTGTAACGAATTTTGGGTGGATAGCAAGCTGTCAAGGAGTCTCAAACACCCATACAGAGGACTGAAGACGTAAGTAGGCCTCAAATTCATTGTTCCTCTTCTTTATACTAGTTGCTGACTGCAGAGCAGGAAGGATCCAAGAAACAGTGGGAGCGTGGCATGGAGAGATTACAGAACCAGACGAGAGATTTGGTAGGGTTGCCAGCCGGTATGTTAGCATTGCAAGACGAATGGATTCTTTAGTTGAAGAATAGAGAGAACGAACACGTGAGATAGAAGGCCGGTCATATGGTCTTGAGGAGCTGCAGGACAGTGGTACAGGTTTTGATAGGTGGAGGACGAAGCATGACTTTAGTCAATGTCAAGGTAACTACTGTGGTTTGACTTATCAGGGGGATGATGATTGCAACATCATTCTGTTGCTGTATGTGAATAGTATGCTAGCTAGCAGGGGTGTACATACAGGTTTTGTTGAGCTAAGGGTAAGATTAGTTCAGTGGTTTGCTATGAAGAATTTGGAGTAGCGAAATTCTTCGGCATGGGAGACATGAGAGATCACAGGGTGATTTTGTTTTCAGTGAGAGCTGATGTGAATCAGGTGTTGGCGAGACGCAGGATCCAGAATCGGAGCACACCAAAGGCTGGACAGTTCAGTGTCCGAAATCACATGAGGTCTAGCATAGACCTGAGTTTTTCCCAAGCAGTGGGAGCTGTCAGAGAGTTAGGTGCCAATTTGGAGAAGTAGATTCTCAGGTATTTGAGAGAGACCAGCAGCAGGGATTCATGCTATTCAGGGTCAGGACTTCACTACATGAGATTGTAGGATCAGATGCGGCAGGGTACTCAGATGACAGGTGGTACACCATGGGTTGTGTGGTGGGTTGTCTTCAGGATTGAGCTTGAAGAGGGATACAAACCAGGAAACAGATTAGACAGGGTATAGGTACAGGTACAGTGCAACTGTTTATCTCTAAGTGGGAGATTGTTAGGTTGTGGAGCTAAAAGTTTCACTGATGCAGACATGGAGAAGGCCATTGGAGGAGTTGATGGAGTGTCATAGACACTGGCATCGGTCAGGCCAACCGACGTCGACAGGATAAGGCAGGAGAGCAACCAGCGTCGGTCAGAGATCGGCCGGCATCGGTGACCCCAGGCGGACAGGGACCGACGTCGATCGTCTGTGTGGTTCGACTGCGAGTATATTATGGGCAGTTAGTTGACGAACCAAGTGTTTGCATGATGAGTGCTAATTATAGACTGAGAGTTGCGGATCTAATTATTGTACTAGGTGTCTAATTATTGTTTGGATGAGTTCTATATAATAGACTCATGGTTGTATTGTAAACTTGTGCTAAGGAGTAAGAGAGCATTATTATAAGCTCCTTCTGTGTGTGAGGTAGAGCAATGGTGTGTTCCTCCTAGTGCCACAGTAGCAAGGTGGGTGCTGGATTGGAGAATCAGCAGGGTTCTTCAAGAGTGTATGATCTTGGTCATCAGGTGAGCATGGCTTCTATAAGAGATCTACATGGTAAGTAAGATCATTGATATGCAGGTGTGTGTGTGTGTGCAAGGTCAAGGTTCACAAGTGTGCAAAACCAACTTGATTTGTAGGTGGAAGATCAGATAAGACAACAACACAACATGGAGCAGTATCAGGAGAGATCTACTTGGAGTACAAGTGTGTACTCAGAGCAAAAAGGAAGGCAAGAAAGATCCTTCCATAAGTAAGGTCTATTGAGGTGCAGGTTGATGCAGTTTTAGGGAAGATCTACTTGAAGTACGCTTGTGGAGTACTTGTGGAGTGCGTGGAGCACTTGTGGTGTGCGTGGAGCACAGGTATAAGGTGAACACCAACTCAATGTTTGAGTTGGGTGTTGGGACCTAAGAGAGAGAGCTTTGAGGAGAGAGTTATTGTTCACTTGAGGTGTGGGAAGCCTCTGAAGAGGTGGTGGAGAAGAAGTGGCATCTTCTTTATTGTATTCTTTTCTGTATGAGTATTAATATAAGTTGTGTATTGTCTCTCATATCTTGTGTTATTTCTAGATTCTAGTTACTTGTTGATTCTGGTTATTTCCGCATATTAAGTTGCTTGGCATTTGGTAATCAATTGTGTGCTTCCGTTGTTTCATATCCCCAACACATGGTATCAGAGCTTCAGGTTGGGTTGACTAACATGTTAGTGAACCAAGCTCTGAACCAAGCTCTGATACCACTTGTCAAGATCTAGAACATAAAGCTCTAATACCAGCTGTTATGATCCTCTAACTCTAATCTGAGAGTATAATTGATTACCTTTGTATAAGCAACTAAACACGAAATTAAATCAGAAGTAATAAGTAACTAGAATTCAAAAATAGCAAAGAATATGAGATACGAGAAACAGTACAATCTGTATTAACACTCTTCTAAAAGGAAATACAATGAAGAAATCTCACTCTTCCCACACCTCTTGGGCATACAGTAATTCTCCTTCAAGAGTTCTCTCTCTCAATCAATTACAACCAACTCAAACACAGAATTGTTCCCTCCAGTGACAAAGTGACAATCAACTCAACCGTTGTTGCCTACCTCACACACACAAGCAGATCTTCTTGATCTTGCACCTTGCAGATCTAATTGACCTTGCTTACCATGTAGATCTTCCTGATCTTGCACACTTGCAGATCTAACTGATCTTACACTTGGAAGGATCTCGTCCTTGTCCTTGATTACAATACAGCCCCATGGGTCTCTTAAATAGATCCCAAACCAAACAATAATTAGAAATGTAGACTAAAGACTAAAATTGGTCTTTACATGCAAACTCAATGTTCGTCTAAAATTAGAACAATTTTGGAACGCACAGATGACTGACATCGATCTATGTCTGTCTGGAGATGACCGACGTTAGTTCCTGTCTGACCAATGCCGGCCGATGCATAACCGATGCCGGTTGATGTGTAACTGAATATGACCGATGTCGGTTGGCCTGACCGATGTCAGTTACTGTGACACTCAGCAACCTCCACATTTGCATAACAGTGAAGCTTTTAGCTCCACAACTTAACACTATATGCGGAGGAAGTGCTCAAAGGACTATAGGGACCAAAGAACCATCTGTCACCAGTTCGCCCAAAGATTGAAGTAAAGCCCACAAAATTGCAACCCTTCTAATAAATGCTTTTATGTTTTCATCTGATTTGAGCTTGAGTGTGTGCAATTGGCTCTAAAGATGCAAGATTTGATTTTGATTCTTAGCTTCATATATAATTTTATGCTTATCCCAATCATCTTTTGTAGTTGTAGTACTACGGATATAAGATTGTACCTCATCCAAAACTTTAAACATGATTATTAACTTAGCCCTTTTATTAGCTTTATCATATTTTTGTTGTTGATCAACATCTGTTGCATGTCTGACCCATGTGCCTTATAGCACTGACCAAATATCTTCAAACTCAATATGTGTTTTCACTTTTGTTTTCCACGCTACGTAATTATCACCGCAAAGCAATTGTGTGTTGGGAAGCATAAAACATGGCCCTTAACTAGACATTTTTCAAGTTACATATGAGAAATTACAAGTGACGTGTTAAGCCAGAAATGAAATGTGTGTTTTCAAAATGTAAAGTGACTAAAACTGCAAAAACACATACACAAATAAATTCAAAAACACATAAGCACACTATGGACGTCGAACTCTATGGATAATGCATCCAAAAATGCAATGGAAAACTAGACGTCGATTTCAACCAAAAATGCATTCGAGAAGCAAATGAGGTTACAATTTTCTCGTTGCAAAAAAAATTAAGGTTTTTTAGGAGAAAAATATCCCCCCTCCTTGTTTCAATCTTTACAATTTCAAAAAAAATAATAACAGATTTTGATAGTTTACAAGTGAAAATAGCCTCTTGGACTAAAAATGGCTTTTTGCCTTTACACTTTTCACTTTCTATTTTAAAAATTTCCACTGAAATTTTCAAAATAACCTCCTCGAATAAAATTGGCTCTTTTATAATATTCCCTCTTGCCATTCTTTGTTTGGCCTTCAAGGTAATAGAATTTATCTTAAAACAAAATTTATCTAATTCATTTACAACGCTCCCACTTGATAATATCTCATATCAATATTTTGATGAATTAAATATCATTATTTTGATCAAATCAACAGAATAAAAAATACCATGACCTATATGTGTTATGTGGCGGCACATCGATCTGCTTGTGTGGAATAGAACGGCGGTTGGGTTTAGATCTGGCTTGTAGGCCAACGCCATTGAGGGAGTGGCTATAGGTCGACGCTAAAGACTGTGGATCAATGCTGAAACTATTTGACTGTTGTTGTTGGATGTCGTTGACCTTATGTGATGCCAGATCTGAAGTTAATTGATGCCTTTGACAGGGCTTTGATAGTAGTAGTTACCGGTAGGTCGATGCCAAGCTAATAAGATATAAAGGGATGCAAACCATATGAAAGTCATGTGGGTCGATGCAGACAAAAAATGGTGGTGCTTCCTTGGGTGATGCAAAAGTTTGTGGAAACTAGGTCGATGCCTCTGAAATGACTATGCTGCTCAGATCTGCTACAGGATCACCGTATGACTGCTAGTTGTAACTTGAAACTAATTATCTCTTAAAATATATGGCCTGTTGATTTTAGTATATACAGCTTGGAGGCTCTTCAGATCTGGGTGATTTGAAATCAAATGAAATTGAGTATCATTTGAAAAACTCAGATCTAACATCAAATTGATATACAAAGGGTTTCAATAAAAAAAATTAATATTATCAATTTAAAAAATTGAACAATATCAAATATAGATTTTAGATCTGAAATTGAAAAAATAAACCCTCTTCTATAGGTTGAATACAAATAATGAGTTCAAACCCTCATTTTAAAAAATGTTAAATGATTGCATAGGAATCTTTTTACCCTGAATTGATGTATAAATTGTCAAAAAATTTCAAAACAAAAAAAAAAAAAAAATTGCCTACAAGACAACTATTTTCCTTTCACAAAATTGGTCAGAATTTTGGTAGCATTTCAGCTTGGGATGGCTAAAATTAGAGCATCATGACACATCCAAGGATCGCACAAACTTCTCTCTTGATCTCCACCGATTCTCCAATACTTCAAAAAACAACTCAAAATAACTTGCTCTGATACCAAATGAAAGCTATAATGAAATTGAATTAACAAAAGCACTACAAGGGGTGCTTATTTATACAATACTAAGTGAAATTAGATCTACTAATCTATAGGAGATTATGACTCACACTAACTAATCACACATAGGAAATACCCCATCTAACTAACCTATGTCAATCAAAAGTGTAAATCACCTTGAGACATTTATTACAAAAGGCTAGGATAAATTGATTATTCTAATAGAGCACACTTGTAGTTTCACTTGCCCTTCCCTCTCTAGGTGCACCAAAAACAAATTAGAAAGAGATTGTAGCACATAAATTTTTGTGATAGATAGCCTTTTCTAAAATTACTAGAAAAAAAGAGGTCTTTTTTTCTCATGGACGGTCCCTGTAACCTTCTACTCTCACCCTTGCTTTTGTATTCCTCATCAACTCTTTACTTCTGGATCATGTAAATTTATTTTCTTATTTTTTCATTATCTATGGAGAACGGAATTCGAATTCTTCACACTAGATTTAATTAACAAAACAAAATTTGTAATATTAATTGGGTTATTTTATCCTTCTACCTCAATTTCAAAATTTTCTACTTTTTTGCAGACTCTCTTGGGAGTGTTCGTTTGGAGGAAGTTTCCACAATTCCTATGAACTCATCAAAAGAGAGTTGTCTAATGGGAACTTCAAATTTTTTTCTTGGTAATCATCAGTTTTAGTGGTGATGATAGTTCTTTTCAGAACTACTTTGGTCAGATGGGTTCTCTAGGTATTTTCTCATTTTGGAGTTCTATATACTTTTGCATTTGCCTAGAAGCATAATACTAAGACAATTCTACTTCTGTCTAGGAAGTATCTTCTATTCTGGCATACTGCTCCTATAAATGGCATACATGATTGTTGGGTTCTCTTAAAAGAGGGATATGAGTTGGTCTTTGATTCTTATATAGAATAATCTTGGATGACATATGTACAAAGGGAACTCATATTTATGGAGAAAGATATTTCCTAGCAACATATCAGGGTTAATTGCATCAAACTCTAGGAAATCTACAAGGAAGGTTTCTCCTACCATATTCATTGGAAGGTTAAGAGCTTGACTAGAGAAATTGACTAGTTCACATGTTATAATTAACCTAAAGAAAGTATTACTCATAAGTTTCCAAAGATGTTCTGGGAAGGATTCCGTCTTGGCAAATGATCTAGGGGATCCAGTGTCTATAAAGTATTCATATGGCTTTATATCTTGAAACTTTTTAATTCCCACCTCACTTTTTCTTGTGTGGAAATGAAGAATGCATGGATAGGAACACAATCCTATTTTTAGGATAATCAATGGCATAATGTGAACCTTTGCATATATAACATTTCACATGAGCAAGGGCATGCTTAGACAGACCTTTGCATCTAACTAAATCCCTATACTTCTTATTGTCCCATTCTATAGTGAGAGGTTTGTGAACTTGTCAAGCTGGTACTTGTGCTTAAAAGGAGGCTTTGAAAAATTAAAGTGATGTTTTTTGGTCTTCTTTTTATATGGCTTGGACTTGGGTTGAGATATATATCTAGATTTTTTCTTTGGGCAGTGGTAGGTTTAAGAACCACTGAGGCTCTGATACCATAATGTAAGAACCCTCAAAACTCTATTTGGCTTTGCACCTATAGTGTCTACAAGTCTAGTATGTGCATTTGACTTCACTTGAGCCTATAATGCTTGTTATCTCAAAATAATGTACCTTATAATACAATAGTGAGTCGTCCCATGATTTAAATGAAGGTTTTATTTAGGGATTTGTGTAGATCATCTAGCTCAACACCTTAAGAGACTACAGTTGTTTGTCCTTTGTTGAGGTTATTGTGTGGACTCTGCCACAGGTTGTTCGTGTTGGAACATTGTTTCTAGCAGATCCATAATCCAATGTAGGGTTTGTATAATAGATAAGTTGGTTTCATACTATGTGAAATTAGTGGTTCCTACTAAAACCCATGGTTGAAACTACCAATGATTTCATTGTGTGACTTTATGAACACACACACAAGATTAGTACCAATTTCAGAAGATCAAAAGCACACAATTGATTATCCCATAACTCTCAATGTTTAATCGAGGCACTATGACACGCACACAATAGTGTCCAAGACAAATGGAACTACTTAATAATATCTCTTGGTATAAAATTCATAGACTAGACTGTGACCAACTAGCTATCTAGGGTGATGTGCCATTGCCTACACCAAAAAAGTAGAATTCAAAGTTATACTAACTTCCACGCGATAGCACTAGATTTTACACTAGTTAAGAAAGTAATGTCAAATAAATGTCAGTTTAGGTTTTAATCTCATTAACTTATATCTTAAAAATAAGTTTCCTTGACACTATGTTTAACGAACTCATGAATGGGCACATTAGGGCAAGTTTTGAACCTAGACCTTTGATATTACAATGTAAGAACTCCTTCGATCAGGGACTAGAAAATGTACCATATTTTTGTTTTCAAATATAAATTTTTGGAAAGGCATTCTTACTTGTCATTCTTCATAATTCAATAATGTATGAACTATTACGGTTCACTAAGTTAGTTTTTTCATTTAACATGACAACAAACCCTAGAATAACATATGGAATTGTACATTCACTATCTATGAATATGTGCCCAAATAGTGTGATAATAATTACCATCATCATCACACCAATATCCACTATCTAGCTATTTTCATTAGCATAATATGAATAAATATATCTGCAAATCACATGCCAAGCACTGGAATAAATTCAAATGATCACAAGGTTACTATGCAACCAAGCCAACCCTAAACTAGCCTAGGGACCTAGACCTGATGCCCCCATTGCAACTTGGGCAACTTACATATCCACTTCTCAAAATCAGGGTCCAATGTAGTTATCCTTTCACTTGTGATGGTATCCTCTGTGAGACATCATCACTAAAAAGGTTGGCACTCTAAGCCAATAGGGAACAAGCTAATTGTGACACAAGTGAGTTTCTAATGTTATGAACATCAATCATACTACTATATGACACACTCAAACACTTCTAGCATAAAAAATTTCTAATCAAGGTTTGCGTGCTTATCTAATCACTCTCACATAATAACTCAAATGGAAATCAATGCAGTGATATAAGAACCCACATTCCTTGATCCAACAAAAAATGTCTCAATAGTCTCAAGCAGTTATCAACTCAAAAAGATCATAACAAGGATGTGCATTATGGTAAGTGTCCTAGGATTTAAATGATCATGTACATGCACCAAACATTGATATGAAATCATACAATCAAAATTCCAACATAACAAGCAATCCAAAGTTTCATTCATGTAGTGAGAACAAAACTCAATAGTATAAAATTTACACATAATTGAGGGTTAATACGAATAATAATGGAACCCATGTTCCAATAATCCACCTAGAAAATACATCTAAACATGACATGTTTAAAAAAAACATTGGGTTAATCATATACATCGCACTTACAAAATAAACCTACAGATCATTTCTTATGCCCACGCTTATACCCCAAACTATCATATATTTACGATGTCACTCAAAATTGCCTATGATTTCATTATGTGACTTTATGAACACACACACATGAGAGTAATACCGATTTCAAAAGATCAAAATCACACAATCGATTATCCCATAGCTTCAAATGTTTAACTGAGGCACCGTGACACACACACAGCAGTGTGAAATAAAAATGGAACTGCTTAATAATATCTCTTGGTATAAAAGTCATATACTAGACTATGACCAACTATCTATGGCGATGCCACACTGCCTACACCATAAAAGTATAATTCAAATTTATACTAACTTTCAAGAGATAGCACTAGATTTTACACTGGTCAAAAAAGTAATGTCAAATAAATGTCAATTTAGGTTTTAACCTCATTAAATTATATCTTACAAATAAGTTTCCTTAACACTTTGTTTAATGGACTCATGAATGTGAACATTAGGCCCAATGTTGAACCTGGAGCTCTAATACTACAATGTAAGAACTCCTCTGATTAGGGATCAAAAAAATGTACCTAATTTTTTTTTGAATATAAATTTCTGGAAAGGTATTCTTACTTGTCATTCTTCATAATTCAACAATGTATGAACTCTTATGGTTCACTAAGTCAATTTTTCCATTGAACATGACAACAACCCTTAGAATAACATATGGCATTACACATTCACTATCCACAAATATGTTCTTAAATGGTGTGATAATAATTACCATCATCATCACACCAATATCCACTATCTAGCTAGTTTCATTAGCACAATATGAACAAATATATCTACAAATCACATGCCAAGCATTGAAATATATTTAAATGGTCACAAGGTTACTATGCAACCAAGCCAACCCTAAACTAGCCTAGGTACCTAGACCAGACGCCCCCATTGCAACTTGGGCAGCTTACATATCCACTTCTCAGAATCAGGGTCCAATGTAGTTCTCCTTTCACTTGTGATGGTCTCCTCTGTGAGATGTCATCATTGAAGAGGTTTTCACTCTAATCCAATAAGGAAAAAGCTAATTGTGACACAGGTGAGCTCCTAATGTTTTGAACATCAATCATACTACTATATGACACACTCAAGTCACTTATAGCATAAAACCTTTCTAATCAAGGTTTGTGTGCTTATCTAAGCACTTTCACGTAATAACTCAAACAAAAATCAATGCAATGATATAAGAACCCACATTCCTTGATCCAACGAAAGATGTCTCAATAGTCTCAAATAGTTATCAACTCAAAAAGATCATAATAAGGATGCATGTTATGGTAAGTGTGCTAGGATTTAAATGATCATGCACGTGCACCAAACACTGATATCAAATCATACAATCAAAAGTCCAACATAACAAGGAATCCAAAGTTTCATTCATCCAGAGGGAACAAAACTCAGTAGTCTAAAATTTACACACAAGCAAAGGTCAACATGAATAATAAAGGAACCCATGTTCCAATAATCCACCCAAAAAATACGTCTAAACATGGCAAGTTTTAAAAACACACTAGGTTAATCATAGACATCGCACTTACAAAATCAACCTAGAGATAGTTTCTTATGCCCACACTCATATCCAAAACTATCATATATTTACGATGTCACCTACATGTGTAGAATCAAGGTCGACTATATTTTACCCATTATTTTCAATATAAAGCATTTTTTACACTTGTCTCACCTATCGATTATAATTTGATAAGTAGGTCCTATCGGAGTTGTTGCCAGAATCCAGATAATGCGAGTGCAATGAAGATGTGATCACACAAGATGAACAAGTGCACACCACAAGATGCTAAAGCAATTTGAAATTAACACAATAAGAGAAATTGCACAAGACAAAATGGAGAAAACCAAAATCTGATTATTCAACATGAAATGGCCAAAATAAAAAATACATATAGGAGAGCTAGTAAGTAACTCCTCCACAAATGGTGGTCAAAGCACCCCAATAATAGACTCCTCCACAAAAGGTGGTCAAAGCACCCCAAGAATAGACTCCTCCAAAAAAGGTGGTGACAAGGTGCTAAGAATAGAGAAATAACTCTCATACCCAGAATAGGAGTATCTTATGCCATTCTTATGACACCTTATGACACAATTATGACACACAATCTCCACATAAGCTAGCCTATCCCACAAATATAGGAAAACTCCATGTATTCACAAATATATGATATTCCCTAATTAATAAATAGGGAAAAATAAAAACCTACACTAATAGCCCCTCATAAGCGCAGCTTAGGTGGGAAGTGTGGAAATATAAAATGGGTCCCGGCAACTAGGCCTGATGAGTTACCCATGTACAAATGCAATCTCCCATAAGATAGAGAAAATGAGAAAACCCGTAGGAAAAAAACTCCCCCTCAAAAGAGAGACATAAAAGAAGAGAAGAGGCTAGAAGGGCCCCCCTGAAGATGATGCTGCTGCAGATGTAGACCGCACCCCAAGAAGAGCTCGTAGATGAATGAACTTACTCTCAATGAAAGGTTTGGTGAAGATGTCTGCAACCTGCTCTGAAGACTGGCAAAATATCAAGTCAATGACCTGACTATGAATAAGCTCCCGAATGAAATGCATGTGAATCTCTATGTGCTTGGTCCGCTGGTGCTAAACCGGATTCTTGCAAATCTGTATGGTACTCTGATTGTCACAATAAATGATGGTGGGCTGCCTGATAGGAATGCCAAACTCAGAAAGAATCCCCTGAAGCCAAATAGCCTCAGTGGCTGCATTAACAACTCCCCTGTACTCTGCCTTTGTGGATGATATAGCAATAGTATTCTACTTCTTGCTAGACCAACTGATAGGACCTGAACCTAGAGAAAAACTATAACCAGAAGTGGACTTATGAGTCTGTGATCGCCAGCCCAGTCTGAATCTGTATATCCAACCAAGTCAACCTCTGTGCCAAATCTGTAGTGAATCCCATATCTATGTGAACCCTGTATGTAATGCAAGATCCTTTTAGCTGCTTTCCAATGCAGCTCATGGAGTTCCTGCATGAATCTGGAGACAAGTCCCACTGTATATGAAATGTCAAGCCTGGTGTGAGTCAAGTAGATGAGACTACCAACAAGTTGTCGATACCGAGTGGCATCAACCAATGGTGAAGAACAATCAATCTCAAGCTTGACTCCTGATAGAAAGGGAGTTGGAGATGGCTTGCAATCAGCCATGTGAAATCGAGCCAACAAGTCGAGAGCGTACTTAGGTTGTGCAAGAAAAATCCCTAAATCTGACTGTGAGATCTCGATGCCAAGGAAGTAGTGCAACAAACTCAAGTCTGTCATGTCAAATCTCTCCTGAAGAGATGCCTTCACCGCTGTAATAGCCGATGAAGAATTCTCGGTGATCAAAAGGTCATCAACATATAGAACCAAAATCAGAAGCGAATCATCCTGCCCTAAAAAGTAGACATTAGGATCAGAATGGCACCTAGTGAAACCCACCGTGAGAAGGAAGGAATCCATCTTGGCATACCAAGCCCGAGGGGCCTGTTTGAGGCCATAGATAGATTTCCTAAGTCTGCATACTAAGGAAGAGTCCTGAACAAATCCTGGCGGTTGCTCCATGTAGATCTCCTCCTCAAGGTCTCCGTGAAGAAAGGCACTCTTCACATCCATCTAATGCACATCCCAACCATGTGTTGCGGCAATAGCCAAGGTGAGTCAGATAGAAGTCATCTTTGCAACGGGTGCAAAGGTCTCTGAGTAGTCAATGCCTGCCACCTGTGAGAAACCCTTGGCTACCAATCGCGCCTTATACTTATCAACCGACCCATTTGCTGCAAATTTGGTCCGATATATCCACCTACATCAAACCATCTTTCTTCCCTTAGGAAGCGAAGTCAAATCCCAAGTGTGATTTTTGATTAAGAAAGAATATTCTTCCTCCATAGCACTATCCCACTCAAGTACCCCCGATGCCTCTCGAAAAGACTGTGGATCTGAAACTGAAGCAAAGAAGGCATGTGGATCTCTCTGAAAATCCCCTCTAGTACGTCTGTCATCTGCGGGGTCTCCTGCCCATGTGCTAGCACTTTTAAGTGTCTGTCTGGCCCAAAGTGGCCCAAAAGTGGGCGAGTCAGGTGCTAACTCCTCATCCTCTGACTGACTAGAGGTGGATGACACTGCATCACTGTCCTCACTGTCTGAACTTGAAGAAGAAGAAGATGACTCTGGCTCAAGAACCCACTGTGGTTGATCTGAATCTGACGAGGAATCATCATGAAGAAGTAGATCCGATGAGGGAGAAGAAGTGTCAAGTGTTGAGTCTCTAGGACTCTCCTGAAAATGGACACTTCTCTCGATGAATAACTCATGTGTGACTGGATCTAGAAGGCGATATCCCTTAATACCATCTGGATATCTTACAAAGATGCAAGGCTTGGATTGACGTTCCATAGCTTTGCATTTCTTCTTTGGAATGCAGGCCATGGCTGGGGATCCGAAAACTCTAAGGTGCTCAACATCAGGTTTCCTTTTATGCCAAGCTTCAAAGGGTGTTATCCCTTTCAAAGCTTTGTGAGGAACCCTATTCTGAATGTAGCAAGCACAATTGATGGTGTCGGCTCAGTACTATGGTGCTAGGGATTTGGAGTGAATCATACAGCTACCCATCTCTTTCAAGAACCTATTCTTGCATTCTACAACCCCATTCTGTGAAGGACTGTCGGTGATTGTGCGCTGCAAATCAATCCCCTATGTGGTGCAAAACTGCTCAAACCTGATGCTGACATGCTCCCCTCCATTATCAGTTCGAAGAACCTTGATGGATTTCTCACTTTGTTTCTCAACAAGAGCCTTGAAGTCTAGAAAATGTTCAAACACTTTAGACTTTTGTTTGAAAAAATATATCCAAGTGTACCTAAAGAAATCATCAATGAAAGTGAGGATGTACTTGGCCCTTATGAAAGATGGTTTGGGAAAGGGTCCCGATACATCACTGTGGACTAACTCCAAAGGTTGTGCAACCCTCCAAGCTTTGCCTTTGTCAAATTTTGCTTCGGGATGCTTCCCAAGGGAGCACCCCTCACAAAGTCCTTTTGAGAATTGGACACGAGGCAAGCCAATGACCATGTCATTTTTGCAAAGTTGCTCAAGGTAGCGGTAGTTAAGGTGGCCAAACCGCTCATGCCACAATTTGCTAACTCTATCTGAATGAGTCAGCAATGCTGTAGGAGAAGAATCTGATGTAAAATATGAAAAGGTGTATAACCTGGCTTGGTGATCTACCCTTCCCACTGCCACTGTAGTATCACTATGCAACTCCCTAATAGATACTGAATCTGGTGAAAACTCAACTCTCATGCCCCGACCAATATGAGTGATTTGGTACACTGATAGGAGATTGGTTGAAAGAGAAGGAACACTTAGAACATTGTTGAATGTTCCTCCTTCTATTTCAACTGACCCTCTCCCTGCAATGAAAACTGATGTGTCATCACCCAAACTAATTGAAGTCATGCTACAAGGCTCTAAAGATGAAAACTCAACTAGTGAAGAGCCCATGTGGTGAGAAGCACCCGAGGCAATGACCCATGAAGATGTGAAATCTGTTGTAGCTACAAGGGCCTTGCCTTTTTCTTTCTCCTTACCCTTGCCCTTTACCTTAGTAGAATCTTGGGTTGATGAATTCTACTTGATGGACTCAGGAACACCTATGTTGTTCGTCTCTAGAAGATGAGTTAGGTGGTCTATTTGTTTCTTCATGCACTTGTGTTCATCATGCCCATTCTTTTACAATAGGCACACTTAACCTTCTCTTTCTTAGGTTTAGCATTGGAAGATGAAGACTCAGTGTTGTTTTTGGCAGGGTTGGTGTTTTCTTTTTTTTTCTCTTGATCCTTGTTCTTTTTCTTCTTCTCCTTTGTTGAAGTCTTGTCTTACCATTTCCAGCTATCAAAGCTTGGGGTTGAGTAGACTTCATTGTGCCCATCTGAATTAGCTTATCTTGCTCCCTAGTCAAGTCGACAATGAATGAATCTAAAGAAGGCATTTTCCATGCAGTGCCAAGGGCACTTTTAGTGGCATGGAAAGTGGAGACAAAGACTGAATAACTTGGACCTAACTTTGCGAAAATAGAAAGTATGAGTTGATCATCTTTCTTCTCTATCCCGAATTCTTTTAATTGCAATTTAAGGGCCTTAAACTTAGTAAAGAAGACCTGTAGGGTGTCAAAGTTACTAGGACTTAGACTTATGAGTTCGTTTTCGAGCTCATGACCTCTCATCTCATCAAGCTTCCCAAACAACTTTTATAAGGTGTCCCATATGTCATTAGGAGTTTGGAAGGATTATAAGTGGAAGAGTAGTTCTGGAGACATAGACAAACTTAGTAACCCAAAGGCTTCATCACTACGGTTGTACCACTTAACCTTTTCAGCATCTGTGTTAGGTTCTACTTCTGTACCCATTGTGATCCTATACAACCCTTTGCTTCTAAGAATGATAGACATTTTAACTTTTCATTCATGATAGTTGAAAGGTGTTAGGGGTTTGAGTTGAAAAGAATCCATTTTTAGCTGAAATTAGGTGAAGTTGTTTTGATTGCAAGTTGTGATTGTATGCAGAAAGGAAAATGAAAGTGAAGTTGCAAGTTGTGGAAAGCAATCACATCCCCCCAAAATATTGAGCCTCCCCAAGTATGCAAGTGCACGCTCAAAAGACGTCGAACTCAGCCAAAAATGCATCTTAGAGCAATCAGTGCAAGACAAAAACAAACAGGATGTCGGACTTAGTCGAAAATGTGTCATGGGAGACCCAAATTTGGACACTTTATAAACTAGTGCATTTTTGAAAAAAAACAAGTCTACGCTGTGGATAATTTAATTACAAGCACTTTTGCAAAAAATGGCACCCAAAACCGAGCTACCGTTTGCAAGATTTTAAAGTTACAATTTTTTCGTAAACTAGTGTTTTTGCAAAAAAAAGCACTAAAACGTTAAAAAAATGTTTGTTATTCGGAGAGAAAGTAGCCTTCCAACCACTCGTTGGATTTGGCACAGAAAGAAGAGTTCAAATGAGGTCTTTGTGAGGGATAATTGGCCTCCTACCAACCCGGGCCTCACCCTTCGTCTTCGATAGACGGAAATACAAGTTTTAATTTGAAAATCCCCAAATTACAAAACTGTCTAGAAACTTTAATACTCAGTCAAATTGACTGATTTTTGTTTTATCAAGTCAATTTTAACTAAGATAATTGAAGCATAGACAGAATTGAAGGAATGACAAGTGTCCTAGGGTGCCAAATAGGATGCCAAGTAGGGAGGGGCGTCCAAAAATGCACAGTCCAGAATTTTGACTTAGAAAAGACAAAAAAATAATTGCAGAGCTGTGGTGGACGTCGTACGGCCTGTTTGACACCTTGTTGGGCAAGTAAATAAGCTGGAATCTGCTGACTTCAATGCACAGCAGGTCTGGGCAGAAGAATACAAGAAAAAAACACCATATTCACAAAAAAAACACCCTGTTTTGGACGCCGTACAGTTGATGGCGTGGCTGGGAGGAAGGACTTCTGCTACTGGAACTGAAGTTGCTTAGAGCTGCTCCTCCCTCTGTTTCTTGCACACAGCGATGGTGCCCAGGCTAACTGTTGAACCAGCCCTTGAAGTGAAGACAGCGAAGACACCCAAAGACCAAGGATTTCCAAGAAAACTAATCAGAAGAGATTTTGAAAGTTTTTTTTGTTTTAGATCAAATCTAAAAAATAAAAAAAACAAAGAGAACTCCACTTTTCTTGATTTCAAAATGAACTTAAAAGCATAACCATACACACGATTACCGTTCTTGCTCTGATACCATATCAGAGTTGTTGCCAAAATTCGGATAACGCGAGTGCAATAAAGATGTGATCACACAAGATGAACAAGTGCACACCACAAGATGCTAAAGCAATTTGAAATTAACACAATAAGAGAAATTGCACAAGACAAAATGGAGAAAACCAAAATCTGAATATTCAACATGAAATGGCCAAAATGAAGAATACATATAGGAGAGCTAGTAAGTAACTCCTCCACAAATGGTGGTCAAAGCACCCCAAGAATAGACTTCTCCACAAAAAGTGGTCAAAGCACCCCAAGAATAGACTCCTCCAAAAAAGGTGGTGACAAAGTGCTAAGAATAGAGAAATAACTCCCATACCTAGAATAGAAGTATCTTATGCCATTCTTATGACACCTTATGACACAAATATGACACACAATCTCCACATAAGCTAGCCTATCTCATAAATGTAGGAAAACTCCATGTATGCACAAATATATGATATTCCCTAATTAATAAATAGGAAAAAATAAAAACCTACACTAATAGGTCCTTACTATATTTTTCAATCGAACGTATCCTAGGCATACTAACCATAATATGATCTAATGAATCCCCTCATTTAAAATACTAGCCATGGAGAGAACACTTAGGTATACATGGCCAATTAAGGTTGAATTAAATATACTTTATCATGTGAAACACGCTTAGATTTACTTAACCAATTAAGGTTGAATTAACTACACTCCATGTGAAACACGCTTAGATATACTTAGGTAATTATTTTAGGTAATTGGATCTCATTTAGTTACATAAATAGTTTGAAGTGTGTTTATAAATACATAACACATTTAGTAACACAAAATCATAATTAGTAATTCAAAAAATGCATTAAGCAAATTCAAAGCATGTTTAGCTATGCAAGTTGAACATAGAACATTTTGCGGTTTTTATTTATCCACAAGTATTACAAGACCATATTAGCTACTCTTATCAATGCACATAAACTTCATTGCACTTATCCAACTTTAAGTAATTGCATCATACTAAATCAAAGAAAATCTTATCTTTGCAAGTAATACGTGAGAACACCTTCACTATTTGCTTCACATTACAATACTAATTTATATCTGTAACACTTAAACTATTTTCCATTGTCATTCAATGTGGATTCCTATCCATGGCACTTAAGCTGGTTGTCATTGTATTTCAACAAGCTTACTATCAATAACACTTGTTCTAAAGTTAACATTTGTATTCAAAAAGATGAATGCATTTTGATAATTGGATCTTTTTTTTTTTTATATAGTACTAGAAATCATACAAGGTGCTACCTATTTACTTGAGTTCATATTAATAAGAAAATTTGAATTTTGATGAATTGAGCTTCTATCTATTATGACATTTTCTAATCAGCTAGAACTTGGAATTATAACCGACCTAACTCATGATATTACTTTCCAATACTAATCTAAGCATTCCTTAATATTCTTAATCTCATTCTTAATATTGTTTTTTTAAATAAAAAGACAATCATTAGTTTCAATAATGAAAACAATAATGAAATAGTTTCACAGTAAAATGTGCCACCAAGGAAAACTCTGTGACTTTGTTGGATGAATCCACACAACAAGATGTCTTCCTTACCATAGGTTATACCAACAAAATGAAAATAAAACTTCTAAAATATATAACTAAAATGACAATATTACCACTTAATTTTATTCATTCATTTGTTTATTTTATTACTAGCAGTTGCCTCAATGGTGTAAGAAACGTCAGAAGAGATGTAAGTTTTTGTTTCCTAGTGATAATATATTACACAAAAGAGATTTTTTTTTTGGTAAACTGAGGTTTTGTAAAGTGAAATAGTGTAAATCAATAGTTGTACCTCACTTTAAATCCATGACCACTAAATTTATCTCACCTTTTGTAATTATGGTTGTGTTTTCTCCAAAAGGTACAAGTATGACATTTCCATATGTACTTAACCTTGATGTAATTTCTCCATGTGTTGATATATCAATGGTAATATGGACAAGTAGACTCTAGGACCTCAATATTTTGTCACCATTTCAGTGGCATTGCAACATTTATCCATGTTGCACACAGGGCATGGAACCCTATCACAATCAAATCAACTCTCATGACATCCTCATCCACCTTTGATAATAGAACATTATTAATCAAATATGGCACCACCCTACAAGCTACAAACCCCTTTGTAATGTGTCCAGGTCATGTATATCCAACAATTGCCCTAAATTTGAGTCTAGTGTATAATATGAGCCATTTGGTGAATGATATCACTTGAAATATTTCACTACTTGCATGTTATGTATGGCTTTGGCCTTCCCCACCACTTCCCCATTACTCAAGCTCACCATGAAATAAAACATTTCTTCTCCACATAGTTCATTTTCATGCCATATGAAGGAATGCACAACCTCATTTTTCACCATCACCTGCACATGGTCACTTTGGTGAATGATATTTCTTTAAATCTTACAGCTTTTGTATGTACTATATGCCCATTCTCTTCCCCACCACTTCATCATTGTTCAAGTTCACCATGAAACAAAATATCTCTTCCCTACACAACTCATTGTTATGATGAATGAAGGAACACAAATTTATTTTCCACCATCACCTCCATAAAAAATATAATATTAGTATTGCTTACTCCATCACTTCATGCATAAAAAGTAAGACAAGGTCAGTTGCCATAAGTTTCGAGTGATATATGACTATTGATTTAGATTCTTTCAATTTTTAAAACCATGCATTATCAATTAAAAAAATTAAATCCCTTTCAGTGTAATTTGCATCTTTAGAGCAACTACTAATTAATCCCTATTTGCATAACAAATACAAATTGAAACCTATAACCTTACCTTATATAAAATAATAATAATGAGTTTATAAACAAAGAGACATGAATGTTACTTTTGAATGGTTGAATGAATTATTAAATTATAAAATGGTGGATATATAAAAATATATTTTATTTTCTCATATTAAAATTTAATATTATTATCGAGATGTCCAATACACCTTAAAGCATAGTTGCTAAGATGGAAATTATAGTTTTAATCTAATAATTCACAAACACAACAAATCAACATTTTAGAGACATTCAATTTAATGATTCATAAATATGTGGGATCCATTTTTAAATGTATACACTATTAAAAAATGTTGAAATGAATGACAAAATCACTCATTAGAACATGAATGTCCCCTTCATTAAATCATTAACCCCATCTCACATGATGACATCTACACCCTTTCTTTATAATTAATTAAGTTAGAGGCTTATATAGTGGACAAGGTCATGTAAATTCATCTCACAAAAAGACAAAACAACATATTCCATTGTAAATAGCCTAGTTTTGAATAGTGGTAGTTTAGGAAAAGTGGTGGTGCAGAGTGGTTTGTTAGTGCATGACACCATTTACATCGACCAGAAGTTAAAAGTTTCATAAACCATGTTGTTGTTATTGTTTCAAAAAATTACCCATCATAAATGAAGGATTTTGCCTCTTTATAGATGCTTTACAAGGGACAGTTGCTATAGGGATAAATAATATGCGACATTAAGCCCCTAAACTTGTCATCCTCCTAAAAACCTCCAAACATACTGGCAAGATGATTATTATTAGTATTATTGTTACTATTGACCCCTCCAACAACCATGAAAGGTGGATGATCTTTCGTGTTGCAAAATCAGTATTTCTGAAGTAGCAAAACATAAGAAGGCACTAATTGAGCCATAGGTTTGATGCTTAAAATGCTTCTCTCATGATTCAAACAAGCGACCTAGAGTAAACCAAAAATATTTCTATTGGATGAAAATGTAGACAACTATTTAGATTAATGATGATGATGCTTGAGAAAAGAATACGCCCTAGGTGGCCTTTTGTATCCATATGACAATACATATGTGATATGATTATTCGTAGATCAGCCACCGTCACCATTACTATATCTTCCTACAGTCGCTTCTTCTACTTTTGCAATCTCAACCTTTCAAGCTATGCCACACCAAGCCCTCTTTGCAGATGCCTCTTCTGCATTGCATCGTTGATCTTCACATTTTTCATTGCCTTCATGCAATCCTTGTTATCACAATGACCAAGGTTTGAACCTCCCAAAGTAGCCTTTTCCTCCAATGGCATTAACGCTGTTTCCAAATCAAGTTTTATTCTTTTCTTATTTTTAACTCAGCCCAAGAGAAACACCACCACCATTCTTTTTATCTCAGCAATTTCAACTCAAGTGGAACCGCATTCCATTTTAGTCAAGGATTTCAACAAAATCAAAAAGCCGCTCTATGCTTTCAATAGACTACAAATATGTGTTTATCTCCATGTCTAGACATGACAAATATATAAAGTATATATACCATGGTCATGTTTCTTTTTGGGAGTGCGAGCCACTTCACATTTGTTTCCTGCATTTAGCAATTATATCGTGAAAGTGACTTTTTTCAATTTCATCATGAGTTTCATTATACATTGGTCAGTGCATATTTGATTTTACGTTATTGTGGATTGATAGGAAGGGTAGAGGGAGACCCACATTTAGTTGGTTAGCATAACTTATGATTGGTTTTGATTTTGGCTAAAAATATTTATTCTTATTTATATTTTCTTATTTTGGAAATAAATTTTTTCTAATTTTTATGATTTTTAATTCTTGTTACATATATTTACATAATTTGAATTCTTATTTCTTCTAGAATGTAAATACTTACTAAATTTCTCTTTGTAGTGTTTTTGATTAGTCAACTGGCAATGGCAAAGTTGGTGTTGAGTCAAGCAAAAAAAATTCAACATGTGTTATGTGAACAACTCAATAGATGTAGGGTTATTTCCGTTCATATGATTTATATATTATATAAGATAATATTTATATATATTTGATATATTATATATTAATACATACTAGATATATTATAAACCATATGAATGGCAATAACTCCACAAGTGTTGAGTTGTTCACATAACACCTATTGACTTTTTTTATTGACCCAGCACCAACTTCACCATTGCTAGTTGACTAATTAAAAACACTGCAAAAAAAAATTTATTAAGTATTTACATTCTAGAAGAAATAAGCATTCAAATTATGTAAATCTATGTAAAAAGAATTAAAAATCATAAAAATTAGCAAAATTTTAATTCCAAAATAAGAAAATTTAAATAAGAATAAATATTTTTAGCCAAAACCAAAACCAATCATAAAGTATGCTAACCAACTAAATGTGGTTCTACCTCTACCCTTCTCGTCAATTCATAATAACATAAAATCAAATATGTGTTAGCCAATGTATAATGAAACTCATGACGAAATCGAAGAAAGTTGCTTTCACAATATAATTATTCAATGCAAGAAATAGACATGAAGCAGCTTGCACCCCCAAAAAGAAACATGGCCATAGTACATATACATTATATATTTGTCATGACCGGACATGGAGATAAACACATATTTGTAGTCTGTTGAAATCATAGAGGGGATTTTTGAGTCCATTGAAATCCTTGACTGAAATGGAGTGCGGTTTCACTTGAGTTGAAATCACTGAGATAAAAAGAATGGTGGAGGTGTTGCTCTTGGGATGAGTTAAAGAAAAGAAAAGAATAGAACATAACTTGATATGGAAACAATTTTAATGTTGTTGAACAAAAAGGCTGCTTTGGGAGGTTCGAACCCTGGACTTGGTGATAATAAGGATTTCATGAAAGCAATGAAGAAGGTGAGATCAATCGCATGGTGTAGAAGAGGCAGTTGTAGAGAGGGCTTAGCGTGGCATAACTTCAAAGGCTAAGATTGTAGAAGCAGAAGAAGCGACTGAAGGAAGATACAATAATGTCAGCAACAGTTGCATTTATGAATAATTGTATCACATATGTATCATCATATGGATACAAAAGGTTGCCTGGGGCATATTTGTTTCTCATGCATCATCATCATCAATCTAAATAGTTGTCTGCATGTTCATCCAATAGAAATATGTTTGGTTTGTAGTAGGTCACTTGTTCAAATCACGAGAGAAATATTTTAAGCACCAAACCTATGGCTCAATTAGAGCCTTCTTATGCTTCGCTACTTCAGAAATACTAGTTTTGCAACATGGAGGATCATCCACCTTTCATGGCCATCGGAGGGGTTAGTAGTAACAGTAATACAAATAATAATCATCTTGCCAGTATGTTTGGAGGTTTTGAGGAGGATGACAAGTTTAGGGGCTTAACATCACATAATATTTATCCCTACGGTGGTCGTTCCTTGCAAAGCGTCAATAAAGAGGCAAAATCCTTCATTTATGATGGGCAATTTGCTAAAACAATAACTTCAACATGGTCGATGAAACTCCTAACTGCTGGCCTACGTAAATAGCATCATGTGCTACCAAACCGCTCTACACCACCACTTCCCCAAACCACCATTATTTAAAACCAAGTTGTTTACAATAAAATATACCATTCTTGTTTCGTTGTGAGACGAATCTACAAGACCTTACCCACTATATAAACTTTCGACTTAATAAACTTCCAACTTAATTAATAAGATAATATTTATATATATTTGATATATTATATATTAATACATAATAAATATAATCGCAAAACAAAAATATACAATACCTCCACCTTTCTTTGCACCTTCGAGGCAATTGCTAGTAATATATACTTTGTCACTTACCTTAATTATACTTGGCAATGCAACACTCCATTTAATTTTTTTTTTAATGAAAAAAATAATAATTAAACGGAGTTAAAGTGGGGTGGTCGAGTGGTATCAATGGAGGCTCGTGCATGCCATGAGAGATGGTGGAATGGCGTTATACAAAAAAGTGTCCAGAATAATGATGCATACTATTGTAACTATACTATTTCTTACCACCCTGTTTCAAATGCTTAAATAAATTTACCTCAATACCTCATAACAATTTGTAGATGAAATTTGTCTGTGTTTTTTTTCAACACAATTAATAAAGAAAATCTAAGGAAATCTGTCTTTTATATCATATGGAGGTGTGAAAGTAACTGATATTTTTTATCTTATCATTTACAAGTATATTATTTGAAGTTTATAGTCTTTTCAAATATATATTGAATGTTAATTAATATATAAATAATACATATTATTTTTATATTAATCATATATTATAACATTTTTATATATTAAAAAATAATAATTTAATTAATTTTGTTTATAGTGTTTTTAAAATTTAAAATTATTTTTTTATTATTTTAAAATGAATAAATTATTAAATACATATAATATTTAAAAATATAAACATGTAACAATGCATCATACATATTTAGAAGATCATAACAATAATTTAAAAATAAATATTATATAAAGAACAATTATATATTTGTTATTTATAATAAATTATAAATAAACGTGTAATATTTAAAAATTAAAAAGAACACCTATCCTATGCAATGTCTAGTTATATATCGGGTTTTTGGGAGGGTGATGAACAAATCTGCCTACAAGGAGTTAAGTAAAAACAAAACCGCCGTAAATATCCTAATAAATAATTGTATTTTGCATTTACATTTTTCTGGGTACGATGATTTAACTTGAAAATAACAGCGAAATTGTTGTAGACAATTTTGCCCCCACAAGGCAAATTGTCACCCCTACACTTCGGAACTTTGCTATGGTGCTAAGTTTGTCTTATGAATCAGTTTTGGGGTCCTTAAATGAGCATTTACGGCCACCCAAGTGGCCATCTACAGCGAGGTGAAGTTTAGGTGAAGTTTAGTCATGCAAAGGTTTCCAAGGAACTTGCTTGATTACAGTGAAATGTGCAAATACAGCCAAGATATTCACGCTGTACGTTTAGGTTCTTCTCACCATTGAGGCACCCATCCTCGTGAGAAGATCCCATTGTTTCAATTGGAGAGAGGATTGGCCATTTCAGTACGTCTTTTATTCAATGTGCAACTCCAGTTTGACAACAGTTGTTATACACGTCTTATTTAGAAATTTTATTATTATTTTTATATTTTATTTATATTTTTTTATAATATTTCAAGTTAAAAAATAAATTTGTATATATATATATATATATATATATATATATATATATATATATTTGGAATGTAAGAGGGATCATTATATTTTACAATTTTAAAAGTGTCTCCCACAGTGTCGGTAAAGTAGGGACTGGTGTAAGCGTGGACCACCAGTGTTCAAAGTTTATACCGTCTTTGTAAAGCTGGTGCTTAAGTTTCATACGGCCTTCGTACAACTGACAAACACTCAAAAACGTTGGTCTTAAGAACGTCGATCAAACTACTCTAACAGCACGCAGGAACTCCAATCAGATTATATATTTTATATATTTATTCAGATCCATAGATTTCAACTGTAAAAATCCGTTAATACCGCTGATCATACCAGTGTTTTGTACTGTAAAGCCGTAAAGCTATAGATGCCCTACAAGAAGGAAAAGATCAAACTACTGTGTCATTTACATTCCAACAGCTAGCAAAGGAACCCGTTGAGATACAAAAGAAAATAGCATCTCGGAGCAACTATCCACCTCTGCAGAGTCCTAAACCAGGGACTCACAATAGAATACAAGAAAAACTTTTCTTCTGAAACAATCAAACATACCAAGGGAAACATAACGCCAAAATAAGCTAACAGAATCATGTTTTAATCTTTACACTGTAGAAATTTATCTCAGAAGTGGACAAACCACTCAAACAACTTCAAGTAGAGTAATAAATGCATACTCGACACGTATATACCAAATATGACACATATATGAAATGAATCAGATCTCAAAATACAGAATAACGCAAAAATATGGCGTTGCAAGGATTGCACTGGGTTTTTTTCTTTATAATCATAAACCAAATCAACACTATCCTACCAGGTTGATTTAATGCTTGTATAATAAAATTTTATGTCACACGAAAATTACTTGCCTGTATAAGCTGACTTCTTCTTCCTCCAGAGTATCTCCTCCTCAAGTAATGTGCAGTTCCTATTCTCATCTCGGCACCTTCATCTCTTTCACCTGGTGTGTAATGAACAGCCTCATTTCTATATAGACATGACAACTGAGGGCAATGACTTCCATTTACGAACAAAAATTCTTTACTAACAAAGAGCTTTCCCTTCGAAACTCGTTGCAAAACCCTCTGTCCCCCCTATTTTTACTGAAAAATTCTTCTCCCCAAATGCAGATCAAGATTTATCCCTTTTGCTTGCTACCCAGTATGGTGGCGCAAAACAAAGGCAAGGTGAATAAATATTTTAAACGTATATTATTAAAACAAATCCAAGTGGGCTACGCACTAACTTGATGGCAGGATTATTTTATTTTATTATTATTAAATTCCAAAGTGACAGTCTCACTACCACTCCTGTCGTCCCATTATCCTGTGTCTTATCACCTCAGGGAACCCACAAGAAAAGAAATCCTTTATCTAATAATAAAAATCTGTCCATCATAATTGAAGATCTTAGATCTTCTTATAATACGAAAATGTAATGAGTTATAAATTAGGTAATAAATGGTATGGTAAATTTATTAGAGTGGTTTCAAATTAACCCATCATTAACATCCGTTCAATCTGTTTTTTAATATTTCAAATTTGTCATGTTTCATACATGGACAGATTAATTGTGGTGGTGTCCAAACAAGTATTTTCAAAAAGTTAATATAATTTTTTGTTAATTGATAAGATAATTAAATATGCCGTCATCGAAAAATCAGCACTAGTTTATTGAGAGATTATCACCAACAAGGGTCTTAAATCTCGGTTCAGAAAAATGGGATATTACATTCTTCCCTCCTTATTAAAGACATCGTCATGATGACTTAGTCAGCTTAAAATTGATTAGAAAAACCAAAGAAAGGTTTTTAAAAGATTTTCTCATAAATTTTCAACTATATTGTCAATCAAAGAATATATTTGAGAAACATGCGTTTTTCAAAAACTGCATTTCTTCCATTTGACTTTCCATCATTAGAAACCAACAGAGTTTTATACTTAACAATATTGCTAATAGTTTAATTAGCCAAAATTATTACCCTTCCTCTACAAGATTTGACTAATTTTCAAATTTGCTCATAACAAAATTTACATGCTTAGCAAATTTTCCACATCTTTATTTAAGTTTAACACCAATTTCAATTAGGGTTAAGAGTGACAACATGCCCTGTATGTGTCCCATACCACATGCATGAAACATTATTACAAATCACGTAAATATTTTACATCAACTATACATGCATGAGATCATCACAAAAGCCAAAAACAAATGGTTAACGAGAGTTTCACGAAGCCTTTCAATTCTGTTGTACATTTTTCTTGCCTAGAGAGTGTGTTCCCCTTTCTCAGCAAACTTGTTAACATAGCCACAAATGAAAGTGTGTACAAGTCAATACTGCCGCTACTCCATGCAGTTCCCAGCAAGTATGACTATGAATAGTGATAGGACTGAAACACCCCAAAGCTCTGACACAACTTGTCAGATTTAAGAGAACACATGATTACCATTGTATAAGCAATTAAACATGCGGAAATACCAGAAGAACAAATAACTATCAATGAGAAAACACACAGAATATGAGAGGCAACACACAATTGTATTCAACTCATTACAAAGGAATCTACAACAAAGAGGTGGGACTCTTTCTTCCACTTCGTGGGCTTACAGTAAACTTCCCTCCAGATTAATCTTCTCTCATAGGTCACAACACACAGCTAACACAAGCTGTTGTTCACCTCATTGCACATCTGTACAATCGAGTACACAACCGTACTCCAAGTAGATCTCACCATGATCCTACTGATGTATTGCTGTCACCTTGGACCCTGGCCAACCGCCGATCTCTGTCTGACCCTCGCATACACACATCCCTGCATATCAAACCTGATCTTACTTAAACATACATGGGAAATCCTATTTGATTCCACCATGGGAAGAACTCTCCAAGCTTCACATAGCTCTTCTCCAAATTCTCCACTTAACAATACAGCCCATGAGTCTATTATATAGATCTCATGCATACACTAATTAGACTTGTGGCTCAAGACTTCAAACAAGCCTTTAACATGCAAACTCCGCGTTCACTCAACTGACTGTTCGTCAACAGCAGTTCAGACCGCCACAGGCGACCGACGTCGGTCCCTGTCTTCTTGGAGGTGACCGACGCCGACCGATAGCTGCCGATGCCGGTTTTCCTTCTGCGTCCCCTGACCAATGTCGGTGTGGCCTGTCGACGCCGGCGACTGCATACGCTAGAAACCCTCCTGTTTGCCTTAAGGTGTAGCTTTTAGCTCCACACCCTAACAATCTCCCACTTGGAGATAAAGAGCTGCACCTGTACCCAAAACCAGTACTCTGTCCAATCTGCATCCTTGTTTGTATTCCTCTCCAAGCTCCCACTTGAAGACAACCCACCACACTCCTTGTGGTGTTAAACCTGTGCCTGATTTTCTTCATTCTCATTGTGCCATCTTCTGCCTTGCTATACTCCCACTCAAACAGCAACCCCTGTGAGTAATCTGTAATCAACAAACACTTAATAGATCTGGGTCATCTGTTAGTCAAGCTTGCTCTGAGAACGTCCAACCTCACTCTGATACCAATTGATAGGACCGAAGCACCCCAAAGCTCTGCCACAACTTGTCAGATTTAAGAGAACACATGATTACCATTGTATAAGCAATTAAACATGCGGAAATACCAGAAGAACAAATAACTATCAATGAGAAAACACAGAGAATATGAGAGGCAACACACAATTGTATTCAACTCATTACAAAGGAAATTACAATAAAGAGATCACACTCTTCTTGCACCTCTATGAGGCTTCCTCCTCAAGGGCTCCAAGTAATCTTCCCACCTGAGTAATCTTCTCTCATAGGTCACAACACACAGCTAACACAAGCTATTGTTCACCTCATTGCACATCTGTACAATCGAGTACACAACCGTACTCCAACTAGATCTCACCATGATCCTACTGATGTATTGATGTCACCTTGGACCCTGGCCAACCGCCGATCTCTGTCTTACCCTCGCATACACACATCTCTGCATATCAACGATCTTACTTACCATGTAGATCTCCTATAAGGGCCATGCACACCTGATGACCAAGATCATACATACATGAAAAATCCAGCTGACTCTCCAATCCAGTACCCACCTTGGTACTGCTGTGGAACTAGGGGGAACACCCTTGCTCACCTCACACACAGAAGGAGCTAGCTTTGCTCAACTCAAACTAGAACAACTTTACAATACAACCATGAGTCTATTATATAGATCTCATCCAAACAATAATTAGACATCTAATTACAATAATTAGATCCGCAGCTATGAGTCTATAATTAGCTCTCATCATGCAAACACTTGGTTCGTTAGCTAACTGCCCGTAACATCCGCAGTCCGAACCACACAGGTGACCGACGTCGGTCCTTGTCTACCTGGAGGTGACCGACGCTGGCCGATCCCTGACCGACGTCGGTTGCTTCTCTTCACAATCCTGTCAACGTCGGCTGATCAGACCGACGTCGGTTGCTCTGCAACTCAGCAACCCTTAGCAACCTCCTCTCCTGTTTGCATCAGTGAAGCTTTTAGCTCCACAACCTAACAATTTCCCACTTGGAGATAAACAGCTGCACTGTACCTGTACCTGTACTCCGTCTAATCTGTTTCCTGGTTTGTATCCCTTTTCAAGCTCAATCCTGAAGATAACCCACCACACATCCCGTGGTGTACCTCCTGTCATCCGAGTACCCTGCCACATCCGAACCTACAAACACATGTAGTGAAGTCCTGACCCTGCATGTATACCTGCTGCTGGTCCCTCTCAAATCCCTGAGAACCCACTTCCCCGAATTGGCTCCTAACTCTCTGACAACTCCCACTGCATGGGAATACTCAAGTCTATACCAGACCTCATGTGATTTCGGACACTGTACCTGTCTAGCCCTTAGTGTGCTTCGGCTCTACATCCTGAACCTCGCCAACACCTGATTCACATCAGCTTTCACTGGAGACAAAATCTACCTGTGATCTCCATGTCTCCCATGTCAAAGAATTCCGCTGCTCCAAACTCCTCCTGACATGCCACTGAACTAATCTTACCCTTAGCTCAGCAAAACCCTGTATGTCTGAACCTGTACCAAGCTCATCCTCCACATACAGCAACAGGATAATGTTGCGACCATCATCCACCTGGTAAGACAAACACAATGGTTATACTGACATTGACTAAAGCCCTACTTTGTTATCCACCTGGTACCACCTGTCAGTCCTACCCCACTGTCCTGCAGCTTTCTCAAGACCATATGCCTGGTCTTCCGTCTCACGTGTCCGTTCACTCTATTCTTCAACTAAGGAATCCATTCGTCTCTGTGCTTTTGCATCGGCTGGCAACCCTACCAAAACTTTCGTTTGGTTCTGCATCATATCCCTGTCTAGCTCTCACCTGTTTCCTGAATCCTTCCTGCTCTACAATCAACAACGAGTATAAAGAAGAGGAACAACGAATTTGAGGGCCTACTTACGTCTTCAGTCCTCCGTATGGGTATTTGAGATTCCTTGACAGCGTGCTGTCCACCCAAAATCCGTTACAATGACCGACCTCGATCACTCCACAGTCTGCATTCGACCGACGTCGGTTTCCATGCATCTGTCCCTGACTACCGACCCTGCCGACGTCGGTGTCCCTATTGCCGACGTCAGTCCTACTGCTCGACGTCGATCTTACCCTGCCCGACATCACCGGCTTCGGTCTGCACATGACCGACATCGGCACCTATCTGTTCGACGCCGATTCCTCCTGACTGACATCGGTATCTGTGTTCACCTGTGAGTGATGACTTTTTACCCACAAACTCCTTTGAATCAATCTCCATGTCAAAACTGCCCTGCTCAGAAGTATCCAACACCATCCACTGGTTTTTGTCCGCCATCTCCTCCAAGAACACCAAGGCTTTCCAGTTCTTAAGCCTGTCAAATACATCTATCTTCCGCTTAAGAACATACATCTCCTACCTGCTCATGTGACCAAGCCTACGAAGCCACGTCTCCGCTATAGAAGAAGAATCAGTAATATAAACAAGTAGATAAAGAGTTCCTGTTTTCTTACCACCAGCTAATTCAAGTGCACCCGCTGTGAGAGTTCTTGTGCATCTCTCATCACCCAATCTTTCTGAAGAAATTAGCCATATCTCCAAACCTGGGAGTTGCATGACCTTCATCAACACCTGTGTGTTGGCCGCCTGCAATTTCAGCTTCACTTCCCCTTTGCCAATTCTTTGGCAAGGCTCACCAGCTCCTCTACCTGGGGCTGCATGGAAAGAGGCAACAGAATCTTTTATCCAAGATTCAACTTTATCTAAGAAACCTCCCAGAACATCCTGTGCCACATCACCTGCAACATCTGCTTCTTCAGTTTCTTCATGTTGATCTTCCACAAACCAACAATCTTCTTTTACCTGCTCTTTCTTTCCATCGGACCATAAGTGACCATCTGTGCTTTTCAACTCCTCCATCCTTAGCTTACTGTGATCTGCCATTGCTCTACTCCCACTCAATCAAAAACCCCTGAGAGTGCCCTATAACCAAACACAAAACCGCTTCCTGCAACCTTAGCTCTGATACCACTTGTCAGGCACCTAGAACAACAAACATGCTCTGATACCACGTGTTGGGAGTATGACCAACCCAGAAGCACAAAATTGATTACCAAATTCAAGCAACTTAATATGCAAAAATAACCAGAATCAACAAGTAACTAGAATTCAGAATAACACAGCATATGAGAGACAATACACAACTTGTATTAATAACTCTTACAGAAAAGAATACAATAAAGAAGATGGCACTTCTTCTCCACCACCTCTTCAGAGGTTTCCCACACCTCAAGTGAACAGTAATTCTCTCCTCAAAGCTCTCTCTACTAGGTCCCAACACCCAACTCAAACACAGAGTTGGTGTTCTTCTTACACTGTGCTCCACGCACTCCACAAGTATTCAAAGTACTTCAAGTAGATCTCCCATGAACCTGCAACAACTTGCAATTCAACAGACCATACTTATGGAAGGAACTGCCTTGCCTTCCTCTTAATTCTCCATGTACTCCACGTACATACCAATGAATACACACCGTACTCCAAGTAGATCCTGCCTGATCCTGCTCCCTGTTGTGTTGCTATCCTATCTAATCTCCAACCTACAGATCAATAATGGTTCTGCACACCTGTGAACCTTGACCTTGCACACACACACACACCTGCATATCAAACCTGATCTTACTTAAACATACATGGGAAATCCTACTTGATTCCACCATGGGAAGAACTCTCCAAGCTTCACATAGCTCTTCTCCAAATTCTCCACTTAACAATACAGCCCATGAGTCTATTATATAGATCTCATGCATACACTAATTAGACTTGCGGCTCAAGACTTCGAACAAGCCTTTAACATGCAAACTCTGCGTTCACTTAACTGACTGTTCGTCAACAGCAGTTCAGACTGCCACAGGCGACCGACGTCGGTCCCTGTCTTCCTGGAGGTGACCGAAGCCGGCCGATAGCTGCCGATGCCGGTTTCCCTTTGGCGTCCCCTGACCGATGTCGGTGTGGCCTGCCGACGCCGGCGACTGCATACGCTAGAAACCCTCTTGTTTGCCTTAAGGTGTAGCTTTTAGCTCCACACCCTAACAAATAGGAACTGGATATAATACATATACAAAAACAAAACATTAAGGAATAAACATTTCTCTGTATACATGTTTATGGTCATAAGACTAAATTCGACAAATTCCCCTTGCCAAATCCAAAATCAATAAATATCAATATGAGACTAACTAGGATGACCTTCCATCTCTTCGTAGTCACATACCAAGTCATTATGAGACTAACTAAGATACCCTCACATCTCTTAGTACTCATGTTCCTAATTCACCAATCATCTCTTAAGTCTCCTCAACCTAATGATCTCCAACAAGTGTAACAAAAAGTGATAACACAAGTATATATTGTTATTCCCCAAGCAATTAAAAAAAAATGGATAACACAAAATATATTATCAAACCCCTTCAAAAAGGTCACATGATACAATGTATCGTATAAACATTTCACATTTGTACTAAGCCACCACTAGGCAAACATAACTAGTATCCAATGTCACAACTTAACCCATCTACATTATTCTCATAGTTAAGAGGAAATAATGTTAAAATTAACATAACAAACAAGGCCAAGATCACACTATCCTTACAACCCCTATAGAATGAATAAATGAGACAATGCCTCCTCGCTTGCTTAGCAAGTTATGCAACAAGTCACAAGCTTATCTCATCCACTTAGACTAACAAGATGCTCCCCACCTACTACTCCCATACTTGCTCAAGGTGAAAGGTACACAAAAGGCTCATCAAAACCACACAATTTAAACAAGATGAGAACAATACCAATCCAACAAAGGAGAAAATCAATCAGCCAAACAACGTAGTTCAATCGAGAAAAGAGAACAAAATTCAAAGTTACACAACCCAATATATATCCAAAGAGTAATAATGGTAAAAATAGGTAAACAACCCAATTCAATCCAGAACTGAATATAAGATTTAGAAAAGTAGGAGCTCCAACAATCAATAAAGTTTTTGAATTAATAAATGTCTAAATAGCCTCAAAATCCATCACAAGGAAAATCATAAAAGAATGATTTCAATCAGCTTATCAATATCAATCATGAATCAAATAAAATTCAAGGTTCACCACATCACGTGGAAAAAAATCACAAGTTTAGATAAAATAGAATTAAAAAGTATGGCTTTAAAAGGCCAAAAGTGGAGAGTAGATGATAGGATCTCAACAACTAGAAACACAACTCTTCAAAACCCTCACATGGTATGAAGAAAGCATCATAATTCAAGTTTCCAAAACCACTATACACTTACCAAATTGATAAGGGTAAACATCACAACTTGTTTCTACAATAGGGGGACATATTTAACCACATAGAGTATCAAATCATTCTATTTATATGACTCCTTTATCCGACAAGAAGTAGAATATATCATCCTATGAAGGCCAGAGAATGTTATCAAAACAACATTACAAAAACAAGTCTCCAATCAAAGGAATACTTAATCAACACCATGATAGATATGAATCCACAAAACTCCATCTATAATGCACACTTACTTAGGTGAGAATCATCTCATGCTTGTATAACACCCACTTCACAAAACACAAGTGGTCTTAGTGACTTTTTTACCAAGTAAAATGTCTAACCATCACCATGGTGCTCGATCTTAGTGATCAAAAAGGTTATAAGAATCTCTTGTTCATGAACTCATGAACTATATAAGGTACTCACCTACCCAACATAGTATACAAAAAACACTTTCAAAACACTTGGTCAAACTAGCCATTTAACAACTTTGATAAGGTATATGTGCTCCCAAAGACACACTCAATGTACCACAAAGACATAACTCAAAAATGGACCCCAAAACAACATCCCAACTTCCAAGACTCATGTCATATTCAATGCATTGCCCAAAATTCAGCCCCTCTAGGTCAAATCTGAAATTATATGCTCATGACATTCTAAGTAACTTGTGCAATAAATTGATGACAACTTTATAAATAAAGGAACAAAACATCACACCATGAGTCAAAGTAAAAATGACACTCCTAGATGATTAAGAAAATTCACCACTATAGAATGCATCCTTTTATGCAAACAAATTCCAAACAATCAATGGTGTGCAACACATGCACTACTTATCAAGCCATACTCAATGATGGTCCAAAATCCACAATCCAAACAAGGTGTAGAGTGGTAATGAAATCAAGGCATTACAAGCCTCGACACAAACATATAATATGTTGCCGCATGCCACTAGATCTTATATGCATTTTCTCAATGGGAACCATTAAGATAAAACAATGGTCCACACAAAATAGAAGGGCCATGCCTCAAATAGTCAACATCATCCATAGTTCAGATAATAAAATTAATTTAAAAATATATGCTCTAGGAAAATAGCATATAAGCCACTGAAACAAAGGTGTACTCTTATCATGAGCATGTTTAACAATAAAAAGGTACACCCACTCAGATTTACCACTACCTCTAGATCTGAAAGAGACTCAGATTACATCAATACTATTACTATTGATAGGAAGCCACCTAACTAGGTGCCACTACCATAATATCAAAACTTATCTATGAGGTGTTCATCTCCTTAAAATCAAAGAACTCAACTATCATGGGTACATCACTACATTTAATATGCTTCGCAAGAGAAGGTACACTCTAACCTTCTAGTAGTAAGGAAAACCAATTTCATTCCTCTCTAAGCTTCTTATCCACAAGATCACATTCGGACCCTAACACATGGATAATCCCTATACATATTCTCCAAGTAAATAAAATCATAGCCTTCAAAGCATTTTTTATTACAATGGTTTGGTATATGCATCCAAAATAGATCTTTATACTAGTTATCGAGTAAACATGTTAATCATTCTAACATAGTCTTCACTTTAATTGAGTTGATAAGCACACCTACTTGGTGCCAACATGTCCCAAAGACCAGCATGTTCCTCTCTAAATGTCATTGATATACAACTCTAATGGATAGTCTCTACACCGTGTGGCTTCAAAAAGACATATCTCATTACAAAAAGGAGAATAACAACAGGAAATTCTCGTTCATAGTACTCTATTGCCTCAAAAATACCACTGGACCTATATCGACTCAGATGACTAATTGTCATGTAACTGGACTGTTATCAACTAGCATCACTCACAAGGAATATTCCTACCCATCATGGGTCACTATAAGGATACATAAAAAGTATATAAGGTAAAAACTATCTAATTGTTGCTAAGTGATAACTGTCATCTACTAAAAATATCAAAACTATCAATAATGATTCCATGTAATCACCTTCAAGAGCAAATTGTGCATCAACTACATAACTAGTCAATCCATAGTCTAAATGACTCAATCTTCACCCTTCCCAACCAGGTTATGGTAAGAATAAAACAAGGTTATACAAATACTTACATAAGATTTAAACCATTACCACATATGACATAGTATAGTATGCACGGGCATCTTCTAATTTTGAAATAATTTATAAGAAAGGAAAAGAGAATGTGGTGGTATATGCACTATCCCAAAGAGATGAATCAGTTAAGGCACTACTATGTCCAATGACTATTTGGCAAGTAGATTAGCTAGAGGAAGCAAGATCAAAATGGGAGAATGACAATGCTACCCTTGATTTCATTCAAAATCTTAAGCAGGGTTGTGGCAGAGCTAAAAAATATGCATGGAAGGGGAACACATTATGGTATAAAGAAATATTATATCTCTGTAAGCATTCTCTCCTCAAACATAAAATACTTCAAGAACTTCATATATCTTAGTAGGATTTATTCTAAGATAGACATTAAATAACAATAAAACAATATTGCCTTGTCAAAGTGATCAAACCACAAATCTGAGACGAGATTTAACAAGTGAGAAAATTGTCAAATGGAGAAAAACCGTACACTAGTATTGAAAGCTTGTAACAAGAATCCCCAATTACAATAGCATGAAGAAGCTAAGAGAAGAATGGTGTTAGGCAAAGAGAGCGTCAAGGATGCAATAGCAATATTATATCAACAAATGTTGAGAGAGTATAGTATCAAAATGTGTAGAAAAAAGAGAGAATAACTCTTTGTAAAGAGCTAAGAGAGAAAATGAGTTACAAGTGCAAACTCAGTATGTGTGCCAAATATCTCTAATCCTCTTACAAGTGAGGAGGATGTGTTTGTCATGTGAGGGGAAAAGAGTTACATGCAAGTAACTCCAAATCTAATAAGTGGACTACATAGGTGAGTGACACCTAAAATATTAGAATAAAATGCATTTATAAATACAATAAACATGCACACACATAAGACTTAAGATAAGCCTAAAAATCTATAGAAAGTATCTAAATTAGATTAATTCTCCAACACTTTCTCTTAAACGTAATTTGGGGTTACAAAAGTAGAGAAAACCTTTTACAAAAAAAAAGAGTTGAAATTATATAATACTCCCCATTAGTAAAAACTTCTTTCAAGAGAAATTACAATAGATAAAGATAAGAAAGAAGAGAAAGTGTCGTCAAAAGTTGTAAGGATCAAAGTGTGATCATAAAGAATCTCCATGAATACTCTTTGAACAATGTAGTCAATCCGTAATAGAACACAAACCAATAAGAAAGAGTAATGATCCACAAAACCAACAAGACAAATAAGCTAACACCAATCTTTCAAGTTAAATAATCAATATATCAAAATGCAACCTATATACATAATGTAATGAAAGTAGATGTACAAAAAAAAAGGTGAATGGAGTAAAAAATAAATTTTATCATAAAATATGCAAGTCTCACGAAAAGAAGTTAGTCAACATAATCAAAGCATATATCTTATGCAATAAAAAACAAGAAATGCAAAAAGAGAATTTAAGTTTAATCAAAAAGAAAACAAAAAATGTATTTCATTTTAAAAAGATATTTTACATGTAAAATTAGAAGAATTATCACAAAAAGACATCAAAATCTATAAAAAATTCATATTCATTACGAATCCAAACAATTTTATCCTTAGAGGTAGGAGATTTAGTCATTTTCAGTAACACAAAATATCATGTATTGATTTACCATAATATTTACATTGATGTATTATCCAACATTTAGATATACGATACCTATGTTTTTTACAATGCATAAAAGGTTTAGTAATTTTAATCAAAACATGAGAATTAGAAATAGTATTATCAAAAGAAGTTGCATTATAAGTCTTTCGATGCAGAAAAAAAATATGATTTTGAATATATAGTAGAAACATTATAACCAAGACCTTTACAATTTGTATCAAATTTAGGTAAAATAGAATCAAGAATACTATCTTTACACTTACCAAGCCCACCACCTGAATATCTCATATTATGCATAATTTTGAAGCCATAGTTGGTATAAAGAGTGTGCACATGAGTTTGATTTTGTTTATAAGCACAAGGATATCCATTATTATTATAGTTATTATCATTAGTAAAAGACGTAAATTTAACATTAAGAGCATCAAAGGAGTTTTGTATAGACATAAAATTCTCATTAAAAAAGCATTATAAAACATTTAAAGTCATGTTTTGGCATGCAAGTTGATGTTTCAGAATATTAATTTCATCATTTTTTAAATAAATAATTTGCATGGTGTTTTTAAATGTTAAAAAAATGCTAATTTAAAAGTCATATGAGCATGTTAAGAAGTAAATTTTAAAAAGCGATTTACGACCACCAAATCAACCTAAAAAGATGGATAAAATGTCAAACTACTAGCGAGCTTACAAACAAAAGTGTTAACAAGTTTGTTTCATACAAATTAAACTAATTTAAAGTTCAAAATATTAAAAAATTGCTTAAAATTGGATCAATTTTTTTAAAATGTAAATCCACACCAAAATACTAACTAATAGTTTTTAAATAATTAATAAAACTTATTAAAGTTGAACTTGATTGTTAAAAAAAAAATTAATTTCTCAAGAACATGTTAAAAAAATTCATATGATTTTTTATCTTTTTTAAATTTATAGGAATTAAAAACTTTTTTCTTATGAATGAGACAAATTTAAATAAACTTTACATTTTAAAATTCTAAGGAAAGAAAACCCTCTAAGTTTTCCAAACTTGCCTTTCAAAAGAAAAAGTTACCAAAGAGTGGTTTGTAAACAGTGCCATGTTCACCTATTACCAAATTGAAAAGTTTTAAGAGATTATTTTTGTGATTTTGAAAATATTTAAAAGGGAAAAAAAAAACATTTAAGATTAAAGTTTTGAAAAAAAAAAAAAATCCGTAAATAAAATAGGAATTTTATATTAATTGTAATAAGAAATTACATTTCGTAAATGTTAATAAGTATTTTAAAGAAAAAAAGAATTTCTCAACAAAAAATACTTTCATGGTAGAAACTAACAAAATACCTTCCACATTGTAGAAAGAAACATCATAACAAAAAGAGGTCAACACTAATAAATATATCTTTCTGTTTCTAACAAAATGCCCTTCACATTATGGAAAGAGACATCACAACAAAGAGAGGTTAACATCAATAAATATATCTTTCTGCCCAACCTCCAAAAAACAAGACTTTAATAAGAACTATGTCCCATATAATCTTCAATTCTACTTTTTTTACCTTTCTTTTTTTAACGTCTTGCTAGACCCCATGGGAGGGCTCGATCGAGACCAATTGCATATCTAAATTTTGGTAATCATTAGGTAAGTTAGTAATCAAGAGTTCAGGGTTCATATGTGTCATCTGTTCCTTATCAAACCCTGATGTCTCTAATTCTTGTACTCTGTTTACTCCCCTTAATGGATTATATTTTGTAACGATCCTCATGGTTGTATTCTATTCTTCTCCTTCCATTGTAATGGGAGCAAAACCTCCCTCTAGATCCTTGGTTCTCCAAGATTATTATTTTTTGTTTGTGTTGAACGCTGACTTACCACTTCGTGTTCCTCTTCTTCCTCCTCTTCCTCTTACTCCAGAAAGCTCCACATTTTGAATGTAGGTTTCACTCCCTTTTTTTTTTGGAAGAGTGAGTACGTACCTAGAAACAAGTAGCATGAAGATGTCCTAGGAGCTTATAGATATGGCATCGAAAAACAATATTCTCAAAGTCCAATCGCTGAGTATGTTGTATATTTCCACATTTGATGTACACTTTATCAGTTAGTCCCTTACTAAGATCAATCTCCACGCAAATACATGCAAAAGTGCATAATCCCGTTGATGTTCTCATAATCAGCTTTAATGAAAATGCCCAAGGAGTTCCCTATCTCTCTAAAAGAACTATAGAGATAAATAGGTAGATTGGGTAGGCGAACCCATATTGGTATTTTGGTAACTAAGTGAGAACTTGGATTAAATTTTGGAAACCAAGGAGTGAGATAAAGTCCTATAGTCCCCTAGAACCAAAGACCATCCACAAAAACTCGTTGATAAGCTTCGTCTTCAAAGAAACGGACAACGAAAAAACTCTTGGAACAAAGAGAGATCTCACATTGCTTTGTCCAATTCAAATGAATCCATTGAAATAATACCAATATAATTGGCCAAAAACTATTAAATCTATAAATAACTGCACCTTTTTTAAATTATGTTATATATTATAACACATTTTCCTCTAAAATCTTCACATTTGGCACCTCTTCAGCATGCTCCACAATGTAAGCATTAGTATTGGGTGAAGGCTTCATAACACAAGGTTTAGAAGCTGATTTATTAACTGCTCCCTTGAAAGACCTTGTTTTCGAAGGAGATGGCATCCTGGCACCACAGCTCCTCCTCTTAATCTCAGCACCAGAAAAAGAGTGGAGTCTTTGCCTATGTCATCGCCCTCCAATGAAAAAAAATCCACTAGTTTTTTGCCCTCAAATAAAAGGCGTTGATATTACATTGGAATGCCTTGTGAGAGCTCTAGAAATCACTTAATATCAACCACAAGGTCTGTTGTTTGAACCCAAAAACACATGGTTTTCCCAAGGAGGGAACGAACCATTATCTCATACCCATTCTTTTTCTATCCAATGAACTTGCCTGGAACCATTCCGTCAAATAAATAATGTGTCTTCATTTTGTCAAATGATTCGTAAGCCTCCCCTTTCCTTGGTTTTTGATGACAAAATGTTATGGAAATCTGGTCTTTGTTATTATCCTTTACGCTCTTGGCCTTGACCTCCACAGCCTGCTCACCTTGTTCAAAACCTGATACCATCATATTCCCTGGCACCACATCCTATTGCAGCTTTTCTTTGAACACTTTGCAGGTATCATTTATGAACCCACAATTTGGGGGTACAAAAGCAATCGCGCTCCCTTCTTAAACGTTCAACCCAAACTCATTCTCGTACAACCAGTCGAAGAATTGTTTTCCAAGATTCGAGGCTCCAAACTCTACACAAGCACTTAGCTCAGGTACTGAAACGCACCCTTCTGGCTTTATGCTAGCCATTAACAGTTGTTTAAGGAGCTCCACGGGCTCCACAGGCTCCCCATAAAATGACTTCAGAGAAAAAACTGCACTCAAATCGACCAATGTCACAATTTTTTGATTTGGCATTTGGTCAAACAAGTTGCGAGCATTCTCATAACTTCCACATTTGACGTATAAGGTCAAAAGATTAATTGCCAGATAATCAATCAGATCAGAGCTAATTTTCAACTCGTTTGAATGCAGAAATGCACTGTGCTTGAGGGATTTTACGAGTTCAATAGTATAGGAAACAGGGATCAATTTTGAAATCCAAAAAAGGAATTAAAGAGACCAAATTTGAGTAACACGTTGTAGACAAGCAGGAGAAATGCTTGGTAAAGAGAATAAATACGTTGTGAGGGAGATCAAACAGACAGGTGAGAAGGGCAGAAAAGACAAGATAAAACACATTAACAGAAGAATGCAACAACCAAAAAAGGAATGCGATAGATGCCACTTACCAGATCAGAGGCAGCCAAACAGAAGGAAGAAGTAGAATGGCTTACAGGTAAAATGTAGTGGAAAAAAGCGAACAACTGTATGATAGCAATAACTACACTGTTGAATCCATCAATTTCATTATTTTACAACTGTATTATAGTGTAACATATAAATACGTTGAGGCCTAACAAAAAATGTTAGAGCCAATAGAAATTTCGTAAGAGGAAACATTCTAAAAAAAATGCTATGTTGTACTATTACATAGCTATCAAGCCACAACTCAAATACATATTCTAAGGAGCTTGCAATACCCTGTTCTGACTTAGTGGTGCCTTCTCATTGACGCGATATCGTTGTAAATCCAATATTTTTTGTGTTCACCTTGTTCAGGTAGTGTGGATGCATTCTCATGGAACGTATTTGTTTACCCTGTGGTTTTTCTTGGAAGCTGTGAAGGTCATCTTAGCTCGTTTGTGATTTTAATCGAGTTGTTCTTTATCTTTAAGAGTGTTCTACCCAATTTCTATATTTAGATAAGTATTTCATCTTTAGAGACGATTTGGTATTGATTGGGATGTATCTGGTTTTGGGAGATGGTAACACCATCTATTAGTTGTCATCGACACTTTTATTCGAGTTGATTTAACAATCATTTATGATGGAGTCGTTGAAAAATGCCATCTTCGTAGTATTTTTGGAAGAGATGTTTAGTCTTTCAGATTATTCGATTGGTGTGTCGAGTGGTCTTTCATATTATTCACTGGGATGATGAGATTACAATCGACCATTACGGGCATGGTTGGGACATATTTAAGTCTATGTTATTCATCTCTTACTTAAATCATGTATCGACTTGGTGTCCTTCGTAAATTTGTATTTGATCTTCTTCAAATTTACATAAATTGTATCTCGATAATGAATAAATACATTATGTATGGATAATTAGTTCATTTTATTTCTATAAACTATGTTTATTTATAATTTCATATTTGAAATATAATTACATATTGATTTAAATGTATATATAATTTAGTTCTTAATGAACTTGATAATTGAAACAATTAATAAATTTTAATTTAATTTTTAAATGAAATTATAAATTATATGTATTTATATTTTAATAAATTTTAGATTTGTGAATTATTTAAATTTGTGTAATATTGGCAAATTTTTTTTATTATATCCTTGGCACATGGGAGCAAGTGGAGAAATGCAGACATAAGGGGACAATATGGCAGGTGGTGGAGTGACTTGTTAGCTTCTTGATTTTAAAAAAATCCTTAAAAAAAAAAATCATGCAAATGGAAGTGAGGCGCAATAGTTCATCTGGAGTGAAGTTGGCATAATGATTCAGCTTTCCTTTATGCAAGTGGAAGCTTAAGTGGCATAGAGGAAGGATGAGTGCTTGTGGGGACAAGCTTGCCATCTTGTCATCAAAAATATATTACCCCAAATCCTTGTTAATATTCAACTTTCATTAGGAATGCTTAGTAGTACGCCATTTTGGAGTTTTGGAGGAGGGAGCTTGAAGCATGGAAGTTGCTGCATACCAAGAGAATGGCGCCATGTAGAGGAACAGGGAGATAGTGGAGAGGGATGACACTTAGCAAGTGGGAAGTGTGCACCATGGGAGGTGTGGAGAAGCTATTGACACATCATCCATGCATGTTTTTCTTGCCCTAGATAGAAATTCTATTTTTAATTTATTCTTGTAGTTAATATGTTTGATGTGTGTGATTAATATGTTGTTTGGTTCCTTACTACTTCCTAAGGTAGAATTTGTATGAATAGCTGTTGATTTTGAATGCCATGATCAAGGATAAATAAGAATATGTGTTGTTTTTTAATGCCATGATCAAGGATAAATAAGAATATGTGTTGTGAGTTTGAGTTTTTTCAACATGATTTTTATTTGCAAAGGAATGTTCATCTCTTGTTTTATTTTTTAATTTGATTGGTATGTGATTTAGTTATATTTAAATTGGAATAGAAATTTTAAATTTTGTTATTGTATATTTTATATTTTATGAGTGTGTTAAATAGTTTTTGATGTATGTGAAATTTTGTAAGATAAATCAGTATGATACTATATACTTGATAGTTATGATGTTTGTAAAAAATATTTATATATATATATTGGACGGTAAGACAAAACTTTTGTATTGATATATTAATTTGTTTAATAAATTTATCTTCAGTGGATATATCTTTTGTGGTTATAAAATCAATATATAATTCTTGAATTTTGTATATGATTTGAAATATATCTTTTTTTGGATGAAAATACATATTGTTGATTGAATGTCTAAACTATTATAATGAAACTTGCTTATTAAATTGGTAAGTTTGTTATTTACATCTAGAAAGTTATAAAGTTTGTTATAGAATAAATGTTCTTAAGTTGTGTTGTTTTACCATGGATTAGACAAAAAATTTAGTCACATTGTTGGCATCTAAAACTATATATAATATACCTTGTTAAATCATATTATTGCACATATGTCTAATTTACTTTAACACTAAGTTTAAAACATTGATGAGTACCTCATAGAGTGAAATGCATTCATGGAAACAAATGCATGAACATTTACAAATAGATCTTAATGCTGTTAAATAATGAATATTTTTAGTTGTAAGTGGCATCATTTGTATTGCTGATATAGTATAATAAAAAGTATAAATTTCTTTAATATTATCGTAAGTTAACTTATTATTAACCTTAGTTATATTGATGATTATTTTGAAAGAACTTTAGAGGATTAAATACTTTATTTTAGTAATAAGAATGCTTATTATTGATGCTTGGACTATACATGTGTATTTCCGCGTTGCCTATATTTAGTGTGATCTCCTTGTAAGTCAATGTTCACTTGGTTGGTACAATTATGATGGCAATTAGAAATAATGAGTGTGAAATGGGAATAATGAGTGTGAAGTTTAATTGTATGAGATATCATAATTGTTCATATCACATGCTCTAGTTTGAAAACATTAGTATAGTTGACATTATTGCTTTATTTCTCTATTTTAAGCAAATGGAAAGTTTAACTTTGTAATGGAACTTGATGTTTAGTGAGATCATTGGTCTTTGAATACCTCATGATTTACGAAGAGGCACATAGTAATCCTATAATAGAGAACATGATATTATATAGTTGTATGGATACACTCAGGATAGGTTGAAAGAGGTTAATATAATCATGGTAGTATTTTCTTGAGCATACTTTATGTAAAGATTAATTTAATCATTCAAAATTCTATCTAGAAAAATAATAACGTGCTAGCTTAAGATGACCCATTCTACTATCATTTCAGGATGTAGGTAATAATCCTCTCGAGCAATTTACTATTGTGGATTACTATTGAAAGTAGATTTGATTTAGTCTCATCTCTTGGTTGTTAGCGTAACTCAATTGCATAAAAATTGCACATTATGGATTGTATCACTTCATCAACAATAATAATAATAATAATAATAATAATAATAATAATAATAATAATAATAATAATAATAATAATAGTGTATCTTATTTGATTGTTTTGTCATATATGTCAAGAGTGTGCATATGGATTTGGATTGTAACATATTAGTACTTTTAAGATCTATTTAGTGGCAATTAAAAATGTTAGATACCATACTCTTTATGAGATTTTTAGTAATTGTTATTTTTGAAGAAATAAAAATGCCTTTACATGTGTGTTGCCTAATTCACCTGTTTAAATTATTATATAAGTTTATAATAGTTGTCAACAACATTGAGGAAAATTGTTTTCATAATAAAACTAGGGGGATTAAAAATGAATGTTAAGTATTTATTTGTTTTCTGCTACCTACAATTTTAATTGACGATGAAAGTGCTAAAACACTCTTCATTGTTTATTAAATTATATAGTTAACAATTAAGTTAATCTAAGATACAAAATAAAGTTTAAGTGTTATAATTCTCTTAGTAATGACGGTATTCTTTTGGCAAGTAAGTTATACAAACCATAGTTGGTTGTCAAAGCCTTGAGGTCAACATAAAAATAAAATAACTATAAGTTAAATCAATAGTAAACAGATGAACAATGATGTAATTAAGCCAACAATGTGTGTAGGTAAAAATATAGTATCGTTACTATGGTGAAGATGAATTGTAAATATTAAGGTAACCAGTGGATAGATGATGATTGGCATAGACGTAAATCAATATTGGTAAAGTACATGATAGGGACATAAGTACGGTGCAAGGAATGATGGCAAAGATAGATGTGATTCGGATGATACTAGAAAGGTGACATGAATATAACAAGATTTGTAACATGAATTTGAAAAGAGAATAATTAAGAATATGAATGTTAAAGTAATGTGTAATATTAGATAATGCTATGTGTATAAGAGATATAAGTTATGATGTGTCTCTAAGTTGGAATTAGTTATAGAAGAATAATTATGAGTGGTTTATGCATAATAGATACATAGTGGAAATGATAAAAATGTGTTGAAATGTAAGTTGTGGAGAGAGTTGTGAAACAAGTTTATAGTTGTGGGAGTTGCAGTTGAAAAGTAAAATGAAGAAGGAAAAACTGAAAGGTGTGTGATTAAAGGATGAATATGTTAAATTTATGACACTTATGCCATTAGAGGTGATGAGAATGGAAATTAATGTGCAATAAGAGAAGTAGTAATGAATTAATAGTGATAAGAATAGATTAGCGACTAGTAATTTTCTAGTCAGAAGATAGAAAATGGAACATTGATCTTAATTCTGAGTTATGGTCATTTAAACTACTATAACTGTTGATTGCAAATGAACTAAAATCAGTTCATAAATTGACTCTAATAAATACATGTATTAAAAGATATATGAATATAAAATTTGAAACCTCTACCTGAATAATAAAATAATTTGTTTCATCGACTTATATCCTTCAACCTCATCCACTTATCTTTCGGTGAAACCATTTCCAGAGACAAGTCAAAATTAATCACTTGTTAGTTTCTTCTAGTTTTCAAGTCTCTTCGAAATTACCCTACCAAAAGAAGCTAGAGTGATAACATCTTATATGTGGGTGTCGACAGTGTTTTATTTTATGTTAGAATTAACATAGGTAACTTAAAATAACCAAAACATGATCATTTGATATTTTAAATAACTCATTTTCAAATTATATTTATTCTAAAATTTTATGTTGCTTTTGATTTTAGTCTATGAAGTCATTTTAGAAAGGGTGTTGAATCAATCACCCCATTTAATTCTTCTAGAATATGGAAGTTTTAACCTATTAGTTTGAGTTTCATATCCTCATAGTAGTATTTATATTTTATTTATCATATTGTTTTATATTTTTATTAAGTCCTTGAACCCTGTTTGTCATTGGTTCTCAGGGAATGACAAAAAATGTTGTTAAGTGTTGTTTGGTTTGGTGTTCTATTTATTCATTTAGTTAACACTTGTTCTAAAACAATAATTTGTTTTGATGGTTTTATCACAAAAAATTTACCATTACTTTATTATAGTGTAATTCTTTATCCGAGTATTTATTCTAGTGTCATTTTGTAGCTTTTTTAGCCCTATTAAACCTTTGAAGCCTTAAAATTACTTTTGCATGTTTAATTGTAGTGTTGACTTAGTTAGTTCATGTTTTTATGTTTATCCCTACATTGATTTTGTGAATGTTACAAGTATCAGGATGAATTCTTTCCCAGTTTATGAAGTTGTACTTCTAAGAGTTCTTTGTCACTTGGTTGTAGGGTTCATGGAAAATTTGTAGATAAAACTGAAACATGTCTAGCCTTAAGTGTTCTTATATGGTTTCACATCATTTAGGATTCACATTGTGTCAAACTAATGGTACTCAAGTCACTAGTAACTGATCGAGGATGTCTTTGAGCTTTGACACTTTGTGTGATTTGCATTATGCAGTAGATTGAAACGTAACCATTTGGGTCATGACTATGAAGTGACGTTATGTTTATGTGTTCAATTGAGTTTGTATTCTATGTTAGTGTTACTATCTCTATATGCATAGGAGGTAGTGTATTCGATGGAGTGTTAGAAAAAAAATTGTGTGTATTTGAGATATAAATTTCAGGGATTACATTTCGGTGTCAGATCTCGATTAAACACTAGGAGTTCAAGGGTATATGATGTTCTACCACATGCATTTTGAAAATTTTCCTCATGTGTGTACAAGTGGAGTCACACGGTGAAAGTGAATGTAGTTCCTAATATAGAATATGTTGGGAAACACTAAATTCTAGATGCAAGATTTATCCCATTGGTGGGTGTGCACCTTATTAGAGAGGTGTTACAAGTTATTTACTTGTTATTTTGGTGGAGATTATATCCACTGTGAACCTTTTATGATATGTCAATCTTTTCCACTTAACGGATCGATCTCTTCACTTGATGAATCTTGGTTCGTTTAGTGAATGTAATTCTAATAACTAAATGCTTTTTTAATTAAAAATGTGATCTGAGTGATTGATTATAAAACAAACTAATAGCAGAGTTTATTCTAAAGTTGGTTCACTTTAGTCAAAGTTTTGTCGTTTGCCTCATTCATGTAACGTTGAGAATAGATAGGTATTATTGTTGCAAGCTTAGCAGTTTGAAGCTTACATGTAACCACTAGTGATTTGAGATTAAGTGTGTTATGAGGTTCTTGATAGATTTATTTTGTGTCCCCCTCATCATTGGGAAGAATGAATTTACCTTCTTACCTATGAGATAATTAGTAGGACTATTGGGTTTTATCGTGAGACATTCATTAGTGTTGTGATTAATATTTACTTTGGTGTTCAGTTTAACATGGAATAAAGATCATAAGTGTGATTATACAATTTTCAACATATAGGATCATTATACTTTGGACACATTAATTGAGATTAAATAGTGATATATTCCTATGAACTAATTGTGTAGTGCAACCATTGAGACCTTTATGTTAGCGATAAGGTTACATGAGTGTTATCCACACAGATTATTATTTTACATTGGAACAAGATAACCAAGATTTAACATACTGTTATTTTGGATAGCAATTGAATTAACTGAAATAATTGAAAGTGACTTAATTATTTGTTGAGAGATTAGAATATCAATTGGTTTAGAGACCTTGGAATTGTATACAGATTTTCTAGGGCACTGGGTACCAGGCACAAGGTTCACACTTTATCTATTTTTACACAGTTACTTCAACAAGTGTTGTTGGGACGCATAGGGAGGATTATTGTTGTTGTTTTTGTTTCTCCTACCTTTAGGAGGTAGTCGAGTTTTAATTTATTACCTCTAGTAAGTAATCATATTGCTCTTTTGTGAGGTATATGGAGGATGATGTGATGTGTTCTCCTACCTCAGGGAGGTAGTTGAGTTGTTTTTATTATCTTACCTTTGGGAGGTGATTTAGCTCTATTGATTCCTTCTCCCCTCAGGTGAATTTCATAGTCACATAGTTCAGGTAATGTGATGTTTTTAATTTTTACTTTGAGAACCAACACTAGTCATTGAAATTAAAATTTATATTTAATTGTTATTTTAGAATTTTGGAAATTTATACGTTATTTTGAAATAAATTTGTGATAAATGGATTTATATTTGATTGTGATGAGATTTCAATTTTATTTTAATGATTTAATATTTATGACGTGGACTTGTTTTGTTTATTAGTGCCAATTTCTTTTGACATTTGATTATGATGTTTTATTTTACTTTACTACTTTTGTTGACCTATCAACTTTCAAATTGATTACTCTTTCACTTATTTGGATGCAATTATCATTATGTTATCACTTGTTTATTTGAAATTAGTATGGTCTCTTAGTTTATGGCCAATGTTGGTTCATGTATTTTTCTATATATATGTTGTAATATGCATAATGTTCACAATTTGGGGGAGAATAAGTAGCTTGAAAAAGATATTGGGTTGTGATGGGAACATATGTAGGATAGGTTCATGACACCATCCTTCCCAACCACCAGACGTGGTGTGGTTATATATATATATATATATATATATATATATATATATATATATATATATATATATATATATATATATATATATATATATATATATTATTTTGGCCATTTATTGGGAGGTCTAAAGAGAATTTTTGGAAGGCCTAAGGCAGAAAATTTCACTTGTGTATCCCATTATTATTTGTCTTGTGTATCCCATTGATTCATTATTATAGAAAGATGCTTCTTCTCTTCCCAATGAATAAGTCATGGAGTCTTCATCATTAATTTAATGTTGTTTTTTTATCTTAACAACTTTGTTAGCCTTTATTATTGATGGCTTCTATGTTTGGTTTATATCACTTCTCTACCTTATGCATATGTAGTGGATGGCATGCCTTTTTCCCTTGGGCTTGGGGGAGGCTATACATGGACCTCATTAGGTGAGGATCACATGTGATGATATAATTAATGGAGGTTATTATTCTTTGCACACTGGATTCGTCTAGCATTATATGATTTAATATATGACTTGGTAGTCATTATCATTATTTTTTAATGCACAATTGTTGCATTATGATATTGTTGTGGATTAATATTTATATCTTGTGTAGACACCCTATGCTGGCCACAACTGGCTTTCAATCAGACTTTAGACTGATTTCTACCAAGTAGTGTAAATTAAGCCTAAGAATCATTGAATGTCTCAATTTCATCCACACATCATTCACTAGTACTCAGAATCATGTTGAGTCATCCCTATTTTGGGTATTATCTGGTACACAATAATAACCTCTCACAAATTCATCTCTAGACACATTGTGACCTAACAATTGATAGTTTGACCTTTGGACACATTAAGCGGGGCACTTGAACAATTCCTAAAAGAGCTAAAATGAATCAACTAATCAAACTAGATTAAATGCTTATCTAATTAATCCATTTGCAATTATTGATTATCTAAAAATAAAAATGCAAAAATATAAAGCTCCTTCATCATTTCTTTTGTAAATACTCAAGGACTCACAAAATATCTAACAAATATCTGAATTTGTGAGCCATGCCTATTAATTGAAAATCATAATTGCATACCACCTCCTTAAATCAATTATGGTTATCCTTAACTCACCTAGGGTTAGATTGAACTCAACCATGCTTAATCCTAACTTAACTCAACTTGGGTGAGAGTTAACTTTTAAGGCTATAAATAGAAGGCCTCACCTATTGACCTTTAAGCTTTCTAATGCAATGTTATTATGCCAAAATACCTCCAAAAACATTTGTTGTAGTGTTACCATGTAAATTTCATAAACCAAGCCAAGTTAAGCCAACAAACATTACCAAGGTGCCAAGGAGAGGTGGAGCAATGGAGCTTCAATGAAAAAGATTTTTTGAGCACATAGCCAAGCAAACCAACTCAATAAGTGGTTTTGGAGATACAAGGAAGATTTCTTTTGTTTTCTAGTTGTGTTTTCATTTTGTACTTATTACATATGCTCTTCCTAATGTTTAGTCTAGATGCGTTAGTGTTTAGTGTGTTTATTTTGATTTGATTTTCTTGACTAACACTATACTAATTTCTCCTCTATGGTATCCTTGTTCACATGATGGCACGTCTGGTGGGACTCAAACCCCACAAAGTTCTTCCCATAACATTTCAGGTCCCTTGCTAAAACATTTTATGTCAAAATCTTAACTTGATGACCAAAAAAGTGAAAAGTTGAAACTCACAAACATTACACAGGAAGTTATGATATTGCTCTATGGAGTTGCATTTTTACACCTAGTAAAAGTGATATTGCACTATGAAGTTACGATATTGAAATTGTGATATTGCATTGGGTAGTTATGATTTTACCTTAAGATAAACGTTATTGCATTAACCAAAATGTGTTTTATAGATGACTTGCAGTATTGACCATGTGAAATGTGATTTTGCCTTGAAATTTGTAGTTTTGCCTTGAAATATGTGGTTTTACCTTAGCCAGTTGAATTTTTGCAAAGGTAGTTGCATTTTTACAAAGTCAGTTGCATTTTTGCAAAGCCAGTTGTGGTTTTACAAATCTAGTTGCATTTTTGCAAAGGTAGTTACATTTTTTCAAAAGCTAATTGTATTTTTACATGGTTAGTTGCATTTTTACATTGAGATTTACATTTGGGCATTCCCAGTTGAGTTATAACACTGTATAGTTGTGGTTTTGCACTAACAGCTTATTTTACAAGTAGTTACAATTTTACACTAACCAGTTGTGGTTTTGCATGAAAGTGGCAATTTTGTTGTGTATCTACAGTATTTCACTATGTGAAAAACATAAGAAACCCAATAACTAAATTTTCATTTTCATTTATTCACTTGCTTTTATCTTCTAAGCACAAGGGACCCCCTAACACTATTTGCAAGACCCAAAGACCAAGGAAAGATGTTTTTAACACTTTAAGATTCAAATCACATTTACATTTGGTGTTTAAAATTCATTTACTTGTTTTGTTTTCATTTTTTAAATTTCACAACTCAAATAATGTCAAGGGGATAATACTTCACATCATATTTCGTTTGTTGCTCTATAAATTAACTCAAACTTTAGATAAGTGCTCTTAAGAGTTTTTGTTTTTTAATTATTGTTTGTTGTGTATTTGTTTCACAAACCAAGTTTAATGTGTATTCTCTTCCCCCATCCCCTTTAGGGAACTTGGGTGATAAAAAATGTTTCACTTATTAATTTTATCACTTTATCCAAAGCATGGAAGGAAAGTCACTAAAGCACTCCCCAAAATTTGAGTGATTTAGGTGATCCCCAAAATGACCCTAAATTCCTTCTATAATTTTTATTTCTTGCATCTTGGCTTGTGGGTAGGAGTTCATAGCCTCCCTACAAGTTATCTAGGGAAACATTAACCTAGGAATTGATCTCCCAGCATCACTTCAACCTCACTCCATGGTAGGGGTATATAAATTAAGGTAAACTTAATGGGACACTTGTTTGAGTGGTTAAACATGCTCCATTAGTAAGAGACTACCTCGAAACATAGGTTTAACTTGGACATCGCATTACATTAAGAAATTGATGGATGTAGTGGTTTTAAAAAGGACAAGACATTTTTACAACAAGTCAATTAATTTTTATCCAAATGACGTGTTGCACCCTAGTGTTAATCACACATATGGGACCATTTAAAACGTGCAAAAATTATAGTTTTTAGACAAACCACACTTGTCATAAAAATATTGTCAATGTAGGGTGAGTAGCCCAAATTTCCATGTCACTGTATGAAACCGTGAGAGAAGAGGGGGCCTAAAAACCATACTTTTCATATGCATTTAATTTTTTTAGATTAAACAACATTATTTCCTCTCAGTATAATACACTTAGGATGAAGCCACCTTGTCAATTTTTAGGATTAGGATGATACACTTAGGTATTTTTATGTCTTTTCATCTTTACTTGCATTGTTTTGAGTCAAAATTGTTTGTTTGTCACACCAAATTCAAAAATAGTCATGTTTATACACCCACATTTTTTAAAATAGGTTTTATGATATTTTTTTGATGCCACACTTTGCCTTAGTCATTTGTCAAAAAAATTGTGTGTGTGTGTCACTTGTTTGAAAGGGGCATCGTTATGCTGCCCATTTCATTCCAAGTCCTTCCCTTAGATTTTTTGTAACAAACGATTTGTCATACCTTTTGAATGGTATAGCATCATTACATTGCTTGTATTATTTCAAATACCTTTGCCTTATGTCCATTTAATTTCAAAACCATGTGTTCCTTTTTGGTCTATGCCTAGTATCGTTATGTCATCTATTTTGGTCTATCTTGTTGTCTATTTGAGAATGAAGTCTTTTAAAATAATTTCAAATTTATTTTTTTAAAGTTTAGATTCAATCGTTGATTGGTTTATGCCTATATTTCACTTAATTTTGGCTTAAACATTTATCTCTCACTTTTGGGTTGTGTAACCTGGACCAATTCCTTGCTTGCTTTGAAGATTCTTTTGTGCATATATTTGGGAATTGGTTTATCTTTTATGTGCCTCACATCTCTTTTGTTATTAAGAACTAAGGTCAAAACTCTCTCTCCAAATACAACCTTAGGCATGATTAGTTTGCATTTGAGTCTTGCTCATCGCTTGGGCTTGAATGTTTTAATCCTCATCCTTATTTTTGCTTACTTGGAATTGATTTTCCCAATTATTTTTATACATATGCCTAAATTCCAATGTCTTTTACCAATGATCAAATGTGTGTTTGAATCTAATGCCTAGTTTGAATCTAAGTGTTTCAAAAAAATTAAATTAATTATCTTGCCTTTTAGACCTAATTTGTTTTGAGTCTAGCTTTTGTGTCATCTTTCCAAAATACCTATCACTTTTATCCTTTTCAGTTTTTAGACCTAGTTATTTTGAGCCCAGCTTTGTGCCTTGTTCCCAAAGACCTAGCATCCTTTTACATTTTTAGACCTAGATTAGAGTTGTTTGAAACACTCTTTTTACCAAGTCTGGCATTCAGATTTATCCATTCACTTGACCATTTGTTTGAGACATTTGACATTAGACCTTGAGGATGTTTTAGACCAAGTTTATAATTACCTATTTTGGAGAAATAAATTCATTCCTAGACTGTGTTTTTATACCAAGTTCTTTGTCATACTAAGTTTTAGACAAAGTTTGAACCATTTGCCTTTTTGTTGATTATTTTTTAGAGTTTGTATAACTCTAGACCTCTTCTTCATGGAACATTAGTCATTAATTCAGATATGTCTCGTTACACTCGTAATGGATCCATGTACAATTCAAGTTATGATAATGTCGCAATGAATGAAAACTTTATTCAAGACCCATATGATGATGATATAGTTTGTGAGATAGATCTCTATCATCCTTACACAACTCAATCTAGGGAACAAAGCCAAGATCCATTATCCCATTACTTGGTTAACAAATCTCCCTATTCATAATAAGACCAAGAGTAAATAGTGTTAGTTAGTGTGCCATCAGTTGTAGAACAAGTTCAACAAAAATCGTATTATGTTATTATTTCATCGACATATGATCCTTATTTTTTTTATCATAACTTGATTGAAAAAAGGATGAAGTTATAGTGAAAGATGTGGAGGTAGGGGCCAAGTTTCCAACAGACTTCCCCCATGAAAATCTACCTAGTCTAGTAAGAGTGTCTCTCAACATGACTTATACCCAAAATACAGAATGGGACTCTACTAGTTATCCTCAAGCACTTATGCCAATGTTATATCAAGACCCAAATATGTTTTTAAAAGGAAAGGGACTCATGGAAGACCACTTTATACAAACGCAACAAGAAAATCAGACCTATTTGAATATAACACACAATTTTAATGCCATGGCCATGTCAAATGATCCACTCATAGAGCTAGTTCCTTCAATAGGAGTGTTAATTGAGTTGATAGGTCAAGCTAATTCTGGCAGAGACCTATTTGCACAAAGTAATTCAGTTGGTGATATGTAAAATATTCCATCTATTGAAGATGCGATTGTGGCTTCTACACAAAATAATGCACCAAATATAGTGGATATCACGCAAGTGTCTTCTAATCTAGGCCAAAGTGGTTTAAATGCACCAAAAAATAGTCTACCGTAATAAGTACCTTTAGTTAGTACCATGAGTAGTTCACAACAGTAGGGGGAAGGAACTCCTACTTCCCAACCATAGCAAGTTACTTCTACTCCTCAACCAGTTGCTTCTTCTTCAAACATGCAATAATGAGAGGTAAGTAACCAAGCACTGGTTAATGATTTACCTCAACAACAAGTGATGAATGTTATCCCACCTCAACATGTGGTGACTAATATTCCACAACAATAGGCATAGTCTAATATACCACCATAGAAGAGGCATAACACTATGCCACCTCAATAGGGGGAAATAAATGTTCCACCTCAATAGGTAGTGACAAACGTACCTCATGAATCAAAGACCAATACACCTCTACAATCATAACTTGTGTCTAATCAATAATATATTTATATTGTTTAATGATAAATGTCAAATATCCAACAAACATCTAGTTCACAACATATGTTTTCACAATAAAGAGGTACTACTATCTTAAAAATACCTATTAGGCAACAACTAGATTTTAATCAATACATGCCACATATCCAAAGATAGGGCCTTGGTCCACAACAAGTTCCCTTTATTCAACCAGGTTTGACTAGTTGGCAACAAGTCCCTACTTAACCTCAGCAGGTACAATATAGTTCACAAATCTATATCCTTCCATCTCGGCCATAATTCCCTCAAAACCAAGGCCATATACCAAATCTGAACCAGAATATCTATCAACATGTGCAATTTCAATAATCACATCCCGATCTATAGATTCATATTCCTAGTTGATTCACCCATCAAACCAACATTCCATAACAAAACATACCTCCATTATACCCTGGTCAAGGTGATCCACCTTTAACCACCCAATCACCACCTTAGCCTAATGTACCATCTATTTTCTTGGCCTAAGAACTGCAACAAATGAAGGATGCAATTGTCACCATTCAAGTAGGAAAGTAAACCAAGAAATCCAAATTAGATGACATGTGTTCATACCCAATCAACATGGAGTATCTTCAGATACTATTTCCTCTAGGTTATGAGCCACCAAATTTTGATAAGTACAAGGGTAAAGGAGACCCTAAGGCCCATTTGATAGAGTTCTTTGTCACTTGCCAACCGATGGCTTATAGTGACATTTGCCTACTCCTTTTATTTCCTTGAAGTATATTAGGATAGGCTTTGGAGTGGTTCCTTAAGTTGCTATAAAATTCAGTATCTGATTTTGATGATCTCTTAAACAAGTTTATGCAACACTTCTCCTATAATCTCGAACATGAGATTTCATTTGTAGATTTGACTTGGGCCAAATAGAAATTTGGTAAAATATCTTTAAGCTAGTTACAGAGATGGAGAGTGCTTTATATCTACTTCACCCATAGCCTACTAGACAAATAATTAGCCGTTGTGTTTACTAAAAAATTTCACAGTGAAATATCCTATCATCTAGAGCTTCATTATGTGCATATGTTCAAAGAGATAATCAACAAAGGTTTATAGATTTAAAATTCCCTTATTAACAAAGGGATCATCAATTAACCTCATCAAACTAGAATCAAAACCAAAACTAAGGCACATGCCCAAGTCATAACCCTAACTAAGTTCAAGTGCAAGTGTCTGCACCAGCTCAGGCTAGAAACTATGAGAAATCTAAGCAATACAACTGCAACAATAATATTTTTGAAAATGGAGTAAATAAATCATGCAATGTCCAAATAGTGCAAACACCATCTACTAAACCTACATTGTAAATGCATCTTACTCCATATCAACATCATACTCAATAAGTGTATCCTATGCAGTAACCTATACCATCTCCTCAAATACAATAACCCTCACATTGCAAACCCCTCCTCAATGAACAACACCCAAATTCTTTAGTGAATTTAGTTAGAAACTTGTTAGAACTCAACCATACATTTGAAGGAATAAAGCATGTAATCAATAAACATTTTAAGACTTAAGCATTTAGTTCACTAACCATTCATGCAAAACATTCTTCATTAAATACATTAAAAACAATACAAAGAACTTCAATAGTATTGCACATAAACTTTATTTAAGCTTCTACATGCCCAGAGGCTCACAAGCAAGCTTGGGCATTAGAAAGGGGAGCATTAACCAGCATCTCGAACTAAGTTGTAAGCCTAATGACAACTATCCAGTAGTAATTCGTTAGAGCTTTTTTATTTCAGTTTGGGGTTCATTTCACTGCCCATTACTTTGGCATTCAATGTTTATTTTGAGTGATTCGCGTATTGAATATTATTTCCTTCATCACTTATTAGTTGTAGTGACTCGACATGAATACATTCTGATAAGATGGATTGGCATCCATAGAGACACTCAGCTTCAACATTGCTTTAGGGAGAGTCTATGACTTTCTTCCATCCTCTCACAGGGTGAGTTTTTTCCTATGGTTTTTCTCCTTCTCTCTTGTGCTTGAGGGGATCATTTTGTACATGGGTATCTCATTAGGTCTTTTTAGGACCTATTATTTTTTGCATGTTTTTGGTTTGATTTCTTTCTAAGTTGCACTTAATAGGGGTGTTATTATGAAAAAGGTTCTTACCCTAAATGGTTTTACCTTTGGGTTCCTTTCACACTTCTTCACTTCAAGCTTACTTAGGAATTAATAGTGTGCATGTATGTTTAGTGCATAATTAGATGGTTAATAATGTGTACATGTGTTTAGTGCACAATATAGTCACTCTATTATGAGTGGACCACTCTTAATTATGGGTTATTTACCACATTGTCCCCCACTTTAGTGTGTGCACATAGTGTTGACATACCCACTATGGATTGTCTACCATTTTTTCCCCAACTTTGGTGTGCATACATAGTGTTGACATACCCACTATGGGTTTTCCACCCCACTCTCTCTTTCCAATATATTGTGAAATCTAGCAATGCATTTTTAATGTAAAGAGAAATATGAAATATGTAAGGTATAATGTGCAGTATGTGGAACCATTGATTCCAGTTGAATCAAGTCCATCCCATTACATTTGTGTTGCATGTTTGATATAATACAACTTATTCTTCAAGTTCATTCTCTTACATAAGAGTGCTTCAATTAGCCCTTATAATCATATTAGGCTACATTAGCCAAATCTTATAAATTATATAATATATGTATAAATTATGTAGCATATAGTAGGAAAAATGTTAAAGTAGATATAATAATTAGGCATGCAATATTTTGTTCACATCAAGCCCTAAGATGCATGATGTAGATCATGGCAACATATAGAAGGCAATAGTACAAGATCATCACATAATAAAACACACACATAAGAGCATTTAATGTAATGCAAAGGAATATGGTCTTAGAAGACCTCATGAGATGGGCATATTCAAATGATGCACAATATAAAGGATATGACTTAGTCAAATGTCTACATAGCATATAAATGTCATATTCAAATGTTTAAATGGAAAACAAAGGCACGAGGGCCACAAGCAAGGAACATATTCAAATGTTCCACAAGAAAATAAAATGCAAAACAATAGCAAGCAATAAAACACACTCAAGGAAGTGCAAAAAGTAAAGTACATGAAATATAAGCAACCAACATAAGCATAACATATTATCCCCTACTAATATGTGTTAGCAAAAAATGTTAAGTACATAGCATATAAAATACAATATGAATGATATGAGCATAAAAATAGACATGTGTAAGTGTTAGTATATAAGCTCAAACATGATAATGAAAAATGATCAAAAAGGTATGAAACCCAAGTTAATAATCATTATAAAAGAAGTGGATTACTCCAACGTAATTATGATGTGAGTAGAGGAAAGTTCCAACATCTATATGTGCATATATCATTTTTATGGTGTATGCTTGTATCACACTTAAAATATATGTGAAACATATGTGTATAGAAAGGAATGATATGTTGTCTACTAACATGGAGAAAATAACATATGTATAAGAAATAGTACAACTAGGAGCATGCTAAATATTTTTATGTTTTTTATGTATTATGGATGTTTTTGGACTTTTGAAAATTTTGATTTGTTTCGTATTTTTTAATTTTTTTTTTTTTTGTATTTTTTCAACATTTGAATTCGCATCATTGTAACTCTATTTTGGATCAATTGAATCATCTATGAAACATTTTGAATGGTGAAAAAGGTGCATACGATGTTCTTATTCACGAAACACATGTGTAGTAGAAGAACCATTACCATCATGTGGTATGTGAAATTGTTTGCCATCATTGGAAAGGGAGATACTTTGTTAATTTGATCAATTTTGGCCTCCATTTTGTGTATCCAAGATTTTTCCAATGTAATTAGATATTTAAATGTGTTGAGCATAACTCAAACCTTTGTTTTGATCACACGAGGATAAAAATCAATAGGCATAATGGTGTAGCCTAAGGAGTCTTTTCAAACTCCTTTGTTATGTATGTCATTTATATTATAGCCAAATTATTGTAAATGTTTGATATTGCAAAAGTTGTTTGTTTCCATGGGATCAACATGGTTATGCCAAAAATATGAACCATCCATGAATAATGTTATTATTAAGTCTTATTGGTGTGGGTGATTTTTGGTTTGTATAATTTGAGATGTTTGTTTAGAATGATCATCTTGGATTGGGCCCACGTTGAGTATTTTTTTTAAAGGTGTCATGTAAATGTTTGGAATGCCACATAACTACATTGGATGATCATCACTTGGTAATTCATCTTCTTCATGTGCCTTTGGAATAAAGGTTTGGTATTTGGAAGGAGAGGTGTTAAATTCTTTTGGATACTTGAGTATGAATGAAGCATATCTATGAACATCAAATAAGTGGCTAAATGATGTGCATGATTATGTGATATTTTTTCCTTTAATGGGGAAATGAGACCTCTACTAAATATGAATTGTAATTCCAAATCTAAGGGTATAAATGTTGAGTATGATTTACTTGTCCATCAAATAGCATAGTATTGCAGGGCTTCATCATCATATTATTTTAAATTGTGCAAATGTTCTAATGTAAGTCTAGGCACCTTATTTGTATTGAAAGATAAGAAGAAGATATCTTCCAATTGTGATAAAGTGTTATGGAACCATTTGGTAGGATATGGAACCAATCCCAAGTTTCATTTTTAAGACTTCTATGGAAGGTTTTTAGCAATATTTTCTTATTTTATGCCCCTTTACCAAAATAATGTACATATTCAATTATGTGGGCAAAGGGATATTTTTTACCAAAGAAGAGAGGTAATGGTAGTATCATAAGATCTTGTGGATAAGTATATTTAATTATACATTTTTCAATAGGTTGATTATTTGTAGTGGTATCATTGGTATTAGCATTATGGGATATCATTTGCATTTGAATTAAATATACTTGTATTCGAACCTCTCCAATAGTACTCATCATAGACATGATATAATCATTAGCAATGGTAGTGTCTGGTAAAGATGTGATCATTGATTGTAACTCACCACCTCGTTTGAGCTTAGGAATATTGGTATTATCATTTTTGTGAATAATAAGTGCAAAACTTGAATTACTAAATTTAGGCTATCTTAGCAATGGTCTTTCCTCTTGGAATTTTAGAACATTTGGTATTGTTATGTCTTTTTTAAATTTTGGAATATTTGGCATTGGCATGTCTTTTGAAGTCTTATCTACTTTGGTAATGATATAAAAATTGGAATTTGAGGTAGTGGTGGTAAAGGTACATCTTTTGGAACATTAAGAACTTTTGGAATGTAATGCACCCTTTGCCTTGGTACCTTAGGTTGTGTTAGTAAGGCATCCATGATATCTTTATGAACCTATCAAAAAAAATCAATATCAAAAGAAGGAATAAGTGATTCATCATTCTTAATAAGAGGTGCATGTTTTTTAAATTTTAGAATCTTGGACTATAATTAACCTTTTATTTTGGTGCCTTAGGTCATTTTGGTTGTTGAAAATATTGTCATTGATGTCAAAGGTCTAGCATTATTGGTGATAAAGGCCCCATTGCATTTAATGGTGTTTTTAATATTCATATCTTGGTTGATGTGTGTTAATATTTATTTAATATTAATGAATATATTTTTGGTTGCATATAAGTCAAAAGAGGGCCCATGGAGAAGTCAAAGAGTCACGAGGTAAAAGATAAAAGAGGAATGAGATGCATTTTCTCATGAAGAATCATCTTGAGAAATTCTAAGAGTCACCATGTGAAGACAAGAGAGTATGGCATATTTTTCCATGAAGAAACACTTTGAAGAATACGAAAAGTCACCAAGATAAAGATAAAAGAGGAAAGGACACATTTTCTTATGAAGGGTCACCATATGAATTTTCAAATGCAAGGATAAGAAGGGTCATGCAAGTTTAGCACCATTTTCCATGAGGATTGAAGGGTCACAAAGGGTGAATGCCAAAGGTTATTTAGAAAGATATAAATAAAGGCTTGAGAAGCCATTTGTAATATGCAAGAGAGTGCATGATTTCTGTTTATTTTTGAAGAGATACAAGTAGGAGATATTGTATATTTATATCATTTGTTGAGTAAGCAACATTGAGAGATAGTTGTGTTTTATACACAAGAGGGGTTGGTGCTCCTGTGGGTTGGTGCTCACAAATATTTGAAAGGGGTTGGTGCTCTTGTGGGTTTGTGCTCACAAATAGTTGTTGTGTTTGTGATGGGTAAAGGGCTTGGTGCTCCTATAAGTTGGTGCTTGCGAACTTTGTAATTTGAATCGGTGCTCATTCATATACTTAAGATTGTTCTCTGTGATTTTTCTCACTTTGAGTTTTTACATAAAAATATGGTCTCTCTCTCTCTCTCTCTCTCTCTCTCTCTCTCTCTCTCTCTCTCATGTGGTGCATATTACTATTTTAGTTTTATTGCATATCTTTCATGTGTAATTAGGTGGTTAAAGAAAATAAATTAGATTAAGTAAAAGATATATATAATATACTGATTCACGCCTCCTCTCGGTATATTTCATGCTTAACAATTGGTATCAAAGCAGGTTCCTTTTGAAAAAGTTTTACAGCTTGAAGGTAGATCGAGAAAGCATGATGGCTAGATCACATGAATATTTTTTTACAAATAAGGCACCTTTGTTTGATGGGACAAATTATATTTTTTGGAGCATAAGGATGAAGACTTATTTGATGGCCCTTAGATTCTACATTTGGAAAGCAGTGGTTGAGGAATATAAAGAGCCATAGACACTTGTAACTACTTCGACAGAAAAGAAGGCAAGTGAAAACAATGCTAAAGAATTAAATGCTATTTTATGTGGTTTATGTGAATCAAAATTTGTTAAAGTTATGCAATGTAAATATGCTCATGAAACTTGAGTAAAATTTGAAAATATTTACAAAGGTGATGGAAAGGTTCAGCAAGCTAAGCTTTAGACTTTCAAAAGATAGTTTGAGAGTTTGAAGATGGAAGAGAAAAAAATATAACAAGTTATCTTTTGTAAGTTGATCAAATAGTTAATTAGATTCAAGGTCTTGGAGAAAAGTTAGAAGAATCAATTATGGTTCAAAAAGTTTTGAGATCTCTACTATTGAGATATGATGCAAAAATTTTGATAATTGAAGAGATGAATAATTTAGCCAAGCTAAAGATGAATGAGTTATATGGTATTTTTATGACATATGAGATGCAGATCAAACAAAAGAAACCCTTAAAAAGATAAGTTGTTTTCAAGACGTCAAAGAAAGAGAAGGCTAAGATTCAATAATCAAGTGACAGTTCTAGCAATGATGAATATGACAACGAACCTCTATTCATTCATAAGCCAAAAAAAGGCACAGATAAATATCAAAGAAAATTACCTTTTAAATGTTTTAATTGTGAAAATATTAGACATTTTGTAGCTAAGTGCCAAGATAAAGGCAATGGTGAAAATGAAGAAGGAAAGTCTACATATAAGAATAATTTCAAAAGAAATTTTAAGAAAGGATTCGAGAAGAAGGGTTTGTATTCTAAAGATCCTAGCTCAATCGAAGATAGTGGAGTCAGTGATTCAGAAGAAAAAATTCTATTCATGGTCATACATGAATATGACTCTGCAAGAAAAAGTAAAGTTGATCAAGAAGAAGAATAAGATGAAGTTGAAGTAAATCTAGAAGGATAAATCGTTTGTGCCTTAGAAGAGTTAAAAGCTCTTGAAAAAAAGAAGCAAAAATTAAAACTCCAGATCGAGAAAAATGAAAAAGAGTCAAATGAAATAATTGAAGATCTATAAGCACACTTTGAAGAAGCCAATAAGAATGAAGAAGATCCAACGGCACATTTGCAAATAATAAGTAAAGAATGTGAAATGTATGTTATTGAAGTTGCTTCTTTAAAAGCAAATCTTGAGAAAACAAATAAAGCAATCAATGATAGAGCAGCCAATGATTCAAAATTTGAAAATAACACTAATATGTTGAATAAGATATTAGAAAATTAAAGATCAATGTCAGATAAGATAGGTATTGAATTTGAAAAAGAGAAGGGGCGGGCCACTACTTTTACAGATAAGGAAAAATGAAAGAGCTATATTGAATCTCTTACAAAAGAGAAAATAAAAAGGGAAAAAGTTAAGAATATAGAGGACATCTCAAACAAAGAAGGCTGAAGGGAATAGAGTTACAAAAGGCAATCAGGTTAGAGATACACAAATAAGTCTTATTTTTATGGTTACTATTTTTATTGTAATGGATATAGTCATAAGAAAATAGAATGTCAAAAAAGGGCTAACAATTTCAAAAATAAGGAGAAGGAAAGTCATGTAGAGTCAAGCAAAAGTCACAACTATTTTGTTCCCCTATCAGGTTATAATATGTTACAAGTGCAACAACTTTGGACACATAGCCTGGTACTATAGAAGCATGTTCGAGTCAGTCAAGAAGGACCAGAGTTTTAAGACTCCATTCATCAAGAAGAAATTTCAGATAGGTTTATGATAGAAGAAACAACTTGAAAAATCTATATTATTACAGAGAGCTTTGCATGAAAGAAATGAAGAAAAGCCATGGTTTATTGATATTAGATGTTCAAGGCACATGACAAGAGACAAAATCAATTTCATAACCTTGAAGAAGATCAATGGTGACACAATAAAATTTGAAAATAATACTACTACTAGAATTGTTAAAAAAGGTACACTAAGTTTGGATAATGATGGAACTAAAACTAAAAATATTTTGTATGTAGAAGGTTTTAAGCATAGTCTTTTGAGTGTAAGTCAAATGTGTTATCAAAGAAGTACATTAAAATTTTATGTAGAAGGTTGTGAAATTAAGAGAAAAAATTTAGATGTGTTGATTGTAGATGCTCAAAGAGCAGACAATAATTTATATATGTTATCAGACATCAAAGATTAAAGATATTGTTTGAATTAGATTGAAGAAATTTGGCTATGGCACAGGAGAATGGGACACATAAATTTTTATAATCTTGTCAACATAAGTAAAAAGCAAGCAGTCAGAATTCTTTTCAAGATTATAAAGCCATCCGACACGTTTTGTGAACCTTGTCAGCATGGGAAGCAGGCCCGAAGGTGGTTCAAAACAAAAGAGTACTCGACCACTCAGATGTTAGAGCTTGTTCACACTAATCTATGTGAACCTATGAGAATTCAAAGTACTCAAAGTAAAAAAATATTTCATGTTACTTATTGATAATTTTTCACGTATGACTTGTATAATATTTTTTTAAAAAAATCAGAAGCTTTCAGATATTTTTAAGCATTCAAAGCATTAGTTGATAATGAAATCAATTTGAAGATTAAGTGCCTAAGATCAGATTGAGGAGAAAAGTTTATTTCAGATTAGTTTATTGAGTTTTGTGAAGACCATGGAATAAAGAGACATTATTCAGTAGCCAGAACTCCACAGCAAAATGGAGTAGTTGAGTGGAGAAATAAAAACGTTTAGGAGATGACAAGGATAATGCTAAATAAATCTAAGATACCAAATAAATACTAGAGAGAGGCAGTTGCTACAACAGTGCATATTCAGAATAGAGAATTATTGAGAGTCAATAGTGACAAGACTCCTTATGAGTTATGAAAAGACAAACCAGCAATAGTTGATTATTTCAAAGTTTTTGACAGTAAATGCTTCATAAAGAGAACCGATGATAAACTTAGAAAGTTTGAATCTAGAGTAGATGAAGGTATATTTCTTGATTATTCTTTCAAAATTAAATCTTATAAATATTATAACAAAAGAACCAAAAAAATTATTGAAAGTACAAGTGTTAGGATAGAAGAAGATGGAACACATAATCAAAAATTGAATAAATATTCTTGAAATTATTGAAGAGAATTTTTTTGAAGAATCAAATGAAGATGAGAAAGAGAAAAAGGACACCAAAACTCTATCCAAATACGTTCAGAGAAATCATAATGAAAATGACATCATCAGGAACATAAATGAAAGAATTTGCACTAGAAGAATGATGGTAAATGAATCTGAGCAAGTTAATTTCTCTTTGTTATCCAAAATTCAGCCTAGAACTTTTTCAGAAGCTAGACATGATAAGAATTTGGTTAAGGCTATGGATGAAGAATTAAATCAGATAAAAAAGAATGATACTTGGAAATTAGTGTCTAGACCAAAAGATCACAATGTGGTAGGAACAAAATGAGTTTATAGAAATAAGTTGAATGAAAATGGAGAAGTGACTAGAAATAAAGCAAGATTAGTATGTAAAGGATATGCTCAAATTGAGGGAATAGGTTTTGAAAAAACTTTTACACTAGTGGCAAGGTTAGAGGCTATTAGAATATTTTTTGCATATGTTATGTTTAAAAATTTCAAAGTGTTTCAGATGGATGTCAAATCTACCTTCTTGAATAGGAATCTAGAAGAAGAGGTCTACATTGAGCAGCTTGAGGGATTTATTCTCTCAAATATTAGTAGCCATGTATGTAGATTGAAGAAAGCATTATATGGATTGAAACAAGCTCACAGAATTTGGTATGCAAGACTTGATAAGTACCTGCAAGATCAAGGTTTCAAGAGAGGATTTGTTGATAGTAATCTCTACATGAAAACACAATGAAAATAGAAAAGTGACCAGAAATAAAAAAAGATTAGTATATAAAAGATATGTTCAAATTGAGGGAATATATTTTGAAGAAAATTTTGTACCAATGGCATGGCTAGAGGCTATTAGAATATTTCTTGCATATGCAGTGTTTAAAATTTTTAAAGTGTTTCAAATGGATGTCAAATCTACCTTCCTAAATGAGAATCTAGAAGAAAAGGTCTACATTGAGAAACTTAAGGTATTTATTCTCTCAAATATTAGTATCCATGTATGCAGATTAAAAAAAGCAATGTATGGATTGAAACAAGCTCCCAGAGCTTGGTATACAAGACTTGATAAGTCCCTGTAGGATCAAGATTTTAAGAGAGTATTTGTTGACAATAATCTCTACATCAAAATAGAAGGTGAGCATCAATTTATTGTTGTGGTATATGTTGATGACATAATTTTTAGAGAAAACATTGAAAAGATGACAAATTTTTTTTTTGATAATATGCAAAAAAAATTGATATCTCTATGCTTGGAAATTTTTTATTTTTCTTAGGATTGCAAAGATTTCAGTCAGATAAAAGAATTTTTATATGTCAAACTAAATATGTCAAATAAATGTTGAAGAAATTTTGTTTTGAGGATTATGCAACAATTGGCACACCAATGTGTACAGGAAATAAAGTGAGCAAGGATGAAGATTCACCTATTGCAGATCAATCTTTGTATAGATATATGATTGGTAGTCTTTTATATTTGACAGCATCGAGGCCAAACATCATGCATTAATTAGGTATGGTTGCAAGATATCAGTCAGCTCTAAAACATAGTCATGTTTAATTGGTGAAGAGAATATTTAGATATATCAAGGGGACATTGAATTATGGATTGTGGTATCCCACAGGTAGAGATTTCACTTTAGTTACTTATACATATTCAGATTGGGTAAGTTGCTTGGATGATAGAAAGTGTACAAGTAGAAGAGCTTTTTTTCTTGGTGATAGCTTAGTATCATGGCTAAGAAAAAAGCAAAATTCAATATCACTTTCTATAGATGAAGCAAAATATATTGTAACAGTATTGTGTTGTACTCAAGTGCTTTGGATGAAGCAAACTCTAGAAGATATCAAGGTAAAATATGATGAACTTATTTACATCTTTTGTGACAACACAAGTGCTATTAATATTTTGAAGAATCTAATGATGCATTTAAGAACAAAATATATTCTTATTAGATGTCACTTTTTGAGAGAGCAGGTTCTAGATCAACAGGTTAAGATGGAATATATCAGTACTACAGAGTAGATTGTAGATATTTTTACAAAGGCACTACCAAAAAATATATTTGAGTATCTGTGGAAGAATTTGGGAGTAATTTATTTTACTTCTTGCCATTAAGGTTCAGCATCAGCAAAGGGGGAGCTAAGTATTATCTCCAGGTAGGCCCTTTGCCATTGATGTCAAAGGGAGAGAAGAATATAAATAGATATAGGTATAGGTGCAGGCGTAGAAACAAGTACAAGGAATAGAAACAGGGAATAGGTATAGGTTACTACAGTAAGGGGGAGTTACTTTATGTTTTCTAGATGGTAATATGTGCAGGTTTCAGGATATGGCAGTTTTAGTTTGAGGTTGCCCTCAATGACAAAGAGGAAGATTGTTGAAAATATTGTCATTGATGTCAAAGGTCTAGAATTATTGGTGATAAAAGCCCCATTGCATTTAATGGTATTTTTAATATTCATATCTTGGCTAATATGTGTTAATATTTATTTAATATTAATGAATATATTTTTGGTTGTATATAAGTCAAAAGAGGGCCCATGAAGAAGTCAAAGAGTCACGGGGTAAAAGACAAAAGAGGAATGAGTTGTATTTTTTCATGAAGAGTCATATTGAATTTCAAGAGTCACCATATGAAGACAAAAGAGGGTATGGTGCATTTTTCCATGAAGGGACACTTTGAGAAATACGAAAAGTCACCAAGATAAAGATAAAAGAAAAAAGGACGTATTTGCTTATGAAGAGTCATCATATGACTTTTCAAATGCAAGGATACGAAGGGTCATGGAAGTTTGGCACCATTTTCCATGAGGATTGAAGGGTCACAAATGGTGAATGCCAAAGGTCATTTGGAAAACTATAACTAAAGGCTTGAGAAGACATTTGTAATATGCAAGAGAGTGCATGATTTGTATTTGTTTTTGAAAAGAGAAAAGTAGGAGATATTGTAGATTTCTATCATTTGTTGAGTAAGCTACATTGATAGATAGTTGTATTTTATACACAAGAGGGGTTGGTGCTCTTGTGGGTTGGTGCTCACAAATAGTTATTGTGTTGGTGCTCGATAAAGGGGTTGGTGTTCCTGCAAGTTGGTGCTTACAAACTTTATAATTTGAGTTGGTATTTATTCATATACTTGAGATTGTTCTCTATGGTTTTTCCCACTTTGAGTTTCCACGTAAAAATATGGTCTCCCTCTCTTTGGTGATGCTTATTATTGTTTCAGTTTTATTGTATATCTTGAATGTGTGATTAAGTGGTTAAAGAAAAGAAATTGAATTAAGTAAAAGATATATAATATATTGATTCACCCCCCCCCCTCTCAGTATATTTTGTGCTTAACATTGGTAACAAGTCCATGATATCTTTATGGACCTTCTGGAAATTTTCAATATTAAAATAAGGAACAAGTGTTTCATCATTCTTAAGAAGAGGTGCATTTTTTTGAAATTTTGGAAGCTTGGGTAGTTGTATTGATTAACATGAAGGAACATTGCCCTTATTATTGGTTTATAAATCCACCATAATACCATCATGTATTTGGTGAAAGTTGTCACCAAAAAATAATTGAATATTTTGCCCATATGAATCAAATGTGGTTGTAGGAGTGGCGGATTAGGTTGACTATCATCCTTAATATTGTTCAACTCATCCCTTGAGATGGTGGTGGAATAGACCTAGTTAGAGAGATGTTATCTACCACCATCCAAAGATTTGAGAAGAGGCCTTATGAAATTTGGAAGATATGAGTAATCTATTTTCATCCCCTCTTATATATAAATTCAAATAGTTTTGTCATCATAAGCATTAAAATAATCTATATAATCCATGATGAGTGAATCAAATAAGACTAATATTAGGGAATAAATCGCAAGAAGCATTAGTCAGGGTTTTTCAATTTTAGTACAAGGGCGGGTTCACCAAAATATTTAACCCTAAATTTGATGATATGGGGATTTAAGGTTATTATATATAAAAGAATTTAAACACAAAGATGATAAACTAATATATAGTAGGCCAATTAATTGCAAACTTAGATAGATGAATATCTTGAATTATGATATTAAGATATGCTAAAAATAGTAAGTACAACTATTGAAAGATATTGCAATGATAATGAACACAAAATATTTAGTTATTTAGTATGTGAAAGCAAATATGAGATAAAAGTAGGAAAAAGTGGGTTGGATAAGGATTTTACATCAGTCATCAGATTCTAGAAAAAACAATTGTGGCCTCAGACACTACCATCGGATCTAGAAATTATTGTCGATGCTAGTGTCAAACTGCAATGCAAGTGTCCAGAATAGAATATTGATTGAATCTCGATGTGACCAACTTTGCCATTTTGGGTTTTCTATCAACTTTTTAATGATGTTTTCATATTTTCAGTACATGTTATCACTCTTTGCTAATTGATCAAACCTTATCTCTTCACCCCTCTTCAACTTTAGAATGATTCTATCAAAAATAGGTTAGTGGGCTCACAATGTCACACTGACCTTAGAGGCCCATATGTCATTGAGCGTTATCTTCATAGTCAATACTTCAAGGAGGACCCCAAACTTATGTAGTACTCTCATAAGTGTGGGAATGTATGTAAATAATTGTGAAATATGTTATATGTAGGTGCATATAGTGATCTCATTTATAACTTAGAAAATGTCACTCAAGGGCTACTCTTTGAATGCTTTTGACCTTTTGTATAACTACTTATATGACTAATAAAGAAATAGGTAAAAATAGGGTAGGTTTACTTAGTTGTGTACTTGATTGAATGAGTCTTGGTAGATGTTTGCTTGGAAAGTTGTTTATTGATAATGAGAAGGGTTAATATTGTCTTTATACTAATCCTTTTGGGGAAATCTCATGCTAGGTTTGAAAACACTAATAGGCTGACCCATGGGTTTGAATTAATTTTCAAATTGGATGATTTTTCTTGAATGGACATTAAATAAGGATCTAGACTCTCATGTCGATGTCAGTGTCCCTTTAAGGCCAATAGTGTTCGGGGAGTTAGAAAATAGGTACAAGTCTATAGCTGGTAGTGAAGGATGTTTGTCAAGATTGTAGATTTTTTCACAATACAAGTGATTTGGGTCATTAGAATAGTAAGGTTTTGACTAAGATATAATCATTTAGGCACATTGAGATGGCAAATGTGAGCCTTTGGCAAAAGGAAGATCTAAAACTGAAGGGTAGAACCCTAATTGATATTTGCCAAGTATGTAAGATAGAGATGCTATAATATTCAATATTAGTATCTATGGTCACTTGTTTCCATGTGACACACAAGTTAGGGTTTCAATATTCAAAGAGTTACATAAAATAATATCATGCACATAGAAATATAAATATATTGCAAGAAGGCCTAATTAATATAGTCACACAAGTTTGTGCCCAAATTTATAGTATTCTCTAGAAAGATGTCAGTGCTAGGTAGAAGACACCATCACTTAGTACTTATGTCTTACTTCAACATCTGTGTCCATGAAGAGTCTCAGGATGAAATTCTGAGAGCATTCTAGGTTCTTGTCTCAGACACTTTCTTTGTTTTACTAGTCAATATATTCAACCAAAATGTACAAAAAGTTAAGTACATCTTTTTGGCATAGTTTAGTCTTATTTATATCATTTTCATTTCATTAATTCAAATTAATTAATTTTAGTTTCTTATTTGTAAGTGTGATTCTTGCACCTTACTATATTTTAAATATCTATCATAATTATGATTAATTAGCCATATTTAATTCTATTATTTTGGCAAAATAGATGGGTTTAGGATCGGCAAAGATGGAAGAATGATATATGATACGTAGGGTTGATATGGAATGGGCTTTCCCCTAAGTGTAAGGTACTTGTAAACAACTAATTTTACACATGATGCCATAAATTGGTCTTCATTATGGTACTCACCCAAGGTGCCATAGAAATGGTTTTCACAAGTGGATGGATTATTTTTCTTTCTATTTTAATTTTTTTTACATTAGAAGCCTTGGATCATTCAAGTATTTGCTCCAGAGATATCTTTGGGAACTTCATTGATTTATAAGTTAGTTCCTTGCAAAGATGTTGTCATATCCCCTATGATAGAGAGTAGTGCTAAAGAGGGTGAAGTGGAATGTGTGTTAGATGAAGGATGTGTGTTAAATGCATGAAGGATTTGGAGGGTGCTATGATTCTGATGCAAGGGGGATTGGGACCAACAATATCACATTCTACAAGACTGAGAGTAGTTGAAAGTTGGATGATTTGAGGAGTCTTTGTTTTAATGGTGTCTTTGATAATTGTATAAATTCATCTAGAAACTGTTTTAGTGTAAGAGGAGTATTGAGTTCTTCATCCATTGTTTCCTTTGAAATATTTTCACCAACAGACTCTTATTGAATTCTTAGAGTTGGATTTTGATTTCCTAATAGTGCCTCTAGGAGGGCTTCACTATGGGACATTGATTTTTATGATTATTTGGATTGTAATTTTGATTTTGATATATGACAATGCCTCAGAAGTTTTGACTATCGGATGATGATTTTAGGTTTTGATTTGTTGGATTGTAGGATTCATTTTGATTGAGGAACGTGTGTTGTTTCTTTGAATATGATGATGTTGTTTTATGTTCTTTTGGTTGGGTACCAGACATGAATTCTGTAATTGTTTGATTGTCATGGAATAAGGCTAATACTAGGTGATTTTGTTAGTCTCAATCAACAAGTGTGAGAGATTTAATGTCAAGATGGAAGGATTGGTGATAATAATGAAAGGATTGGTAGTAACACGGTCTTCGTAGAGACTATGAATGGAAATTGTTTTGATTATGGATGAAGCTTTCTCATAACCCATCGAAGTGTCTCTAAAATGTTTATGTTGATAATATTTTTGGTATAGATTTACACACTTGCAACAACAAATAAAACTTTACATGAAGAAAATAATATTCTTATATTTGATAATATATTCAAGATATAGTTTTTTGAGAATACATATAAATAGTTGAGGACCTCCTGAAATCAAGGAGTCAGTCCTCATCCTCAATATCTCAACTTCTCCCACAAAATAGTCTTTGCAGCTTTATTCTCTCACACATCTCTATCTACTATCTGATTTATCAACTCACATAATTATTCATCTAACTATTATAATATTATGTGAGCACTAACTCATTTTCCTAATATATTTGTGGATGGTTGATATCTAATGTCTGGAATCCTTTGTTTACACTAAAATGGATGGATTATAGGATTCCTTGCTCATGTAGATCAAGTACTCTACCTTGGTAGTTCATGCTTTTGAGAAAAAAATTTGTTCAATGATATTTGTTACTTTGGAAGTAGGATGTTAAGTTGTGAATGTATAAGTAGGGGCTATTAGAGCCTTTCATTTTTCCTTTATGAGAAGGCTCATTTTAACAAATGATGTCATGTTAAGCTAGTAGATTGTTCTTTTTTTTTAAATTCATGTTATGATTATCATTGTTAGTGTTATGCCACATTGAGGGCATTTTGATGTTTGTTTTATACACATACTTTACTCACTTCAAGCATGTGATGTTGGGTAACGAATGTCTTCATAGGTGATGGGAGGTTGGGTTATGGACCAAGGAGTGGTAGGTTGTGTTGGTCGGAGGTAATTTGATCAAGGATAGTCTCATCAAGGTTCATTAAAGATAGGATGATTGAAGGTAGGTTGGTCAAGAACAAGATCATCAAAGATGGGTTCATCAAAGATAGGTAGGCCATGCTAGTCAAATATCAGTTAGTCAACTATGGATTGGTCAAATTTTGGTGTATCAAAGAGAGGTTCATCAAAGATTGGTGGTAGATCATTACCTTGAGTTGGAAGTAGAGGATCTTAATCATGATTTAGAAAAGCATCTAGGTATGACCCCAATTGTTGATTCTCACACATGAGTGTACTTGATTCTTGGATAGATGACATTCCTTGGAGTGTCGATGGTAAGACATGGTTGGATTTTAGTAGTCTAGGGGTTGGATTAGTAGGATTTTTTTTTTATTGTTGATTGGACGATTGTTGATTTGACTATAATTAAATTTGGGATTTTTGCTTTTGGGATTTCCACTTGTTAAAAAAAATTCAAAATTTGTCAGATTGGTGATTTTACTTTTGTTGGTGAGGATATTGGTCAGATAATTTTTTATTTTGATACTCATAAAAAAATCAAAAATTTGATAGATAATTAATTGTGTGATTTATCTGGCTCAGGACCCTAATGGATATGGATTTATATTGGTTGGAATATGGATTGGATAGGTTATTGTATTGACTAAGTGATGAAAATCATGATGTAAGAGGGTTGATATATAGTTTTATATCTTTCTTGGGCTAACCATTGGAATTGTTCAAGAATGGTTGGATATCTAGAGTTGGATGCTAGAGTTGATTTTGTTTTGTAGTTTTTCATGGGAGATGTTGGGTTTATAACTAATGGAGGGAAGACTTGGTTGATTTTGGATAACAAGGCTAATAGTGGTATGTTTATGTTAACATGGGAATGTTTGGGATTCCCCACTAATAATTTGGGTTAAGTTTTTGGGATCGAAGTCAACAAAAAGATGGGTACTTATCTCTATGTGGGCTCTATCGCGATCGATTTGGGGTGCCATATAATTTGTATCAAGTATTATTTTAGATTTTGGACTTGGACTTTGATTTGGTTGGACTCAAGAGATGACTTAAGATTGAATTTGACTTGCGATTATTTTTCAAGCTACAAATGTTTTGGAGGATGATTGGATTGTTTGACTATTTTAATTTTGGAAAGTTTGATGTGATTGGAAAATAGGTTTTTGTTTTGAAATCGAGTATTTGTTTTTGGTTTGAACAATTTTTGGATTTGAAAAAAAAAGGAAACTAACTCCATTTACTGGTTTGGCACAAAAGGAGAAAACAAGACAAATAATAAAAACCTAAAATTATTCAAGAGGGTTTGTATACCAAATAGCATCCCCCTTTATGTGGTATTGGGCATGTGGTGAGTGATCTTGTGGAACTCTATGTTTCCATACACTACATGTTTGATGTACAACCAAGAGGTATCAATACTAAGATAAACAAATCAAACGATGGGTGGTTTTTATATAGCTTATGGTAACGATGATGTCCAAGTCCGTGGAAGAGGGAGATTAACGAGAACACTCGAAAAAGTCAAATCTCAATCTTACTACACTCCATGTGTTAACGATGATGTCCAAGTCCGTGGAAGAGGAATATTAACAAGAATTCTCAATAAATTCAAATCTCAATCTTATTACACTCCATGTATCTCTATCACTGAAGTGTTACCTAAAAATCTAACCTTAAAAGTGTTGTCTAGGGCTTAGGTATTGGAGAATAAAAATCTCTCATTTCATGGTGCTAGTAAAATAGATGACCACTTAACCAATAATAATGGCTCATTCTCAATTTATATACTCCATCAGAACAAGAGGTTGTTCCAAGTGTTAAGTGATGAAATTTCAATAGCAGAACCCTAGAAATAAAAATAAAAAGAGACTAACTCATTTCTAATTTCTAAGATTATTTTGCATTGCAAGAAAATAACATAAGTGAGATAGCTCAAGATATAAAATTATCAATAGGCTTAATTTTTATTTCAAGTTTACTTTGCAACACAATGAAATAGCATATACAAACCACTAGCAACACAAACAAGATTAAAAAAATGAAAGTAAACACAAGTAAAATTAACCTTTTTAAAAAAGCATTAGTAAGCAAATTTCTTTTGTTTTTGACTTATGGTTTTATAAAATCAATTAGTAATTTCAAATAGTGTCTTTGATAAGTGAAAATGGTACAGTTTGGTTAAAACAAAACACAGAAAAAATGGTCAAACAACAAAATAAAAAATGGAAAAATAATTTTGCTGAAATTTAGAACAATTTTGCTATTAGATCAAATTATTTTGCTACTAATAAAATGATTTTATTGCTAAGTAAAAATAGATATAAAGGTACATAAAATAAAAAATAGAGATAGTCACCAAAATTCAATTCACAGTACAATTTTGTTGAAGTTTGAAACGAATTTGCCAAAGTTAGGAACGACCTCGTTGAAGTTTGAAATGATTTCGTCAAAATTAAGGACGATTTTTTTTAAGTTAAGATCAATTTCACCAAAGTTCTTAATCATTTCACTTATTTATAATGATTTCTCAATTCATGATGATGATTTCACTGATGCATTGAGGATTGCTTTGATCGCCTTTCCAAGGAAAAAATCTTCACTAAATTAGACTTGAGGTCGAGGTACTATCAAGTCTAGATTGCTCCAAGAGATGATGATAAAATGACTATTATCCCAAAATATGGGTCGTATGATTTTCTTTTAATGTCCTTTGGGTTGTGCAATGTGTCTGATGTGTTTTGTACACTCATGAATGATGTGTTCATGGCCCAACTAGACAAGTGTGTGGTCGCTTACTTGGATGATTGTTAGGTGTGGAGCCTGATTGTCTTCCAGGATAAGAGGTTAAAATTTTGATGTTATTTCAGTCAGATATGGATCACATTCTTTTGTATCCCTGATGGCGTGGGGGGTTGCATGGGGGGAACACCTCTTGCAGGGTCTAAGGGGGATGACCCTCCTGGTGGGGGGTCTGGGGGCCACGTGCCCTGGAGAAAATTTTCATTAAAATTGCCTTGTTTAATTATAATTTTGTAGTCAATCTAGGTCGTTAATTAAAGGTTTCCAGACCTAACGATAGAGGTTATGTTTAGGCATTTTTAACCTAAAATTTATTGATATATGGTTGACATGTAAAATAGAATGTATTGCTGGAAATAATATACTGGACAAGTTTGGTGGATGTAGCCCATCTTGCGTGAACCACGTTAAATATGGTGTCCCTTGTTATGTGCATGTTTTATGTTAATTTTATGAATGTTTGATTAACTCATTTTATAGTTTCTCTTGTATGTAATTTGGGGATAAATCTGGGTTTTAATTTATCCTAACAAAGATATATTAGTGTTTTCCAAGATTCAAGAAGACCACAAGGTGATTTTGCAGAGGTATTCAAATTGTTGAGAGAGAATGACTTGTATGTGAAGAAAGAAGTGTTCCTTTGCCCAGAAAGAAGTTTACTTCCTTAGACATGATTGGGAAATGAAAAATCAAGCTTGACCCAAAGAATCTTGAAGCAATCAGAGATTGGGAGCCACCCAAAGATGTACATAGTGTGCACCAATTTTTGGGTTTGGTAAACTATTATAAAAGGTTTGTCAGTCGATACTCCAAAATTGTCAATCCACTGACACAATTGTTCAAGAAGGATGTGAAGTGGTTGTGGACTACAAAGTGTTAGGAGGCATTTGATCTCTTGAAGAAGTTGACTACATCACCTGTGTTATCCTTGGTAGATTTCAGTAAGCCTTTTGGTGTGCACACAGATACATCTGATTTTGCCATTGATGGGGTGTTGATCCAAGATAATCATCCAATTGCTTTCAAGTCCAAGAAATTCAAGGACACAAAAAGGAGATATCTCACACACAAGAAAGAGATGACAGTCATGGTGGATTGTTTGAGAAGGTGGAGACACTACCTATTAGGAGCGCACTTCATCATCAAGACAGACAATGTGTCCAATTCTTTCTTCCTAACTCAAATTAAGTTGACACCAAAGCCTACAAGATGGCATGATTTTCTAGCTGAGTTTGACATGGAGATCATGCATATTGCAAGAAAGGAAAATTTGGTTGCAGATGCACTCAGCAAATAATAGTTGGCAATTATTGCGACAGTATCAGCTAGTATAGTGTTTACTCATGGGGAGAGTAAAGTGAAATTGACAGGAGATTTAATGGAGAATATTTGGGAAGGATTGGTCCTAGATCCTCAAGCTACAGTAATGGTAAAGATCATAGAAGTCAGACTCAATTGGGTAGAAAAATAGGTTCATCATTTCCGATGGAATGTTGTGGTTTACTCAAAGTCAAGTATATGTTCTCAAGTGGGGGAGCATGTGCAGAGAGTTGGTCAAAGAGTGTCATGATTCTTTGTGGGCAGTTCACCTTGGGAAAAAACACATTCTAGCTCTTTTGAAAAGGGGCTTTTACTAGCTGAAGATAAATAAAGATGTGGATGAGTTTGTTTGCTCTTGCTTGATCGATCAACAAGACAAGTATGAGCATTGGTTGTTGAGAGGCCTTCTCCAACCGTTCCTTGTTCTTGTGGGGACATTGGCAAGCATGAGTATGGATTTTATTACCAACTTGCCAAGCATGAATAGAAATATTGGCATCATGGTTGTCATTAATAAATTTTTCAAGTATGTAAATTTCATTGCATGCAAATAGCATTGTGGATCAGAGGAAATTGCAAGGTACTTATTTCGAAATGTGGTGAAGTATCAGGGGATCACCTTGAGCATCATCTTGAATAAGGATGCTCAATTTACAAGCAACTTCTAGCAGTTGTTCCCATTAGTAAGCACAAAGTTGTTGTCCATGAGGTTTCATCTAGAGATCGATGGCCAGACAAAGCGGATCAATGCAATATTAGAGTGTTAATTGTGGCACTGTGTGTAAGGTGACCAAATAATTGGCTATATCTGTTGGACATTGTATAATTTTCCTACAACAGCTTGAAGAGTGAGTCGAGCAAGTATTCTTCATTTGAACTCGTAATGGGCCAACAGCCTTTGTTGCCTCATACAATGATTATTGGATACTTTGGAAGGTGTTTGTCAGCCATGGATTATCTAAATTATTGATAAGATCATGTTGATCTTATGATATTGCATTTTTTGAAAGCAAGTGAACACATGAAGAAGTATGTAAATCAATGTAAACAATCCACATAACTACAAGTGGGCAATAAGGGAATGCCAAGGATGGAGCTAGAAGTTTTAAAAGCTCCTCCTAAAATAGCTAAGTCATTGGTCTACAAGTATGATGAGGCATATGGTATTGTGGCTCAAGTGGGAAAATTTGCCTACATGTTAAGTTGCCAAAACACATGAAGGTACATCATGTCTTTCATGTGAGCTAGTTGAAACCTTTTGTTGCTGATGAAGTTGAACCAAAATAGAATCAACCTACTCGTCCACCATGAACTTGATGGACAAGCCAAATCGGTAATTGGATCAAATATTTGAGGTGAATATAGAGGGTTGAGGTAATCAAAATTAGAGGGAGTTATTGGTGCTATGGGTTGGTGGTTCTTTGATGTAGGAGCATCAAGCTAAGAAACAACAATTTTGTGTTTTTGGTCAATAAAGAGAGTCAAATTGGTCAAGTTTGGTTAAAATGTGTGTTTAAAGACCTTTCAAGGTCCATTATGTGTATTGAGTCCATTTGGGGTCCTCAAAATGAATTAACTAGCTTCTATATGTTTTCCCTCCAAAATAGGAAATTTGAAAATTCAAATATTTAAATGAGTTTAGAAGGGTCATTGGCATGTTTGTAATGTTTAGATAAGTCAAGTGGGGTTTAGGAGTCCAAAAAGGTCTTGTAAAAGGTTATTATAAGTTATATGTGTCTAATCCCTAAAATGGAAGTCATATTTGGTATAGTCACCCATTAAACCTATGTTGGGTTGACAAAAGGATAGTTATGTTTTGTAACTAACTTGGAACCAACTTTGAAGTTGGTAAAAAGAAGAGTAGTGGTATGTGAATTTTTGGAACACAGGGATGGCATAGAGAGATTGAGAGAACTCCTCAAGAAGGAAAAGAAATAGAACATGTGAAGTACATGTAGAATCTCTCAAGAAAGAATTCAGGTCCAAGAATGCACTATATTGTAATGGATGACAATGCCATGAATAAAGGATAATGATGTTTGTTGTATTTTCTCCCAGATATGTGATTATGTTGTTTTCGTGTTGTCCTTATAGATTCTTGAAACCTTGTATATGTTATCATGTGGGAAAAGTTGCAGGTAGAAGAAAGACTGCAAGTTTTGAAGGGATTGTTGCTCACAGTAAAAAAAATAAGGTTAAGCAATTCTTTTTAGAATAAAGATCAAGAATCACATATTAAAGAACATTTTGTGGGTGAGTTGAGATCGTATATACTCTGGAATATTTTATAACAATGTTAAGAGAAAGCAATCTTGAGGATGCAACCTCCTCTGTATACCCTTTTCACAGATTGTCATGACTAAAGAGTGAAAGCTTGTCATTATCCATTAAGACATAGCTTGTAGCGTATGGAGGTGAAGATTGAATGTGGAGAGCATGTTCATATTGGGCAGAGTGTAATGAATGTGAGTACAAGAGAATATACAATCATATATACACATTTCACACAAGGTAAGAGCCCTATTATATTCAATAAATCTGCTTGTAGGACAAAGACTAAAGAGAATAGAAAGAAGGTACGTGATTGATTTAGAGTGTAGATTGTAATATCATTGAGACAAAGATTGATAAATGAAGGTTTCTCAAACTATTGGTGGCACTTGTTGTTTGAACCCAAGAATAAGGGTAAATGAAACTCATAGCTCTCCAAACCCTACTACACAGTATGTGAATCCTGTTTTAGTAGATGAAAGAAGGATTACACATTTTGGAGAAAGGGAGGACCATTTGTAAAAAGTTATTGATGAATTAATCAAAAGAGAAGAACTTTTGATAACTTTTGTAAGGAAAATACCCCAAACTGGAAGTGACAACACATAGGCATAACCCTATTCTCAGTCATGAGACCCCTATTTTGTAAGGTCCAGTCAAGTAGACAATGTAAAACTTAAAGGTCTGGAAGGTGGAGTAGTTATCATTGAATAGATAAAGTGTTGATGTTGTCAAGATGATAAATAATCATATAAACCCTTGAGATAACCTCAGGTGCAGTCTCCTGCCTATACCCTTGTAGGATTATGTTGTTTGAAGACCACAATCCAATCAAGAAGTGTGGAAGTACAATGAATAAGTTTGGTTTAGAATGAAAAAAAGAATGAGTAACCATTGGAGAGATATTATAGTAGTCCTATAGGCTTAACACAAGGTCTAAATCCATATAAAGTGAACTCGGTATGCTTTGATAAACCCTGCTAACAAGTTGAAACATGTTTGCATTTGATTGGGAAGTTGGAAAGTATTGTATAGAACCAAAGGAAGAAGATGATGAAATGATAGTTGTTAACCTGTTTGGAAGGTGTATCAACATTGTAAAGTGCCATTGAGTAGTTGGAAATGTCTTTGGAATAACATATTTTAAGGAAACCCTGTCATAGTCAATATTTTCCTACAGGTTGACTAAGTTTTAATGTATTTAAGCCCTTAAAGCCTTGAAGGGAGTCCAAAACGTATTGGAATGTTGATAGAGGTTAAATAGGTCTAACAAAGGTAGTATCACCTTTTGAAACCATGTACAATGAAGGAAATTCAAATTTACATGCCATAGGATTATGTGCAGACTTGGAAACCCTAAGTTAGGGTTTGGTCAATTTAAAGAGATTACAAAATTTTGTAATCTTGCATTGTTACAAGTGCCCTAACTGATGAAATAGTTTTTGGATTGGTATTGTACGTAAAAGTATGATTATGAGTACTATGGTCTTGGAATAGGCCTAATTAGGCCTTAAGAGAAGGGCATTTGACAAAGGGATTGATTGACAGAGGAGGAATTAGGTCTCGAAACATTATATACACCTTAAAGGGGATGCATTAATCCTGAAAGTGTGATAAGACATTGAAGAGAAAGCCTGGATTGATCAAAGTAAGGGAAAAGGCTAATGTTGATAGAGGTTAAACAGGTTTAACAAAGGTAGTCTTACCTTTTGAAACCCTGTACAACAAAGGAAATTCAAATTTACATGCCACGAGACTGTGTGCAGATTGGGAAACCCTAAGTTAGGGTTTGGTCAATTTAAAGAGATTTCACCATTAAAAAATTTAATTTTTTTGTAATCTTGCATTATTACTAGTGCCCTAACTAATGAAATAGTTTTGGGATTGGTATTGTAAGGAAAAGTGTGATTTTGAGTATTACGGTCTTGGAATAGGCCTAATTAGGCCTTAAGAGAAGGGTCTTTAACAAAGGGATTGATTGATAGAGGAGGAATTAGGTCTCGAAACTTTATATACACCTTAAAGGAGATGCATTAACCCCAAAAGTGTGATAAGACATTGAAGAGAAAGCTTGGATTGATCAAAGCGAGGGAAAAGGCCAAAACATGGCTATTAGCCTAGAGTGACCATGGAGAATGAAATGTGTGGAAACAAGCAATGAAGGGTGACTTAACAGTTTAAAGGGGTGTATACATGTATGATATGATTTTTGAATTCCTTTCAAGCATTGTGATTGAACTCTAGAAACCTAAAGTGATATTTGGTCCTTGGAACCCAAAGGTTGGTGTCTAGTAAAACCTATTGAAGGAGTAAGAGCTAGTTTGGGAAAATGGTATGATGAAGCAATAGAATGTGAAAGTAAAATAGAAGGATATATTAACATAAAATATACCTCAAGGAGCAGATTCCATTCAAGGAGGACAACAAACCCATTGTCACAAAAGAGAGTATTGTTAGAAATATTATCATTAATGTCAAAGGTCTAACATTATTGGTGACAAAGGCCCCATAGCATTTAATGTCTAAAGGTGTTTTTAATGTTCATATTTTGGCTAAAATATGTTGATATTAATTAAATATTAATGAATATATTTTTTGTTACATAAAGTCAAAAGAGGGCCCATGAAGAAGTCAAAGAGTCACAAGATAAAGACAAAAGAGGGAAAGGACGCATTTTCTCATGAAGGGTCACCTTGAAAAATTTAAAGAGTCACCAAGTGAAGACAAAAGAGGGAAGGGTGCATTTTTTCATAAAGAGTCACTTTGAGAAATTCAAAGAGTCACCAAATAAAGACAAAAGGGAAAACGACACATTTGCTCATGAAGGGTCACCATGTGACTTTTCAAATGAAAGGATTTGAAGGGTCATGCAAGTTTAACACTATTTTTCATGTGGATTAAAGGGTCACAAAGGGTGAATACCAAATGTCTTTTGGAAAGTTACAAAAAGAGGCTTGGGAAGCCATATGAAAAATGCAAAAGTGTGCATAGTTTGTAATTGTTTTATGTAAGAAAAAAGGAGAGAATAGAAAGAGATATTATAGAGTTCTATCATTTATTGAGAAAGAAACATTGACAGATAGTTGTGTTTTACGTAAGAGGGGTTGGTGCCCCTGTGAATTGGTGCTCAGAAATAGTTGTTGTGTTGATGCTCAATAAAGGGGTTGATACTCCTACAAGTTGGTGCTCATTCATATAATTGAAATTGTTCTCCGTGGTTTTTCTCACATTGATTTTTCACGTAAAAATTTAGTGTCTCTCTCTCTCTTTTGTGTGGTGTATGTTATTATTTCAGTTTTAATGTATCTCTTGAATGTATGATTAAGTGGCTAAAGAAAAGAAATCAGATTAAGTAAAATATTTAAAAGATATATGATATATTGATTCACCCTCCTCTCTCAGTATATTATGTGCTTAGCAATTGGTATCAGAGCAGGATCTTTTGAAAAGAGTTTAACAACTTGAAGGTAGATTGGAAAAAACACGATGGCTAGATCACATGAAAGTTTTTCTGCAAATAAGGCACCTTTGTTTGATGGGACAAATTATGCATTTTAGAGCATAAAGATGAGGACTTGATGGCCCTTGGATTTGACATTTGACAAGCAGTGATAGAGGAATACGAATAGTCACAAAATTTTGTAACTACTCTTGCAAAAAAGAAGGCAAGTGAAAATAATGCTAAAGCTTTAAATGTTATTTTATGTGGTTTATGTGAATCAAAATTTGTTAAAATTATGCAATGCAAATCTTCTCATGAGACTTAGATAGAGCTTGAAAATATTTTAAAATGTGATGAAAAAGTTCAGCAAGCTAAGCTCGAGACTTTTAGAAGACAATTTGAAAATTTGAAGATGGAAGAGAAAGAAAATATAGCAAGTTATCTTTTACGGATTGATCAAATAGTTAATCAAATTCAAGGTCTTGAAGAAAAGTTAAAAGAGTCAACAGTGGTACAAAAGGTTTAAAAATCTCTACAATTGAGATATGATGCAAAGGTTTCTGCAATTGAGGAGATAAAAGATCTAGCCAATAGATGAATTACATGGTATTATTACGGCGTATGAGATGCGCACCAAACAAGAGAAACCCTCAAAGAGAAAAACTATTTTCAAGACATCAAAGAAAGATAAGGCTAAGATTCAAGAATCAAGTGACAACGCTAGCGATGAGAAAGATGACAATGGAGCTCTATTTATCTATAAGCCTAAAAAGGGCACAAATAAATATCAAGGAAAGTTGTCATTTAAATGTTTTAATGTGATAAGATTGGACATTTTATAGCTAAGTGCCCAAATAAAAATAATGGTGACAATGAAGAAGGAAAGTCTACATACAAGAACTTCAAAGTCAAATTCAAGAAGGGATTCGAAAAGAAAAGTTTATATTTTAAAAATCTTAGCTCAACTGAAAGCAGTGGAATCAGCGACTCAGATGAAGATGAGATTCTATTCATGACCATACATGAAGATGCTTTCACAACAAAAGTACATATGATCAAGAAGAAGAACATGATAAAGCTGAGGTGAATTTGGAAGAACTCATTTATGTCGTAGAAGAATTTAAAGATCTTGAGAAGAATTGAAGATTAAAGCTCCAAATCAAGAAAAATAAAAAGAAGTCAAAAATAATTGAAGATCTACAAACACGCATTAAAAAAGCCAAAAAAATTTAAAAATATCTGACAGCGCAATTACAAAAAGTAAGTGAAGAATGTGAAGAGTATGTTGTTGAAATTGCCTCTTTAAAAGATGATATCGAGAAAATAAACAAAAAAATCAATGATAAAATTGTTAATGATTCAAAATTTGACAATAGCACTAACATGTTGAATAAGATATTAGAAAGTCAAAAATCAATATCAAATAAGACATGTACTGAATTTGAAAAGAAAAAAACTATGTTGAAACCCTTACAAAAAAAGAAATAAAAAGAGAAGAAGTTAAGAATGCAGAGGACAGCTCAAACAAAGGTTGGAAGGAATAGAGCTACAAAAAACAACCAGATCAAAGAATACAAATCAAAATAGATTCTATTTTTATGGTTGTTTTTATTGTAATGGTTATGGTCATAAAAAAATAGAATGTCGAAAAAGAGCTAAAACTTTCATAAACAAGGAGAAGAAAACTCATACAGAGTCAAGCAGAAGCCACAACTCTTTTGTTGCTCTATCAGCATTTGATGAAGAGGCCATAGTGTGTTATAAGTTCAATAATTTTGGACACATACTCTGACATTATAGAAGTATGTTCAAGTCAGTCAAGAAAGAGTAAAGTTTCAAGGCTCCATTCATCAAAAAAAAATCAGACAAGTTCATGACAAAAAAAATAACTTGAAAAGTTCGTGTTAGTTCATACAACTTTGCATAAAAAAAATGAAGAAAAGCCATGGTTCATCGACAACTGATGTTTGAGGTACATGATAGGAGACAAGAGCAAGTTCATAACTCTAAAGAAGATCAATGGTGGCACAGTAAAATTCAGAGACAATACCACTATCAGAATAGCTAGAAAAGGTACATTAAGTTTGGATAATAGTAGAACTAAGACAAAATATTCTCTATGTAGGTCTTAAGCATAATCTGTTGAGTGTAAGTCAAATATACGATCAAAGACACGCATTAAAATTTTATACAGAAAGTTGTAAAATTAGAAGAAAAGTTTCAGATGTGTTGATCGTTGATGTTCAAAGGACCAAAAATAATTTATATATGTTATCAATGATCAAAGGTCAATTATATTGTTTGAGTCAGGTTGAGGAAAGTTGGTTGTGGCACGAGAATGGGACACATAAATTTTGATAATCTTATCAACATCAATAAGAAACACGCAGTTAGAAATCTTTCAAATATTACAAAGCCCTCCAACACACTTTGTGAACCATGTCAGCATGAGAAGCAAGGCAGAAGATGGCTCAAGACAAAAGAATATTCGACCACTCAGATGTTAGAGATTGTTTACACTGATCTGTGTGGGCTTACCAGAACTCAAAGTACTCAATGTGAGAAATACTTCATGTTGTTTATTGATAATTTTACATATATGACTTGGGTGATGTTTTTAAAAAAAAATTATAAGCTTTCAACTACTTCAAAGCATTCAAGGCTTTAGTTGAGAATGAAATTGGTTTGAAAATTAAGTCCCTGAGATCAAATCAAGGAGGAGAATTCATGTCAAATAATTTTATTGAGTATTGTGAAGACCATGGGATAAAGAGACATTATTCAGTACCCAAAAATTTATAGCAAAATAGAGTAATTGAACGAAAAAATAGAACAGTTCAAGAGATGGTGAGGACAATGTTAAATAAACCTAAGATACCAGATAAATAGTGGAGAGAGATAGTAGGTACATTAGTGCATATCTAAAAGAGAACATTGTTGAGAGTCAACAGTGACAAGACTCTCTATGAGCTATGGAAAGACAAACCAACTACTATTAATTATTTTAGAATTTTTGACAGTAAATGCTTCATAAAGAGAATCGATGAAAATTTGGGTAAGTTTAAATCTAGAACAGATGAAGATATAATTCTTGGATATTCTTTCAAAAATAAAGCTTATAAATGTTATAACAAAAGAACCAAGAATATAGTTGAAAATACAAGTATCAGGGTAGAAGAAGATATAGCAAAAAGAGTCAGTGATCCGATAGACACTCTTGAAATCATTGAAGAAGAAGATTTTGAAGAATCAGATGAAGATGAGGAGCAAAAAGACACCAAGACCCCATCCAAATATGTCTAGAAAAATTATAATGAGAGTGACATCATCAAGAACATAAATCAAGGAGTTCAAAACAAAAAGATGATGGCAAGTGAATCTGAGCAAGTTTAATTTTTTTAATCCAAAATTCAGCGTAGAACTTATTTAGAAGCTAGACATGATGAAAATTGAGTTAAAGCAATGGATGAAAAATTAAATCAGATGAAAAAGAATGATACTTGAGAATTAGGGCCTAGACCAAAAGATCAAAATATGATAGGAACAAAATGGGTATACAGAAATAAGATGAATGAAGATGGTGAAGTTATCAAGAATAAAACAAGGTAAGTAAAGGATATGCTCAGATTGAGGGTATAGATTTTGAAGAAATCTTTGCACCAGTGACAAGGCTAAAGGCTATTAAAATATTTCTTGCATATGTAGTATTTAAAAAATTTAAAATGTTTCAGATGGATGTCAAGTCTGCTTTTCTGAATGAGAATCTAGAAAAGGAGGTCTACATTGAGCACCCTGAAGGATTTCTTCTGTCAAATAATAATAGCCATGTATGCAAATTGAAAAAAGCATTGTATGGATTGAATCAAGCTTTCAGAGCTTAGTATGCAAGACTTGATAAGTACCTGCAAGATCCAGGTTTCAAGAGAGGTTTTACCGACAGTGATCTCTACATCAAAATAAAAGGTAAGCATCAGTGGATTTTTGTGATATATGTTGATGACATAATATTTGAAAAAAATATTGAAAAGATGACAATTTTTTTTTTTGATAATATGCAAAAAAAATTGAGATGTCTATGCTTGGAGAATTATCATTTTTCTTAGAGTTGCAAATATTTTAGTCAGATAAAAAAAATTATATCTCCAAATAAATATGCTAAGAAAATGTTAAAAAAATTTGATTTTAAGGATTGTGCATCAGTTGGCACACTAATGAGTAAAAGAAACAAAATGAGTAAGGATGAAGATTCACCTGTTGCAAATCAATATTTGTATAAATCTATGATTGGTAGTTTTTTATATCTGACAGTATCAAGCCAAGACATCATGCATGCAGTAGGCATGGTTGCGAGATATCAAGAACCCCGAATGAGAGTCATGTTCAGTTGGTGAAAAAAATATTCAGATATGTCAAGGAGACATTGGATTATAGATTGTGGTATCCCACAAGTAGAGATTTCACTTTGGTTGCTTATACAAATTTAGATTAGACAGGGTGTTTTGATGACAGAAAGAGTATAAGTGAAGGAGATTTTTTCGTCGGTGATAGCTTAGTATCTTGGTTACGCAAGAAGCAAACTTTAGAAGACATCAAGGTAAAATATGATGAATCTATCTCTATTTTTTGTGACAACACAAGTGCTATTAATATTTTAAAAAATTCAGTGATGCATTCAAGAATAAAGTATATTCCTATCAGATATTATTTCTTGAGAGAGCAGGTTGTAGATCAATAGATTAAGTTGAAATATATCAGTACTACAAAATAACTTGTAGATATTTTCATAAAGGGTCTACCAAAAGACATATTCGAGTATCTGTGAAAGAAGTTGAGAGTAATTTCTTTTACTACCTACCATTGAATATCAGCATCAATTGAGGGGGAGCTAATGATAGGACCTAAGTTCCCCAAAGCTCTGACACAACTTGTCAGAATTAAGAGCACACATGATTACCTTTGTATAAGCAACTTAAACATGCAGAAATAATCAGAAGTACAAATAACTATCAATGAGAAAACACAGAATATGAGAGGCAACACATAATTATATTCAACTCATTACAAAGAAAATTATAATAAAGAGATCACACTCTTTTTCCACCTCTGTGAGGCTTCCTCCTCAAGGGCTCCCAGTAATCTTCCCACCTGAGTAATCTTCTCTCATAGGTCACAACTAACAACTAACACACGATGTTGTTCACCTCATTGTACATCCAGTACAACCGAGTACGAATCGGTACTCCAAGTAGATCTAACCATGATCCTGCTCCTTGATGTATTGTTGTCACCTTGGATCTTGCTCCTCCGTCGATCTCCATTTGACCCTCGCATACACACATCCCTGCAGACCAACTTGATCTTACTTATCACATGTAGATCTCCACCATGATCCTGCAACACCCTGCATATCAAACTTGATCTTACATACATGAGGAATCCTACTTGATTCCACCATGGGAAGAGCTCTCCAAGTTCTACACTTGGGTTCTACAAGTTCTACACTTAACAATACAGCCCATGAGTCTATTATATAGATCTCATGCATACACTAATTTAGACAAGCGGCTCAAAGACTCAAATTGGTCTTCATCATGCAAACTACGCGTTCACTTAACTGACTGTTCGTCAACAGCAGTTCTGACCGCCACAGGAGACCGACGTCGGTCCCTGTCTGACTGGAGGTGACCGATGCCGATTGATCCCTGTCAATGCCGATTTCCTTCTGCGCTTCCCCTGACCGACGTCGGTTGTGGCCTGTCGACGTCGACGACTGTCATGCTCAGAAACCTCCATGTTTGCCTTAAGGTGAAGCTTTTAGCTCCACACCCTAACAATCTCCCACTTGGAGATAAACAGCTGCACCTGTACCCATACCAGTACTCTGTCTAATCTGCATCCTGACTTGTATTCCTCTTCAAGCTCCCACTTGAAGACAACCCACCACACTCCTTGTGGTGTTAATCATGTGCTTGACTTTCTTCATTCTCAGCTTACCTTCTTCTGCCATTGCTATACTCCCACTCAATCAGAAACCCCTGTGAGTAACCTGTAATCAACAAACCACTAACCAGATCTGGCCATCTGTTAGTCAAACTCGCTCTGAAAACATCCAACCTCGCTCTGATACCATTTGATAGGACCTAAGTTCTCCAAAGCTCTGACACAACTTGTCAGAATTAAGAGCACACATGATTACCTTTGTATAAGCAAGTTAAACATGCAGAAATAACCTGAAAAACAAATAACTATCAATGAGAAAACACACAGAATATGAGAGGCAACACACAATTGTATTCAACTCATTACAAAGGAAATTACAATAAAGAGATCACACTCTTCTTCCACCTCTATGAGGCTTCCTCCTCAAGGGCTCCCAGTAATCTTCCCACCTGAGTAATCTTCTCATAGGTCACAACTAACACAAGCTGTTGTTCACCTCATTGTACATCCAGTACAACCGAGTACGAACCGGTACTCCAAGTAGATCTAACCATGATCCTGCTCCTTGATGTATTGCTGTCACCTTGGATCTTGCTCCCCCGCCGATCTCTGTTTGACTCTCGCATACACACATCCCTACAAACCAACCTGATCTTACTTATCACATGTAGATCTCCACCATGATCCTGCAACACCCTGCATATCAACCTGATCTTACATACATGAGGAATCCTACTTGATTCCACCATGGAAAGAACTCTCCAAGTTCTACACTTGGGTTCTACAAGTTCTACACTTAACAATACAGCCCATGAGTCTATTATATAGATCTCATGCATACACTAATTTAGACAAGCGGCTCAAAGACTCGAACTGGTCTTCATCATGCGAACTACGCGTTCACTTAACTTACTGTTCGTCAATAGCAGTTCTGACCGCTACAGGAGACCGACGTCGGTCCCTGCCTCACTGGAGGTGATCGACGCCGACCGATCCCTGTCGATGCCAATTTTTTTTGCGCTTTCCCTGACCGACGTCGGTTGTGGCTTGCCGACGCCGACGACTGTCATGCTCAGAAACCTCCATGTTTGCCTTAAGGTGAAGCTTTTAGCTCCACAGCGTAACAGCTAAGAGTTAGCTCCAAAATAAACCATTTGTCATTAATGTCAAAGGAAGAGAAGTACAAAAACATGTACAAGTATAAAAATAATTTCAAAAACAGGGACAAGGAATAAGTATAGGATACTACAATAAGGAGTTATTCTATGTTTTTGTTGGCAGTGTAGGTAGGTTGGCAGTATAGGTTTCATGATGTGGTAGTTTTAGCTTGAAGTTATCATCAATGACAAAAGTAAAAATTGTTAAAAATATTATCATTGATGTCAAAGGTCTAACATTATTGGTGACAAAAGCCCCATAGCATTTAATGTATAAAGGTGTTTTTAATGTTCATATTTTGGCTAAAGTATGTTGATATTAATTAAATATTAACGAATATATTTTTGGTTACATAAATTCAAATAGGGCCCCTGAAGAAGTCAAAGAGTCACGAGATAAAGAAAAAAGAGGGAAATGACTCATTTTTCCATGAAGGGTCACCTTGAAGAATTCAAAGAATCACCAACTAAAGATAAAAGAGGGAAAAGAGCATTTTTCCATAAGAGTCACCTTGAGAAATTCGAAAAGTCACCAAATAAAAATAGAAGGTGAAACGACACATTTGCTCATGAACGGTCACTATGTGACTTTTCAAATAAAAGGATTTGAAGGATCATGCAAGTTTGACACCATTTTCTATGTGTATTGAAGGGTCACAAATGGTGAATACCAAAGGTCTTTTGGAAAGTTATAAAAGGAGGCCTGGGAAGCCATTTGAAAAATGCAAGAGTGTGCATGGTTTGTAATTGTTTTATATAAGAAAAGAGGAGAGAATAGAAAGAGATATAGTTGAGTTTTATCATTTGTTGAAAAAGTAATATTGAGAGTTAGTTGTGTTTTACATAAGAGGGGTTAGTGCCCCTAGGGGTTGGTGCTCGCAAATATTTGTGTTGGTGCTCGACAAAGGGGTTGGTGTTCCTGCAAGTTGGTGCTTACGAACTTTGTAATTTGAATTGGTGTTCATTCATATACTTGAGATTGTTCTCCATGGTTTTTCTCATATTGGGTTTCCACGTAAAAATATACTCTCTCTCTCTCTCTCTCTCTCTCTCTCTCTCTCTCGTGTGGTGTATGTTATTATTTCAATTTTATTGCATACATGAAATCAGTTGGATTGAGAAACGGGATAATGTTATTAAGGACTTCTCCCTAATGCCTCTGCATCATTTGGTATCAGACCCAGTATGGTATGCTTAGGTAAAATTGTGTTTTGAATTCTTTACATTTTTTTTTATTAGAGATGAATGCATAATAGAAAATAAGTGTTTGAAAGATGTGTTTTCACGTGTGGTATATTATGATATGTTTGAATTTGATTTCAATGGAGAAGATCTTTTGTACATGGAAACTATTGCATTGTTGGATGAGGGTGAAGCAAAGCAAGAAGAAGGTGAAGCACCCTCAAAGAGTGCTTGAAAAGCATGGTATGCAGTGAAAGGAAGTGGATATGACTCTCACAAATGAAGGAGTCCAAGAAGCAAACAAAGAGCAAGCTGTTCAAGACAATGAAGAACAAAGTACACCAAAGTTTGATGAAGAAAATGAAGAGATTGATGCATTCAAATTGCAAGAGGAGTTGAGAATGTTGGAGGACATGTTTAGTCCATCAAAAGAGTTGCAAATAGGTGAGGTACAATAGGTAAAATTCAAGCAAAAATCCCAACAAAACTTAAGAGTGGAGTAGCAAGGAAAAGCACAAGAAGTTGTGCAATTAGGCAAGCAAACAAGTAAGCAAATGGAGCATGACCCAATACATAAGGTGAGTTGTTTAGTTGGTCAAACTAAAGCTAAGTTTGCATTTGATGAACATGGATATGGAAAGCCAAAAAAATGCCAAGTAACATTGTATTATGATGAGAAAGAAAAAAATAAGAAGGTGCTTTTGCATAGTGAGCAAAATGATAGGCAAAAGACTCAAAATATGAAAGATTGTGAAGTAAAAGCAGCAAAAGAGAGTATAGATCAAAAAATGATAGAGGATGAGATGTATGAAAGGCCATTAGAGTCTCATAAAGATGTTAGCAAGCATAAGGAACAATGTCACTCCAAAAGCAAGAATCAAGTGACAACAATGAGGAAACAAGTCATAAATCAAGCATGAGGAAGACAAATGCATACAAGATGATTGAAGCTGAGTATGAGAAGGTTTAAAATGACTTGGACAAGGTGAAATATACAGCAAATAAGAACGTACAGCAGTGGAAACACTTCATGAATGAAGATATATGGACAAAGAAGCTAAACAAAGCTACAAGGAAGAAGTGCAAGCATTTGGCAAAAAAAATGAATCGGAACAAAAAAACATGTTGAGGATGAAGGACCCTCAAAGAACCAATTGGAAGGTGAGAAAGAAATCTGGAGGCTCAACTTTTATCCCTCCTGGGGAGTATGATGCAAGAGCATCAAGCTAAGAAACAACAATTTTGTGTTTTTGGTCAATAAAGAGAGTCAAATTGGTCAAGTTTGGTTAAAATGTGTGTTTAGAGACCTTTCAAGGTCCATTCCGTGTATTTAAATCCATTTGGGGTCCTCAAGATGAATTAACTAGCTTCTTGATGTTTTCCCTCCAAAACAAGAAATTTGAAAATTCAAATATTCAAATGAGTTTAGAAAGGTCATTGGCATGTTTGTAATGTCTACATAAGTCAAGTGGGGTTTAGGAGTCCAAAGAGGTCTTGTAAAAGGTCATTATAACTTATATGTGTCTAATCCCTAAAATGGAAGTCATATTTGTATAGTCACCCATTAATCCTACATTGGGTTGACAAAAGGATGGTTATATTTTGTAACTAACTTGGAACCAACTTTGAAGTTGGTAAAAAGAATAGTGGTATGTGAATTTTTGGAACATAGGGATGGCATATAGAGATTGAGAGAACTCCTCAAGAAGGAGAAGAAACAAAATATGTGAAGTACATGTAGAATCTCAAGAAAGAATTCAGGCCAAGAATGGACTATATTGTAATGGATGACAATGCCATGAATAAAGGACAGTGATTTTTGTTGTATTTTCTCCCGAATATGTGATCATGTTGTTTTCATGTTGTCCTTATAGATTATTGGAACCTTGTATATGTTATCATGTGGGAAAAGTTGCAGGTAGAAGAAAGACTGCAAGTTTTGAAGGGATTGTTGCTCAGTCAAAAAAATAAGGTTAAGGATCAAGAATCACATATTAAAGAACATTGTGTGGGTGAGTTGAGATCCTATATACCCTGGAAGATTGTATAAAAATATTAAGAGAGTAATCTTGAGCATGCAACCTCCTATGTATACCATTTTCACAGGGTGTCACGACTAAAGAGTCAAACCCTATCATTATGCATTAAGACAGTGCGTAGCGTATGTAGGTGAAGATTGATTGTGGAGAGCATGTTCATATGGGCAAAGTGTAATGAACGTGAACACAAGAGACAATCATATATACAAGGTAAGACCCTTGTTGTATTCAAGAAATCCTGCTTTAAGGACAAAGACTAAAGAGAATAGAAAGGTGTGTGGTTAATTTAGAATGTAGATTGTAATCTCATTGAGACAAACATTAAAAAAATGAAGGTTGCTCAAAATATTGGTGGCACTTGTTTGAACCCAAGAATAAGGGTAAATGAAACTCAACTCTCTACAAACCCTGCTACATAGTATGTGAACCCTGTTTTCGTAGATGAAAGAAGGATTACACATTTTGGAGAAAGGGAGGACCATTTGTAGCCAGTTATTGATGAAGTAATCAAAAGAGAAGAACTTTTGATAACTTTTGTAAGGAAAAGAGCCCAATCTGGAAGTGACAACACATAGGTGTAACCCTCTTCTCAGTGATGAGACCCTTGTTTTGTAAGGTCTAGTCAAGTAGACAATGTAAGACTTAAAGGTTTGGAAGGTGAAGTGGTTATCATTGAATAGATAAAGTGTTGATGTTGTGAAGATGATAGATAATCATATAAACCCTTGAAACAACCTCAGGGACAATCCCTCGCCTATACCTTGTGTAGGCTTATGTTGTTTGAAGACTACAGTACAAGCAAGAAGTGGGAAAGTACAATGAATAAGTTTGGTTTGGAATGGAAAAAAGAATGAGTAACCATTGGAGAGATATTACAATAGTCCTATAGGCTTAACACAAGTTCTAAATCCATATAAAGTGAACTCAGTATGCTTTCATAAATCCTACTAACAAGTTGAGACCATGTTTGCATTTGATTGGGAAGTTGGAAAGTGCTATATAGAACCAAAGGAGGAAGAGGATGAAATGACAGTTGTTAAACTGTTTGGAAGGTGTATCAACATTGTAAAGTCCCATTGAGTAGTTGGAACCGTCTTTGGAATAACACAGTTTAAGGAAACCCTGTCACAGTCAATACTTTCTTACAGTTTGACTGAGTTTTTATGTATTTAAGCCCTTAAAGCCTTGAATGGAGTCCAAAACGTAATGGAAATGTTGATAGAGGTTAAACAAGTCTAACAAAGGTAGTCTCACCTTTTGAAACCCTGTACAACAAAGGAAATTCAAATTTACATGCCACGGGACTGTGTGCACATTGGGAAACCCTAAGTTAGGGTTTGGTCAATTTAAAGAAATTTCACTGTTGAAAAATTAAAAAAATTTGTAATCTTGCATTGTTACAAGTGCCCCAACTGATGAAATAGTTTTGGGATTGGTACCATACAAAAAAGTATGATTTTGAATACTATGGTCTTGGAATAGGCCTAAGTAAGCCTTAAGAGAAGGGTATTGAACAAACGGATTGATTGACAGGGGAGGAATTAGGTATTGGAACTTTATATACACCTTAAAGGGGATGCATTAAACATGAAGATAAGACATTGAAGAGAAAACCTGGATTGATCAAAGGGATAAGGCCAAAACAGGGCAACTAGCCCAGAGTGACCATGGAGAATGAAATGTGTGGAAACAAGCAATGAAGGGTGACTTAACAATTTAAAGGGGTGTATATAGGGATGATATGATCTTTGAAGTCCTTTCAAGCATTGTGATTGAACTCTAAAGACGTCAAGTGAGATTTGGTCCTTGGAACCCAAAGGGTGGTGTCTAGTAGAACCTAGTGAAGGAGTAAGAGCTAGTTTGGAAAAGAGAATGGTATGAGGAAGCAATAGAATGTGAAAGCAAAATAGAAGGATATAATAATATCAAATACACCTCAAGGAGGACAACAAACCCATTGTCACAAAAGAAAGTATAATTAGTTCTAAGCAAGGATAATCAAGGACAAGTCACCAAGTGCATGAAATCAATTGGATTGGGAAACAGGGGATGATGTTATTAAGGCCTTGTCCCTAATGCCTCTGCATCATTCTTCAATACGCTGGGAGTAGGAAGAATCCATTAAAAACTACAAGGATAAGGTCGGGGAGTTCATTGCAAGGAACAAGAGCCTTGGTCCCTTAGCTCAAAAATGAATCTGAATAGGGAACCTCCTCCAATTTACATACAAAGGAGCCTTCACGACGTTGAGGTCATCACTAATTTTAAGTGGGGGAGTCTATGATAGATGTACGACTTTTACATCCATTACCTACATTCACGAGTGATCAATTGTGATCAAGCAAGAGTAACATTTCTTTTCACAAGTGATTCGAGTAGGCGCAAGTGATAAAACGAAGCGTTGTGCTTTCTACCCCATGTTGTTGTGGGCACTAGGCATCCATCCGTGTAGTTCGAGTGGTCTTAGATTTCATGAAACTAGGTTATACCAAGCAAAGAGTAATCAAAACTTAGGAGAGGATTGTTTATCGTAACCATTTGAGTGGTTGTCAAGTTTGTCGATTGTACTCGACTCGATGGTAGTTGTGTATGTGGTCATGTGCCTTGCTTCTTATACTTTGGATTGTTTTGCCCTGGAAGAGTTAATAAGACATACATTCTCCCAATTATTTCTTGTATTGTGTGATTGCTCGTGTTAGAGTTGTTTCCCTTTCATTGCGAGTGTTATGTTAAGCTTATGCATTTAATCCATTGAAATACAAAAGAGTACCACTGTGTTGTGTGTTCTTGTGCAAGTAAACACTGAAGGTGTAGTCTATAGCTCTTGTAGAGTTCTCTTCTCGCGGAAAAACTCGAAGGGAGCAAGCGGTGTTGCACAATGATAGCTTTGTTGAGTTGACCCCATGACAGTATGCATTGCACAAAAAAGACCCTAGGGAACCATATTTTTAGGATATAAATAATAACCAAAAAAAAAAACATTATTGATTTCAACCTCTCCTCAAGCTCATCTTGATCATGTTACAGAGATTTATTTCCTAATTTTGGCAAGGCTGAAACATGATCCAATAGCTGGAAAACTTGTTGACTTGCGCTGGAAAACTTCATAGCTGTTGTATACAGCCCTAATAGAGAAGATATAGATGAATATATTGAGGCTCACGTTTTGAAAATATAGCCAGCCATAGAAACTATAAAGAGGTTTTCATACTTTGTTTTTAATTGTTTTCTGAAGTCCATGTTTGACTATATATTAAGCAAAATTGAAAAAAACAAAAAAATCTGCTGGATACAGATAGGATAAGCCCAGATACGTCCATGGACATATCCACAGGGGGCAGGGGGTAACCTGCCCGTATCCTCCGTGTATCTGTATCAGATTCGTTTCGTACCCATACCAGACCAGGTGGGGGGGCGTATCCGATAACAGATTATAACCCTTCAAACTATCACTCACAGTATCATGTAAGTTGTAAAAAGAAAAATGAAAAGGGAATTGACATCTCCCTTAGGGAAAAACACAACTACCTGCTTGTTGCTTGTGATAAAGCATGTAGCATCAGAATTAGTGCCTAAATTAGCTCAAACACAACTTTCGTCAACTTCAATGCAGAATGAAGATCATAGAGCAACTCCTCGCAGCTGAAAGAAATAGTAAGAGGTTGGCTGAAACCATACAGTAAAATGCACAACAGGCCACCATCAAAAGCGAAGTCATCCAACCTGAGAGTTCTGGCGAAGAAACAATAAGAGGAGGTGCATGGAACACATCTCTCTCCCATTCCATCCGTCCCTGTTGTTCCCAAATTGAACACCTAAGACTGCTGAGATAAGGGTGGAGAAATCTCACATAAAGGATCAGCATGCTCATCCTCTTCACAGCCCAAAAGTAAGGGCAAATGCTTTATCTCAACTCCCTTCTTGATGTTACTTGCCTTGCATAAAATTACACTCTCTTACAAGAAGACAATTTTTTAGGTCGCTGCCAAGTGACACACCAATTTGGTGTATGATGCCCCGTGGGATTATTTTTTTATTTACCTTATATATTGTTTAATAAGGTGTACAACCCTACCCCTCTGAAATTGAACATGTGACCTCTCTACAGAACGCACATATGGGTTATACTGTTCAGCAGTCCATTCTGGTTGTAAGCCCGTCAAAGTTTCTAACTATGGCCCCCTCCTTATTTGGAATGATCAGTTACTTTTCTCCTTGGTCTTTTTTTGTTTTGTATGAGTTAAGATATCATTCTGAGATTTTATTGTCAAGCGTCTATTTTTTAAGCCACAAAAATTGCTTTCTTTAATACAAGTTTATTTTTTATCAAAAAAAAAATGACCTTTTCCATAGTTGACTTCAAACTTTCTATGGGACACCCTATCTATCTAAGTCCTAATCACTAAAAATGAATGGAGTCAACAAAAAAGGAAGAATGTTAGAATTCCTTGCAATTAAACTTCTCTTTTGACTTAAGTCTATTGACAGGCAATCTTCAAAACACAGTCCGGCATACGATACTCTTAAAATAATTAAGCTGGAACCCATGTCTTCATCAGGAGTTTCTTTTGATTCAGATTTCTCTTCCTTTTCATTTGGAGCAGCAACTGCATAATTCTAGATCCTTCAAATACCTCCATCTGGTAAAGAACAGTTCATTGCAAGCGCAACAATTAAAACATTTTTATAACCATTAATGAGTGAACAAGGAACCGCTGCTAATGTATGATTGTTGAGAAACATAGAAAGGGCTGCCACAAAGAGAAAGCAACAGAAAAAGAATCTTTTAATTCATCCTCTACAATATCAAGAACTGCGGGATCAAATACTGATCCATTTCCATACATAGCCTTCACAACAAGCCCATGTGAAAATGGGCGAATACCAAGCTTGTCAAGCAAATCTGTCTCAGAAGAACCAGCTTTATCTCCCTTCTTAATAAGCTCTAGCACAGTGTTTTCAGGGGGTACAACCACGTCCATCAGGCCACCTTTTGTGAAAATAAGACAGACATTTCCCACAAGCAAGGGTAACATATTTTGACAAACAATATTGCCAGACTTTTCTGCATAAGTCTGTATGGATTTCTTCATCATTGCATTTTTTCCCAAGAAAACAACTGAAGCAGGCCTCAGATGCTGGCGGATGGACTGTAACTGATCAGATCCCACATTGTCTGCTGAGCATACCAACACCTGTGCATACTTCTCCATCAGCTTGTATACCTTCTGGTTGTGAACCATCTTCTTCTCGGACCTGGACAGGAATGCAGTATTATTGGCTCCATGATGTTTAGAATATGGTAAGTCGGATGATTCTTGGCCAACTGAACAAAATTTGGTACGCTGTTAACAAGGAATGGAAATAACACAAGTGAGATGGATTACCAAAAGAAAATAGCTCTTTGATTATAAAGACTTTATCGTAAAAACGACAGACACCATCACCATTTCCTACAATGTAAGGAACTTGAAAGTAGGTACCATGCTAGAATATTTGAAACTGTCCATTGTGGTGTCTCTCTGGATTCATAGGTACCAGTGCACTTTGTATGCTCTAGGCTAATGCTTTTATACATGAATGTAATAATAGTTCAGTAAGTCCTCTACGTTAAATTTATTAGGTTATTTCATAGAATTCCATCCCAATTAAAGATCATTTGTGAAATAGTGTTTCAAATTAATCGAAGTGCTAAAATATTAAAATTGTTGTCTTTTTTTTTGTGACTTCTTGGTTTTTAAATGATTTTCTTTTTCTCTGAGTTTCTTAGTTTTTAACTAAGCTTTGGGTAGTAAAACATTTGCATATTCAAAATAGCGAAGTCCATGATCTACTTTATTGATGTTCCATCGCATGGATGACTTGCTGACAAAAGAAGTAATGCAATCGGCTCCATGGTTATGCATCTTTATTTCCAATCAATATCTGATTTTGATTACTGCATGTTTGCCAGATCTATATTTCAGGTACTTGATTTTGATATACAGTGTGGAATATACCATGATGGATGTCAACTTTCAATTGACTGCCATCCCTTCAGATGAATTTACATTTGCAGAATGACCACTTTATACCAGTATTTTTCTTGTGAAATTTTCTGGAAACAGTCTATATACTTTTAATCACCTACGTTTTGAGTCACATACAGGACCCATCAACAGGGTAATGAAGCCTACTGCTCGTGGATATGAGGACTCTATTTTCCTTAAATATGCAATGTAATTATTACGCTAGAGGTCAGCCTTCTACCTAAGGTTCACAAAGTTGGGAGAAATCATATAAATTAATTAACCCTATAATTAATTAATAAGAGGTATAACACTTATTAGCCAGCAAGTAGAGTTAATTATTTTCAAAAAATTACTTCTATTTGTTATAATGAAAACAAATAAGTGGGAAATTACAGTGGAGGTGTGCAGGAAAGGGTTGTTTAGGTTAGGTCAAGTCTTGAGAAGGAACAAGGAACTTATGGTTTGCTAATCTATGCAATAAAGGTTTTCATGTCTGGCTAAGCTTCCATCCATCATCTCTAATCAAATTGTTAGGGTGTTTTTCAATATCCGCCACCTCTTGGAATCTACTTTCCGTTAACTGGATCTCAAAAGCTAGCATTCTAGTGTCTTTTATGTAGATTGCATGTTTTGTGCTTTCTTCATGTTCCACCAGAAACAAAACAAAATTAAAAGGTTGTAAATGTGTCGTGGCAGTTGCGCTTGTGTCATGGCAGTTTCGCATGTGCCGTGGCAGTTTCGCCCTAATGCATGTGACAGTTTTCCTGTGTCAGACAAAAAGAAAAGAGGAACAAGAAAGAGTCTCTTCAATTCTTTGGCATTTGGAATCCTCTGTCTCAGTAAGTAAAAGCATTCAGAAGAGTCATTAAAATGCATACAAAAATAGCTAATATTAATTTAAGGGAATTTTTGAGGTAGAAGAAGACCGCATAGCTGAGAATGGCTGAGAGCAGCAATCAAGCATGTTGAAAAAGCAAATAATTTATTGCCCATGCTTTTGGCACGAACACAATATAAGAGGTTCAAGAACCCTCCCATTTTAATTTAAATATCAAATTTAGATATGGCTCGGAAGATTTGAAAACATAAAAGAAAACATTCTCTAAGTTATGAACATTAAGAATAAAAGGAAAAAAATGCTTCAAAAAATAAATTCTTAACCGACTTTATTTTTTTGTGCAAAACCACCATTTTCCTACATTTGATAACTGATTTCTTAACCCAATGGGGTATTCGATTCTCTGCAAATGCAAACTACTCAAAACAAAAACGACTACAGTGCAGATATGTAATGGACAGTGTAAAAGTTTAGAGAATAAAATAGATTAATCACTTCTATTTTTTTTAGTAAAATGTGTCCAAACAGGAACTTAAATCAAACAAAGCAAGTAAAGCATTCTAAACCATCTACACATATTCCGTTAGTTCAAATGAACAAACAGTATTCAAACCCTCATTAAGATTATAGAAAAAAGAAAGACAGCATAATAATTAAATAGCAAACCTCAAATCAATACTACACCATATACCGATATAACAATTACAAAGAAACAACTCTTGTATTAAAATTTGTGTTCTTGCAACATCTCCTTACAATAGATCTTTTTATCCTTTTCTAATCTTCGTGATCCCTAACGGATATTACAATCACTATGCCTGGTCACAGACTTGATCCTCCATGTGGAAGAGTTTCTCCCCAATCACAAACAAGTTGCCACTGGACCACATCGTCTCTTTGCAGATATTGAAGGTGAGGCCATGCATCTCAAGCATCTAGCAGCTGCAGCCAAAGCTGTTGTAGTGGAGGATGGATCCATACCTGGCTAAAGAGCAAAACTGTGGCAAAGGGTCAGAGAGTTCGATGCTTGCATTCCATATAGTGGGGTTCGGCCTAATGCAGAAGCACCTGCAGTGGCCTTGATGAAAATGTTTCCAACTTCGCCAATCCTACCACCAGAATCACCACAACCACCACCACCTTCTCCCAAGACATCTGCAACTCTTATGGGTTTTGTTGCATGCCTACATCGATTGCTAACATCAGTTCTGTCAATTTATGCCACTGTTGTGAGAGCAATGGTTGTGCTGAGAAGTGGTTCAGAGGGGGTAGAGGCAGAAGCAGTTAGATTGGTGGCTATGCTTATTGGAGGTGGTCCAAGAGAAACAAATATGCTTCTAGACTCCAAGGGTAAGCGCCATGCCATCTTCATGCACACAAATTCAGTGCTCTTTGGCCATCAAGGCTAGAAAACCGTTCTTCTGAATAGGCTGAAGCCAGTGTCAGTTTCTCCTTTTGCTATCAATACCGATAGTAGAGCCAAGGCAATGTTATGTGAACCCTTGGGTGAGACGACACAGCTTGCTACTTTTGTAGAAATGCTATGACAAGTTGCTGGCATAAAACGTCAATTGTTTGTGTTGTTTGGGCACACTGCAGAACGTGTGAGAAAAACTGTAGCTATGATAATGCGCACTATTGTGGAGGTCAATGTGATCCAGCACTTCACGATGGTACTTAGTTGTGACATCTGGTCCATGTCTTTTCCCTTCCTGGTGGTGAGCACCATGAAGTTGGTCAACAGCTTGTAGCTTTGTGGGCAGATTCTTATCAACCTGCTCTGGATCTACTATCACGTGTGCTTCCTCCTGGCCTTGTTGGATATCTGCATACATGTCCAGCTGAGGATAATAACAGTGATGGGTAAATCCAGCTTTATCAAGCAACTTACTCTAAGCGTAGGCAAAGACAAATCCTTCAATGCAGAAAGGGTAGAATGGCAAGGGGGAAAGTTGCTAATGACTATTGTTGTGACCAACTCATCCCTTTTCGTATGAAAAAGGGGACCCCTTCAGACCCAAGAGATTTATAAGAAATCCAATATTGAGCCTTTTAATTCACGATATTGATGGGTTAGTAATTAATCGAGCCTAATTCATGTGTTTTCACGAAAACTTTTAAGGTCCCTTTTGATTAATACTTTGCTATATGTTTTGTTTTGTGCGTCTCTTTTATATTAAAAGTTGCCTCCTTTGCGCAGTCAAAGTTTTATATTTAGTTTTTTTGCGAACCAACTTTTCCTTCAAAAAATCTATTGATGACGTGGCAGGTCCCAGAGACCAGGAGTTCTGGAGCTGTATTCCCAGAGCTCATTCGAAACAGGTAAGCATACTTTTCTCTATAGAATGTTTTTAATTAACTTAGCCTATTGGTGCATCTCGCAGGTCCCAGACTCCTGTAATGTGTCAGAAAAGGTACAAACACGGGAGGCATTGTCCAATCGCAACCTACTCCATGTCCAACCATACTCCCAGAGCATAGTGGTGCAAGTATCTCCTGGGATGATTGTAAAGTAGTGTGACACAAAAACCATCTATCAATCAGCATTTTCCATGTGTCCCAATTGTACTCTCGAAGGCTTGTTATGTGTAAGAGAATTGTACTATCCGGGGAGCCCACAAGACAATCAAAGGAGTCCATGTGGCATCGAGCAGCACTCGGAGCAGCAATAAAAAGGTACGACGTGGGGGCCATCAACCAATCAACATTGGCCATGTGTCATACTGTACTCCCAAAACCTTGTTTTGTTGCAGAGAATCGTATGACCTCAGGGCCCTTCAACTTATCAAAAGGCGCCATGTGGCATCTATATACCACCAAGGAGGTTAGAGAATGGTATAGTGCAGGGGGTCTCGCCCAATTGACTCTTGCCATGTGTCCCTACCATACATCTGGATGACCTTACACCCAGAAATTCGTACATGCAACCCAAAATTATCCTTGGCACCCTTGGGGTCCACCTTGACAAGGTGAATGACACTTGGTAGACTGCGCCCACATCTTTGGGCACCACAAAAGTAGAATTTGAGCACGTGCCCAACACACTCTCGGCATTCAACGGATCAAATAGGCACCACCCTCAAGATACTTGGGGGGGTCAGAGATTGACACCTAGACAGGGCACATCGTCACAAAAGCTTTGAAGCTAAAAATTAAAGTTTTAAACATTGATTAAAATGGAAAAAGGCAGCTAATTTGAACGAGTCCACCAACTCAGAATTCATACACTATGAAATCCCATCGCCATTACTACGAGCCAAATTCAAAGAGCCATATGGTACAATCCGAGTAGAATTCATAGCCATTGTTCACAAAGATCAAATTATTAAAACTCAAAACGTCTAAGTAATCAGAGGGACCCTAAGGTCTTTGTCTACAAAGCTTGCATTTTTCAAAGCTGAATTGCATTGTTCTCTAAGCTCAACTGCCACCGTGGCAGCATATTCTTCTAACCCTGAGCCTATGCAAGAGTTCAAGACCACCACCTTCATACAAGGGATTGTCAGATACAAACACTACAATAAAGCCTTAAAGGCAATTGACAAAGCATGGAAGTTGTCAAGCGACAATGATGCTATTGAAAACAAAACTAAGTTCTTGGATGACTTGTTAGCTATCTGTAACTCGAGGCTCCAGAAGGCCGCTACCAAACCAGAGGTTTTCCCCTGTGGTGACCTCTTTTACAATGTGCTCAAATTCTCTACATGCGGGAACGATCTAGTTCAAACTAATAACCGTAACCATAGAATAGCTCCAATCTTTGGGGATGCCTTCAAGACATACTACCACCTTCCAGGGCCCAACATCCCATATAGTAGAGATGTCAGATGGATGAAGATGCATGATGTCCCTAAGATCCATGTTGCTAGATATGCCTATATGCCCCACCTGGTACGAGTACGATACGTTTGGATATCAAGTATAGGGGGCAGTACACTAGCCCTACACCTAGAGCACGCCCCATCCCCTACGGGTATGGTTGGGTACGTCTGAGGATGTACCTAGGCGTACCCGCAAGGGTTGGGGCATAACATGGGCGTAGGGATAGTGCACCCCCCAGAAAAAAGTATATTTTTTAATTTTTCCCTCCTTATTTCGTCGGTCAAAATCAAATATGGACCTCAAAAAACATTTTAAAGTGCATTTGCAACCCTAAAAGCATGAATCCCACTCATTTTATCACAAGATAACGACACATTTACCTTTCATTGCATTTTTGCCTCCCATTGCATATTTATTCACTCTTGTTGTTTCAATGGTTGGTTGTGTTTTCAAAAAATAAGCCTCAGTCGATTCATTTGTATCTTCTTTATTAGGGTTGTAAATTAACAGCTATGAAGGTTACCAGAGCAACTCAGCAAGTCTTCCAGTTATTTGATCGTGTTTCAGCCTTGCCAAAATAAAGGGAATAATTGTCTGTAACATGATCAAGATGAGGGAGAGGTTGAAATCAATAATGTCTTTTTTTGCTTATCCTCTATGCCCCAAAAATATGGTTCTCTAGGACTCTTTTTGTGCAATACATACAGTAAGATATCATTTGCACAGGTATAATACGAAAGCTCAACTCGTCAATAAGCTCAAAGAAGAGAATAGGTCATGGTCTTAAGTTGATTTAACACCAAGTCATCTCATTGTAATCTTCACCAAATTGCAGAGACTGCATTTTCTTGTCTTTATTTTTGTCCATACATTGTAACATTTGCACTATGTACTTGTAATAAGATTAATCTATGTTCGACAATTGAATATTATGATATTTGGCATCGAATTATTAGCATTTTTTGTGGTTATTTAACTTATTGTGTTTCCTCTATGATCCAGAGGTCAATTCAAAAAAGGTTTTGCAGCAGATTGAAACCTGCACCATTGCAAGGAGCCCGCTGAGACCTTCCCAACGGTATGCGGAACGCAGAAAATAGAGCTCATATGTTCCTTGTGCAGCCAGTCAAAGTTCAAGTCAAACTGATCAAACCAGGTCAAAGTTGGTCAAACTGCAGAAAATGACCATTATAGAACAAATTGAAAATAGTTCCACTACGAAGAGCTCATCGCGAGTTTTCCGGCGCAATTTACGGTTTGCAAAACGGATCTCGTATGCATGAGTTATGGCACTTGGAAGATCGTTTCGGGCAAGTAAAAACAATTTGGGTTTTGGATGTCGACAAGTGACAATCGACGAATGAACAAGTAGTGACATATGGAGATTAGCCCACGTGGTGGGTCCTCAATCCACCACATGGCTTGCCACCATTTGTTATGATCTAATTTCATATTATATATTTCATGCCAAAGTCCCTCGAAATTCCCAGACCCTCTTTCCACATGACATCCACACTCTCCACGTATATGCCATAATACCATATGTTTCATGCCACGTTTCATTCAAACATTCCATATGTTTTCCACATAATTCCCACGATCCCCACACACTTTACCCACCACATGCCGTATACCTCCCCAAACTTTCCCCATGTCACCACCATTCCCACAAAATCAAAGGTATGCCAATCACTTGGCAATGTTACCACAAATTTCATGGCATTTAAATATCAAATGAACCTCCCACCTTTCCAAAGTGGGATAATTGGATTTCGATGCCACCGAAACCGATGGAGTAGAATTCGAACCTTTATCCTTTTGGATAAAAGGATAGGTGCCCCACCGTTAAATCAAGGGACGCGAGCACTATATAAAGAGCCAAGAAATTGTATTTTAATACAACAGAAAAGCCAATAGCCATTACAAAGACTACGACCCAAGGAGCTTGCGGAGCTTGTGGAGGGTGCTCGGGTCAGAATTGGGAAAAAGTCCGAAAAGGGACTTATATTATTTTTTCCCAACGAACAACTTTGTAGTTGTTCAAATTTCATTTTGAAAACATTTGTAAGCACTTTTTAAATGTTTTTCCTAATATATATCGATCGATATTGGACCCGGAGACATAGGCCTTCGTGTCGAACTCTGTTATCAAATTATTGTTGAATGTTGTGAATTATTTTGTTAAATTCATATTTTGTAAGTCAATTTTTAATTATTTCGTAAATTGATAATGTAAAGCAAAATTTAATTACGCAAACATTATATTGCTAAAGTTTACGGATCAGTTTGGTATCAAAGCAGTTAGTGTGTTGGGCTAACCTCTGTGCAAACATTGTTCTGAAATGTCAAGTTGATATCAAAATTAAAATTGCAGGGGAATTTGTGATTTTGTTATTTAACCAAAATCAGTTATTGTAGGACAATGGATCCAATGCTAGCCTAGATTCAGTTGTTACTGAATTCCATTATCACTGTGATAATGCAATTCCTGCAATCCCAAGAGCAAAATCGGCAAGCGACAGAGCAACGACAGGAGCAGCAGATCGAGAGGCTTCAACAGAGCATTGATGCACTGCGAGTAGAATTGCAACAAGAACGTTGACAGAAGAAGAGGATGCGTGGAGATTCAAAGATTTGTGGACATTGTGTTCGGCGAGGTCATATTGCCGAGCAATGTTGGATAATACATCCCAGTCAAGAACCATTATGGTTCAAGAAGCAGAACAAGCAAATATGCAAAGCAAAGGAGAAGGCACCTGTCAGAAAAGTTGCAAAGCCCAGTTCTCCTAAAGCATAAAACAACAGATGAAGGAATTATCCAAGAGATATTGCCAACCCAAACTACAAAGGTACATTCCGGTCATAGCAGTGATTCTTCTAATTCATATATTCTTGCTAGTCCTTAATAATGATGTTGAAAGTTCGGAAGCAAATAATGCTCCGATATCAATGTATCTTCTAGCTATATTGACAATGTTAGGGAAACTAAATGTACTAACCCTAAACATTCATCAAGTTCATGCGTTGAAACATTTGAGAAGCACACGAAGGGAATAGGTTCTACGATGTTAGCAAAAATGGGATTCGAAGGAAAAGACCTTGGCATTAATGGTCAAGGAATTGTCCAACCTATCCAAGTGGCAAAGAGACCACTCCGTGCAGGATTAGGATATGGAGGCAAAGGACAAATATCCCAAGATGCTGAGTTGAAGGATTACTCAAGCAACAAGCCAGAACATCCTGAAGAGCTGGAAGTACTCTCTGAAGACGCGACAGTTACATTGGACAAAGAATCTTCAAATGATTTGTCAAGGTATGCAAAGAAGAAATACTCGAATGTATTTTTTGATTATGCACAAGAGAGTCCTAAAAGAAAATTTAAGAAAACTGTCAAAACGAGGTTGCCTAAGAAAGACATGAAGTTAGGTTTTTACTTCAATGCTAAGGGGCCAATGCTAAAAGAAGATAAGCAAAGTCATCCACAACCTCAACCAAAAGTTGTAACTGCATCTTCAGTCAAGCAAAATACAAAGCCTCCTCAAACAAAGTCTTGTCAGTCAGACCCAGAGACAACATCAACGAGGGAGACAATAGTCAATGAGAAGCTGCCAGTTCAGAGTTTGTCACCCCAGAAAGGCAAGCAACATTTCTTCAAAAGAATAATTGTTAAGCATTCTAAAATAGATGCTATTTTTGATGTAAATTATCAAAGGAATTTGATATATGAAGATGTTGTAGAAACCCTGGGTTTGGAAACTAAGCCACATTTCCAACCCTATTCTCTGGATAGAATAAATGATGCCAATGGTGTACATGTAAGTAAACCCTGTAAATTAGGGTTTCAAATTACCGCCCACTTTGTAGATGAAGTTGAATTAAATGTAGTTCCACTACAGTTTAGTGGCATTATCTTAGGTAAACCATGTCTCTGAGAAAGGCAATGTTTTCCAAAAAGGAAAATCAGTATAGCATTGTAAAAGACGGGACAGAATATCTTGTGCAAGCACATTGACAATAACCGTTACAGGTAAACAGTACCTCAGTGTTATTTCATCTATGTTGTAGACAGGAACACTACAGGGTAACAAAAAGATGCCATCATAAAAAGCATCAGGAACAACTCGGAAAATAGGTTGTATATTTTAATTTGTATAGAGTGTGCAAGCATGAATACATATTTGTAAGACCTAGATATAGGCATTGTTTATAAGACCCAAGTATGGGCAATGTTTGTAATCATTATGTACAGTTATAGTGTTTGTCAAAGACCCAAGAAGAGAAATGTTTGTAAATTGTGTTGCTAGATAAGACCCTAAAAGGGCAATTGTAAAATGATGATTGTTATAACACCAAGTGATAGGCAATAATTTCAGATTTGAAGACCTGAAACCAACTGACATTTAGGTTGTTATTTGACATTCAGAGGATCATCTGACCCAGAGCCGATGAGCCAAGAGCCAGAACCATGTAAAGATCCTCACATGGAGTACCAAGTCCAATACTAGCTTTTTGAGGACAAAGCTTTCTTAGTGGGAAGGATTGATCTGGAGGTCAATTCAGAAAAAGTTTTGCAGTAGATTGAAACCTACACCATTGCGAAGAGCCCGTTGAAACCTTTCCAACGGTATGCAGAACACAAAAAACGAAGCTCATATGTTCCTTGTGCAACCAATCAAAGTTCAAGTCAACCTAGTCAAAGCAGGTCAAAGTTGGTCAAACTGCAGAAAATGACCATTACGGAACAAATTGAAAATAGTTCCAGTACGAAGAGTTCGTCGCGAGCTTTCCGACACAATTTACGGTTTGCAAAATGGATCCCGTATGCATGAGTTATGACCCCTGGAAGATCGTTTCGAGCAAGTAAAAAAAATTTGGGTTTTGGATGTCGACAAGTGGCAATCGACAAATGAACAAGTGGCGTATGGAGATTGGTCCACGTGGTGGGTCCTCAAGCCACCACGTGGCTTCCGACCATTCATTATGATCTAATTTCATATTATATATTTCATGCCAAAGTCCCTCGAAATTCCCAGACCCTCTTTCCACGTGACATCCACACTCTCCACTTATATGCCATAATACCATATGTTTCATGCCACGTTTCATTCAAACATTCCATATGTTTTCCACATAATTCCCATGGTCCCCACACACTTTACCCACCACATGCCATATACCTCCACAAACTTTTCCCATGTCACCACCATTCCCATGAAATCAAAGGTAATGCCAATCACTTGACAATGTTACCACAAATTTCGTGGCATTTAAATATCAAATGAACCTCCCACCTTACCAATGTGGGATAACTGAATTTCGATGCCACCGAAACCGATGGAGTAGAATTTGAACCTTTATCCTTTTGGATAAAAGGATAGGTGCCCCACCGTTAAACCAAGGGACGCAAGCACTATATAAAGTGCCAAGAAATTGTATTTTAATACAACGGAAAAGCCAGTAGCCATTACAAAGACTAAGAGCCAGGGAGCCTGTGGAGCTTGTGGAGGGTGCTCGGGTCAGAATTGGGAAAAAGTCCGAAAAGGGACTTATATTATTTTTTCCCAACGAACAACTTTATAGTTCATTTTTCATTTCGGAAACGTTTGTAAATACTTTTTAAACTTTTTTCCTAATATATATCAGTGAATATTGGACCCGAAGACGTAGGCCTTCGTGCCGAACTCCGTTATCAAATTATTGTTGAATGTTGTGAATTAGTTTTTTAAATTCATAATTTGTAAGTCAAGTTTTAATTATTCCGTAAATTGGTAATTTAAAGCAAAATTTAATTACGCAAGCATAATGTTGCTAAAGTTTACAAATCATCTATGCATATTATGTGGTTAATTTTGCTTATATGGCTATATTTTTATAATTTTAATTTTTTATATATATGTTTGTACGGCCATACCCAGCCGTACCCAAACCCCTAAAAAAATCCCCTGTATCCACGTACCCGATATTTGTACCGTACACGTACCAGTACCTATATCGGCTACTTAGCCTAAGACCCTAAAGAATTGGACCGAAGACTGATCGATGGGTCAACAAGGACATGGACACTTACAAAATCAAGACTTTTAGGAAAGGAGTCAAGATTGGCATGTTGTTGCTCAACTGGCTGTTTGGAGCCGATGACATCATGCGTGTGAACAAAATTTGGGTCCCCCTTAGTATAATTCTTGAAGAAAAACAAATCCCAATTCTGGAAGGAGTTATCACCTTCAACAATGGTCAACAACAGGTCCGACTCAGAGTAGGGGGCAATTTATACATGATGTCCTATCTTTTGGGTGTAGCCTATGCTACTGTACCCTTCAAGCATGCTTCATTACCACCATAGACACCTTCTAGCCAGCCTGTGCATGTGGTCTACTCCCAACTCTACAATCACCATTTCAAGACTCACATAGAAGCCATCTGCAACCATTTCTATCCTCCATCATACTTGGCTATCAAGGAGAGGAACATGCCCAGGTTGTTTGAAGAGATGAGAGCTTCTATCACAACCATTGAGCTTATTGGTATTACGAAGATTTCACAATGATAAGGGTTGAAGGAATCAGGGGTCCCCTTTCCAAGTTGCCCTGTTATGTCCCTAATAAATTAGTGGAGCAAGAAACTGCCTACCAATATGTCAACAGTGTGGCTAGTCACTGCACTACTAGGAGGCAGAAGACATTACCCATTCTTACCCCTTGTCATTGGCCACCATAAATACAATAATTTTGTAGAAATGGCAGCCATGGCAACACATAGATCATCCTTCAAGTTGTAGTTTCATAATGACAGTCAATGGGACACCTAGGGGAATGCCCAAAGGCATGTGGAGACATCAAGATCAACATTGAACGTCACATATAATCATGAAGTCTACGAGGATGATAAATATCATATGAACCCAGCGTATGATAATGAAGTGATTGGGAAACTGAATGCCGCAAGGGCACTTCACAAGCAGCGATCTGGGAAACAAATCATAGAGAAGAGGCTTTGTGAGCCCCAACCTATGGATGATTGAACAAGCATAAAGCTCAAGGACATAATCTTGCAAGGGTTTCTCTACTGGTCCCTCCATCTTCATCAGTGATTGTTACCTTGGTTGGAGAATCAATCCGGATAAGTTCACATATTTTTTATCAAATAATGCATATCTCAAGTGGGTCTAAGTCACAACAGAGTTCCCTAGAAGCTCAAACTACTATGTCATCTGAGCTAATTACCCCTACCTCTGTGAGGTCAATACCATAGAGAATTGTCTCACCTACTAGCTCCGCTCAAAGTCGAGCCTCCCTGGGCTCCCCCATTGTTGTTGGTACTCCAGGTCCTACAAGTCATAGTGTATCAATTCCCACTATTCCAATTCACCAATTACAACTCTCATTGCTCCACTTGCCAGTGTTGCAATTCTTATCCCTACAATCCCTGTTCCACTGGGGGTTTCTATTTCCCTTATTGTTATTACTCATATTGTTCTTGGTACTTCTGCAACTCCCACTGCCCCAATCTCCAGTTCTTCAGCCTCAAGTGCTCTAGCTCTCGGTAGTCAGGTTGCCTCAGGTGCCCCTCTCTTACTAAAAGTTCAATTGCCCTTCCCATGGGCAATCCTTCCACTTCCAATGTGACAAGATTATACACTAGACATGGCTCAGTAGCACAAGCTTCTCAAAGGTCCCCACTTTTGCGTGCCACTACCCAGGCAATTTGCCCTCAACCTAGGCTTGCTCCACGTTTGAAGCCTATTGCCATGAAACCCCTTGGACTAAGCAGCTTCATAGCTCGATCTTCCACAGCTAGTCCATCTATTCCTTCATTAGTACCACAAGGCCCTCGATTTGCTTCCTAGCCTTCTCAACAACTTGGTCCTAAAACAACATCAACTCTCTCTTAGGATCCACTCTCTTATACCTCTAGTCCCCTTGGCTTCACCTTCATCAGACCCATCTCCTCTTTAAGGATGACGACAACTCTCCCTGGTATCATTGGAGCCTCTGTCCACATGACACAAGAGCAGCTTGGAGCTCACATCTCCCATGGACAAAACCCTTTGCTATTCCCACTTTTGCTCCCACTCCCCCACCTCCATCTTCCATTCATGCCCCTCTTGCAATCATGCCCTCTCCATCCATGCCTCCACAATCCACTTCCATAGCTACACCCTCAGTTGTGACCACTTCAAGAGCTCTTGGACTTGCAAAACGGGGAGATTACATAGGTGTCTTACAAGCAAAGAAAATATGAAGACAAGAAATGATTTACCATGGGGGACCTGATATACAATTCAAGTTTGACAAAGACACAAGGCAAATGAAGAGGGCCATGACTCAAAAATTCACACAAGGAGACCCTATGATCTGGTAAACAGAGGATTTGTTCTCCTTAACTCAGAAAAGGAGGAAAATAGGGAAAGAACATATTGTGGAGGACCCAGTCTTTGTGGTGAGGGCCTCCCATGATAGGACAAAGAAGATCATAGAAGAGTTGGAGTAGGTTAAAACTTTAGTCTCCCAAGTGAGAAGCACCTGCCCACTTGAGTTGATAGACAAGGATAAGGGAGAACTTTCAAAGTTGCTTTTGGCCTTAGGGGAGGTAATGGAGGCTCTTGCACAAGGGAATGTGCTTTGTCAAAAAGCAAAGGCATACTTGGGGTGAATTATCAGAATGGACAACAAACTTAAGAAAATGGCAGTTGTCATCAACAAGGGATGTTCCCTTGGCTAAAAACCATGCCATTGGTAGACCTTAACCTGTATTAGGGAATTGCCATAAATATGAGACCTCATTGGAGGAATGTCTGAGGGACATGAGAGCAACAATTGTCTCATTAGAGAATAGAAAGAATAAGATGTTGGCCTACTTCAAAGAGGTCAGCATCACCATATTCTTTAACCCAGATGGCACAGTCATCAGCAAGGATAAGTTCATAGTGCCCTCAAAAGGTTTAAGTCTGCCTTTAGAAAGAAGATCGCCAAAGCTAACAAGGCGAGAACTCATGCCACAATGGATTCAACCACACAAGCCATGGGTAGCATCAATAAGGTTAGCACAATTAAGAACACCTTAGAGGTCCCTCAAAAGACCCACAAGGAGTTGCTAACACATGGAGAAGTGCTATTTCGAGAGCCCCCTGTCAACCTCTCCAAGATGAACCGAGAGGCGAATTTACTTGCTCAAGCACTGGCAACACAAGAAGCCCAGAGACAGCTAGGTGGTGGTCCCACTGTAGGTCCCAACTACATACAATCATCGTATATTTGATTGATCCCAAAATGGGAATGTTTTGCCATAATTCTAGGCCCCACTGTGTTTTGTCTTTTCTTGGCCCATGTATTGTTGTACTAACTCAACCATGAGAGCTATGAGTGGGATTCCATGCTCCTAGGTGGTAGGTCTCACTTCTTTATATACTGTATTGTAATATGTTTTTAAGGTCGGACTTTCTTAATAGAAAATGCAGGAAATTACAGAAACTTGCAAGAGTGTTCACAATGACTGTGTTCTTTATGAAAGCTTTCTCATTTTCTCAAGGTGAAGTGGTGAATGTCAACGTTTAAGGACTATGATATGAGTCTGAATTGTATAGTGCATATACTTAGTTAGGATGAGTTGTTTACCATCTTAACTGATCTGTGTAATTTTATTTTGTTCTTGTGGATTCCGAACCATTATATGTGGATGTGTTGATTAACAATATATATAATTGTTCATCTTTGAAGTAATATTGCATGGATGGCATACATCATAATTTTCACAGACTCTGCCATGCATAGTTTAATCTGGGCCTATGTAAGACATGGTACACAGAGATAAAACTACAATTGGACCCATAAATTTTCCCAAAGCACTAGCATCCCCCAATTTACTTTAGAAACCTTCTTTTTTGCTCTACCTTCTTCCCTTTTGTTGCTTCTTTCAAAACAGCCTGCAAACCCCTTTCTTCAAACCTCACACAAACTAGACAGTGCAGAAAATTCATTCAAGCATTTTTTTCAAACAGTTACCCTTATTTTCAGGCATTAGAATCTCTTGCAAAACAAATTGTGTTATGTTTTCGAAGGTGGATCATTCAGTAGAATGGAAAACTCAAATCAAATCCTCTCTTTGTTTTGCATGGAACCTTACCAATCTCTGTAACCTTCACAGTGCTCAAAACAACACTAGAATCAGAAAATTGATTTGTATGTATCTGGTAATTGATAAAATGCAGGTTTCATAGTTCTTATACAAATCCAACCTGGATTTTATCAATTATCAGATACATACAAATCAATTTTCTGATTCTAGTGTTGTTTTGAGCACTGTAAAGGTTACAGAGATTGGTAAGGTTCCATGCAAAACAAAGAGAGGATTTGATTTGAGTTTTCCATTCTATTGAATGATCCACCTTCGAAAACATAACACAATGGCATCCTCCGCTTTCCCTGGGACCTTCTCCACTTCTCCAACTTGCATGCCCTGCCTCAAAAAAAAAAAATTGAAGGGATTTCTGAAGTTTTGTTTGTTGTGCATACCTGCTCTTCAATTCTCAACATTGGGTGATTTTGGGCTCATGACACTCCCAAAAAACTATCTAAGACTTCCAAAGACCCCTCTTCTCCTCACGTTCACACAGCCCCAAAAACACCAAAAAATAGATTTTACCCCTCTAGTAAACACTGTTTTTGTTTGTTGATTTCTATAGGCCTGAATTGTTGGATATTGATCTTCTTCTTGTAGGGCTAAACTCATGGAGGGCATGGACACCGCAAGATGGAAACTATTGAGCGCGTGATCGTATATATTGACCATTTGCTGCAAGAGAAAGCACATCCATCTCAGGAGCTAACAGAAGAACAAATCCTTGCTCAAAAGGTTGCCACTCAGAAAGAAATTTGGTATGGGCATGATGAGGAATTGGTAAACCTAGCGAATAAATCATAAGCAAAAAAATAACTAGCAAACCTGGTCTTTCCAAGGTTTGTGCATATGCCGATCTCTATTGATAATCAATTGCAAGAGTAAGAGGCTAAGCTATGGGAGTTGGCATCAAAAAAATTCAGTGCCAAGGACAAGGTGGAGTGACAAATTTGTAGGAATGAAGCCACAAAATTGAGGGCAGGAATTACAAAGCAGCAAAACATTTTTATTAAACTTTTAATAAGCTTCAAATTCAGGCAGCAGATGAAGAAGAGATGGTGCACGAAGCTTATCAGAACCACTGTTGCAAATTCCATATCATGGGGAAAACATATGAAGATAATGTGAAGGACTTGGCCACTATTGAGGCCTTAACACAGGATGCACCAGACAAAATTGCACAAGTCTCTATGGCTACCACGTGCTAGGAAGTATTTTTAAAGGAACTCCAACAATAGGTACTAGAGGTGTTAATAGCTTAACCAGGTGACAATGAAGGATGCAGTGCAAGTGCTACCTTGTGCAAGGGCAAAATGGCAATTTAGCATGGTGGGATGTTGACCCTAGTTTTGTGCAAGGGTTTTGATCCTGAATTTTGCCAAAGTCTGGACTGACGAAAACTAGGCTGCGCAAAGGGTTGCACAAATATAAAATGACAATAAGAGAAAATTTGTGTGCATTGCAAGGGAGTGAGCCAACCTCAACCTTATCCTGTCATTATGGTTGTTTCAAATCCGAGAATCTCCACAGTTAAGCAGGCAATAGGCTTGGCATACCCAACAATCCAAGACACATGCAAGAGATGATTGTGTCCACCTTGCTATGGGCTGATCAAACTGACCTAGTAGGATACAGATCTCATGAACGTAAAGCATGGATCTATCGTGCATATAACAGTTGTTATTGTTGTTCAGGTTGGAAGAAGTAATTGCATAGAGCTATCGATGGGAGGAGTTAGAGAGTTAGCTTTAGAAAGGATGATATATGTTGTGATGAATAGGTGGCGTATTAAGGTGAAATTTGAGTATATTATGTTTTATTTTAGACTATTCTTTCTATGGTTAAGCTATTATATCAATGATTTTATAGGCCTTGAATCGCGTGGTTAAACTAATAAGTAGGATCTACGTTCAGCATTATGCAATTGGGGCTCGGTTTCTCTCTTTGCACCTTGGGTGAGCGTTTTCACTTAGATGATAGGCTTGCGCAAAGAGTATCTTATTTGTTTAGTTTGTATAGTCTGCACAAAACTATTAAGGATCGTATGTAAATAGCTCAACAAGTGAGAAGTTTGGTTTACTTATTTTGAGAGATAAGCTAATGCTCTACAGATTTGGTATGAGGTATGCTAATGCAAGACGAGTAAGAGGGGACCAAATGAATGGCAGCCTTTCCCCACAACCTAGACTCAACAGTCTCAAAACAACACACTCTCATACACACGACATTCATACTTGTAACCAAAACTCAGACTCTAATCATTTATATGACAACAATACAAGTATTTTTTACAAACACATTCTAGACTTGTTTATTGAAATACAAACATGAAGATGAAACCTCCCAAACAGAGTCCCTCAATGGACATGACAAGTTCTCGATACTCCCTGGTCAGTTACAGTAACACAAACCCTTCCCCAAGCTGAAGCTAATATCCTTCTCGAACTCCTACTCTCTAAATGATTCTCCTCAGTTCTTCCTCTAATTGTTTGAATCATACTTGTGTCCTTACTTGAGTTCTAGAGTTCTATTCTTGGAAAACAGTCCACATGTCAAAATTTTGTCATCCAAGAAATTTCCTTTTTTTTTAACATCCAATGCAGTAAAATCACTGTTTAGTACAGTCCAGCAGTTTCTTAACCATCGGTTAATGCAAACCAGTGGTTTCAAAATCCTTGCCTATTTTAACAGCGAATTTCATCACTTGTCTCAAAGAGTTTAATTTGACCAGTTTGAGATGATTGAAACCTACTACACTTGATGTTCTCAGGGTGTTGGAGTCTTTAAGATGTTTCTTGGACCTATTAATATCATCTTCAACACATGCCACAATATCAACACAGCCAACAAGTCACAAACATGCAAAAACACATATTTTTGGTTGATGTAAAACTACTCATTGATCTGGATGCTCCTACATTATATACCATGGGTAAGTAAATAATTTGTTGGGTCTATAATACAATACATTGTGTTCTATTTATATAGATTTTGTTTAATAAATGTAATAATCTTAATTATATATGATTAAAGATATATAAGTAGTTCCCTGATGGAGAGGTTAAGTAAGATCAGGCCTAATACCTTCTTGACTACAAATTTTAATCAAACAAGGAGTCTTTATGCTTCAAGAGCCTATTGTACATTCATTATATGTTATCTCAACTCACCATATTGATTTATGTTAAGCACGAAATATACTAAGAGGGTGGGGAGGTGAATCCGTACATTATATATATTTTTATTTAATCTGATTTCTTTTCTTTAATCAATTAATTACACATTCAAGATATGCAATAAAACTGAAACAATAATTTGCACCACACAAGCGACACTAGATTTTTACGTGGAAACCCAAAGTGCAAAGAACCACGAAGAACAATCTCAAATATATGAATGAGCACCAACTCAAAATACAAAGTTCGCAAGCACCAACTTGCAGGAGCACCAACCCCTTGCAAAGATTTGTGAATACCAACCCACATGAGCACCAACCCCTCTTGTGTATAAAACACAACTATCTCTCAATGCTGCTTACTCAAAAAATGATAGAACATTACAATATTTCCTGCTTTTTTCTCTTCGAAAACAAATATAAACTATGCACTCTCTTGCATTTTTCAAATGGCTTCTCAAGCGTTTATTTATAGCTTTCCAAACGACCTTTGGCATTCACCATTTGTGACCCTTCAATCCTCATGAAAAATGGCGTCAAACTTGCATGACCCTTCGTATCCTTGCATTTGAAAAATCATATGATGACCCTTCAAAAGCAAAAGCGTCATTTCCTATTTTGTCTTTATCTTGGTGACTTTTCGTATTCCTCAAAGTGTCCCTTCATAAAAAAATGCACCATATCTCTTTTGTCTTCACATGGTGACTCTTGAAATTCCTCAAGATGACTCTTCTTGAGAAAATGCATCCCATTCCTCTTTCGTCTTTTATCCCGTGACTCTTTGATTTCTTCATGGGCCCTCTTTTGATTTATATGCAACCAAAAATATATTCATTAATATTAAATAAATATTAACACACATTAGCCAACATATAAATATTAAAAATACCATTAAATGCAATGGGGCCTTTATCACCAATAATGCTAGACCTTTGACATCAATGACAATATTTCTAACAATCTCCCCATTTGTCATTGATGGCAACCTCAAACAGAAACTGTCACATCTTAAAACCTGCACATACTGCCATCTGAAAAACATACAGTAACTCCCTCTTACTATAGCAACCTGTCCCTGTTCCATGTGCCTGTTTCTGCACCTGTACCTGTTATTCTTCCCCTTTGACATCAATGACAAAGGACTTGTCTGGAGCTAACACTTAGCTCCCCTTCAACTGATGTTGAACCTCAATGGCATGAAGTAAAAGAAATTACTTCCAACTTCTCTCGCAAATACTCAAATGTGTCTTTTGGTAGTGCCTTTGTGAAAATATCTACAATCTACTCTGTAGTACTGATATACTCCATCTTACCCTGTTGATCTACAACATGCTCTCTCAAGAAGTGACATCTAATGAGAATATGTTTTGTTCTTGAATGCATCACTGGATTCTTCAAAATATTAATAGCACTTGTGTTATCACAAAAAATAACAATAGGTTCATCATACTTTACCTTGATATCTTCCAAAGTTTGATTCATCCAAAGCACTTGAGTACAACACAATACCGCTGCAATATATTCTATTTCACCTGTAGAAAGTGATACTAAATTCTGCTTCTTGCTTAGCCATGATACTAAGCTATCACCAAGGAAAAAAGCTCCTCCACTTGTACTCTTTCTGTCATCCAGGCACCCTACCCAATCTGAATCTGTATAAGCAACCAAAGTGAAATCTCTGCCTATGAAATACTACAATCCATAGTCCAATGTCCCCTTGATATATCTGAATATTATTTTCACCAACTGAACATCGCTGTCTTTTGGAGCTAACTGATATCTTGCAACCATAATTACTGCATGCATGATGTCTGGCATCGATGTTAAATATAAAAGACTACCAATCATAGATCTATATAAAGATCGATCTGTAATAGGTGAATCTTCATCCTTGCTCACTTTATTTCCTGTAGACATTGGTGTGCCAACTGGTGCACAATCCTCAAAACCAATTTTTTCAACATTTTCTTTGCATATTTATTTTTTGATATGAAACTTCTTTTATCTAACTGAAATATTTGCAATCCTAAGAAAAAAGACGATTCTCCAAGCATAGAAATTTCAAATTCTTTTTGCATATTATCAGAAAATTCTTTGGTCGTCTTTTCAATATTTTTTTCAAAAATGATGCCATCAACATATACCACAACAATCAATTGATGCTTACCTTATGTTTTCATGTAGAGATTGCTATCAGCAAATCCTATCTTGAAACCTTGATCCTACAAGTACTTATCAAGTCTTGCATACCAAATTCTGGGAGCTTGTTTCAATTCATACAATGCTTTCTTCAATCTGCATAGATGGCTACTAATATTTGAGAGAATAAATCCCTCAAGCTGCTCAATGTAGACCTCTTCTTCTAAATTCTCATTCAAGAAGGCAAATTTGACATCCATCTGAAACACTTTGATTAAACACAGCGTATGTAAGAAACATTCTAATAGCCTCTAACCTTGCCACTGGTGCAAAAGTTTCTTCAAAATCTATTTTCTCAATCTGAACATATCCTTTACATACTAATCTTGTTTTATTTCTAATCACTTCTCCATTTTCATTCAGCTTATATCTATAAACTCATTTTGTTCCTATCACATTGTGATCTTTTGATCTAGGCACTAATTTTCAAGTATCATTATTTTCTATCTAATTTAATTCTTCATCCGTAGCCTTTACCCAATGCTTATCATGTCTAGCTTTTGAAAATGTTCTACGCTGAATTTTGAATAACAAAGAGAAATTAACTTGCTCAGATTCACTAACAATCATTTTTTTATACGAATTCTTTCATTTGTCCCCGATGATGTCACTTTCATTATGATTTCTCTAAACATATTTGGATGGAGTTTTGGTCTCCTTTTTCTCATCTTCCTCTGATTCTTCAAAATCTTTCTCTTCAATGATTTCAAGAATGTCTACTGGATCACTGATTCTTTGTGTTCCATCTTCTTTTATCCTGACACTTGCACTTTTAACAATTTTCTTGGTTCTTTTGTTATAACATTTATAAGCTTTACTTTTGCAAGAATAACAAAAAAATATACCTTCATCTGCTCTGGATTTAAACTTTCCAAGTTTTTCATCAATTCTCTTTATGAAACATCTGTTGCTGAAAACTCTGAAATAATCCACTGTTGTTGGTTTGTCTTTCCATAGCTCATAAGGAGTCTTGTCACTATTGACTCTCAATAATGCTCTATTTTGAATATGTATTGCTGTAGCAACTGCCTCTCTCCAATATTTCTGTTATCTTGGATTCATTTATCATTGTCCTTACCATCTCTTGAACTGTTCTATTTTTTCGTTCAACTACTCCATTTTGCTGTGGAGTTTTGACTGCTAAATAATGTCTCTTTATTCCATGGTCTTCACAAAACTCAATAAATTGATCTGACATAAATTGTCCTCCTCGATCTGATCTTAGACACTTAATTTTCAAACTGGTTTCATTCTCAACTAATGCTTTGAATGCTTTGAAGTGTCTGAAAGCTCCTAATTTTTTATTTAAAAACATCACCCAAGTCACGTGAAAAATCATCAATAAACAACATGAAATATTTCTCATCTTGAGTACTTGGAGTTCTCATAAGTCCACATAGATCAGTGTGAACAAGCTCTAATATCTGAGTGGTCGAGTACTCTTTTGTTTTGAACCGTCTTCTAGCCTGCTTCCCATGCTAACAAGGTTCACAAAGCGTGTCGGATGGCTTTGTAAACTTTGAAAGATTTATGACTGCTTGCTTCTTGCCGAGATTGACAAGATTGTCAAAATTTATGTGCCCCATTCCCCTGTGCCATAGCCAACTTTCTTCAATCTGACTCAAACAATATCTGACCTTTGATATCTGATAGCATATACAAATTATTGTTTGTTCTCTGAGCATCTGCAAACAACACATTTGAATCTTTTCTTCTAATTTCACAACTTTTTGCATAAAACTTTAGTGTGCCCCTGATCACACATTTGACTTACACTCAAAAAATTATGCTAAGACCTTCTACATACAAAATATTTTCAGTTTTAGTTCTACCATTATCCAAACTTAGTGTACTTTTTTCAACAATTTTGACAGTAGTATTGTCTTCGAATTTCACTATGCCACCATTGATCTTCTTCAAGGTTATGAACTTGCTCTTGTCTCATGTCATGTGCTTCGAACATCCACTATCAATGAATCATGGCTTTTTTTCATTTCTTGCATGCAATGTTGTCTGCACCAACATAGATTTTTAAGGTTGTTTCTTTTGCCATGAACCTGTCTGAACTTTCTTCTTGATGAATGGATCTTTGAAAATTCTGGTTCTTCCCTGACTCGAACATGCTTCTATAGTACCGAGTTATGTCCGAAGTTGTTGCACTTGTAACATATTATGGTCTCTTCATTAAATCCTGATAGAGAAGCAAAAGAGTTGTGGTTTCTGCTAGACTCTGTATGAATTTCCTTCTTATTTATGAAATTGTTAGCCCTTTTTAGACATTTTATTTTCTTATGACCATATCCATTATAATAAAAATAATAATCATAAAAATAGGTCTTGTTTATGTATCTCTGATCTGATTGCCTTTTGTAGCTCTGTTCTCTCCATCCTTCTTTGTTTGAGATCTCCTCTGTATTCTTAACTTCTCTTTTTATTTCATCTTTTGTAAGAGCTTCAACATAGCTCTTTCCTTTTTCTTTGTCTGTGAACGTAGTGACCTCTTTCTCTTTTTCAAATTCAATACCTGTTTTATCTAACATTAATCTTTGATTTTCTAATATCTTATTCAACATATTAGTGTTATTCTCAAATTTTGAATCATTCGTTGCTCTATCATTGATTGTTTTATTTGTTTTCTCAAGATCTGCTTTTAAAAAACAATTTCAATAACATACCTTTCACATTCTTTAATTACTATTTTTAACTGTGCCGTTAGATCTTCTTCATTCTTCTTGGTTTCTTCAGTGTGCTTGTAGATTTTCATTTTTCTCGATCTGGAGCTTTAATCTTTGATTCTTCTTTTCAAGAGCTTTTAACTCTTCTAAGGCACAACTGAGTTCTTCCAGATTCACTTTGACTTCATCTTGTTCTTCTTCTTGATCATCTATACTTTCGTTTGCGGAAGCATCTTCATGTATGGCCATGAATAGAATCTCTTCTTCTGAGTCACTGACTCCACTATCTTCGGTTGAACTAGGATCTTTAGAATACAAACTCTTCTTCTCGAATCCCTTCTTGAATTTACCTTTGAAATTCTTCTTGTATGTAGACTTTCCTTCTTCATTGTCATCATTACTCTTATTTGAACATTTAGCTACAAAATATCTAATCTTTTCACAATTAAAACATTTAAAAGGTAATTTTCTTGATATTTACTTGTGCCTTTTTTCGGCTTGCGAATAAATAGAGCTCTGTTGTTATCTTCATCATCGTTAGAACTATCACTTAATTCTTGAATCTTAGCCTTCTCTTTCTTTGATGTCTTGAAAGCAGTTTCTCTCTTTGAAGGTTTATTTTGTTCAGTTTGCATCTCATATGCCGTAAAAATACCATGAAGCTCATCCATCTTTAACTCGACTAAATTTTTCATCTCTTCAATTGCCGAAACTTTTGCATCATTTCTCAATGGTAGAGATCTCAAAACTTTTTGAACCACAATTGATTCTTCTAAATTTTTTCCAAGACCTTGAATTTGATTAACTATTTGATCAACTCGCAAAAAATAAATTTTTATATTTTCTTCTTCCATCTTCAAACTCTTAAACTGTCTTATGAAAGTCTGAAGCTTAACTTACTGAACTTTGCCATCACCTTTGTAAATATTCTCAAAATTTACCCAAGTTTCATGGGCAGATTTACATTGCATAACTTTAACAAATTTTGATTCACATAAATCATATAAAATAGCATTTAAAGATTTAACATTATTTGCACTTGTCTTCTTTTCTGTTGGAGTAGTTACAAGTGTCTGTGGCTCTTCATATTCCTCCACCACTGCTTGCTATTTGTTGAATCCAAGGGCCATCAAATAAGTCATCCTTATGCTCCAAAAAACATAATTCGTCCCATCAAACAAAGGTGTCTTATTTGTAGAAAATCTTTCATGTGATCCAGCAATTGTACTTTCTCGATCTACCTTCAAGCTATAAAACTTTTTCAAAAGGAATCTACTCTGATACCAATTGTTAAGCACGAAATATACTGAGAGGAGGAGGTGAATCAGTATATTATATATCTTTTTACTTAATCTGATTTCTTTTCTTTAACCATTTAATCACACATTCAAGATATGCAATAAAACTGAAACAATAATTTGCACCACAAGAGAAAGACGGACAACAGATTTTTACGTGGAAATCCAAAGTAGAAAAAACCACGGAGAACAATCTCAAGTATATGAATGAGCACCAACTCAAAATATAAAGTTCACAAGCACCAACTGACAGAAGCACCAACCCCTTTGTTGAGCACCAACACAGCAACTATTTGTGAGCACCAACCCACAGGAGCACCAACCCCTTTTGTATATAAAACACAACTATCTCTTAATGTTGCTTACTCAACAAATAATAGAACACTACAATATCCCCTGCTTTCCTCTCTTCGAAAACAAATACAAAACATGCACTCTCTTGCATTTTTCAAATGGCTTCTCAAGCCTTTATTTATAGCTTTCCAAATGACATTTGGCATTCACCCTTTGTGACCCTTCAATCCTCATGGAAAATGGCGTCAAACTTGCATGACCCTTCGTATCCTTGCATTTGAAAAGTCATATAGTGACCCTTCATAAGCAAAAGCGTCATTTCCTCTTTTGTCTTTATCTTGGTGACTTTTCGTATTCCTTAAAGTGTCCCTTCATGAAAAAAATGTGTCATACCTCTTTTGTCTTCACATGGTGACTCTTGGAATTCCTCAAGATGACTCTTCATAAAAAATGCATCTCATTCCTCTTTCGTCTTTTACCCCGTGACTCTTTGACTTCTTCATGGGCCCTCTTTTGACTTATATACAACCAAAAATATATTCATTAATATTAAATAAATATTAACACACATTAGCCAACATATGAATATTAAAAATACCATTAAATGCAATGGGGCCTTTATCACCAATAATACTAGACCTTTGACATCAATGACAATATTTCCAACAATTTATACCTTTGTTCAAACTTGAGAAATTCAAAAAAAGTGAAAACAAGGTTTATGGCCCTTGTAATTAGGCTTGCAAACTGAGTTTCTTCAATTACCTTCTCTATAGGTGTTCTCAAACCTTAAAACCAACTTTAAAAACCTTACAGTTACCTTCATGCACCTCTCTACAAAGTTTCATTGCATTTGGCTGGGTCAATTTCAAGTTATGATGACTTTAGTGTTTCTAGTGCTCTAAATAGGTCTTCTTTTATACCTACAGTTTGAGATTTTTGAATATCTTCAACTGTAAGCCTCTAAAATTCTTGAAACCACTTTCAAACCTTTACAAACATCGTAACACAACTCTCCACAACATTTCATGCAATTTGAAGGGTTTGTTTTCAAGTTATGATGATTTTAGTACACTAAAACCCTAATTGACTATATACAAGCTGAGAGCTCAAATTTAAGATAAATTCAAATTTTAAGATCTGTTTTTGAATCTTTTTTATTGGAGAAAACTCTCCACATGTATATCTTTCTTTGTCAACCACTTTGGCACCTTGAACAATCACAAAATATGATAAAAACAACTTTTTCTTGACTGGAGGAGCGCTTTTTTTTACTATCTAAAACCCTGTCCTGAGTTTTCAAGCCTGCAATATGAATAAATGCTATTGCAAAGCAACAAATGATGATTTCAAAGCCACAAGACATTCACTTAAACATAATAGAATCTTTGAAGTTGAAGAATGGTATCCAAATTGGCATTATTTCATTGTTTTTAAATGCAAACATGTTACAACGATATTGTAAATACCCTGATTATCAAAACTTCCTCATTCTTTTCTTGAATTTCTTTCAAATCTTGGAGTTCCTTGGCCTCTTTCTTGTCTTCTTTTTTTCTCCCATGTACTCCTCTCTCTTGATCATCTCTTTCATTTGAAAAGCTCCTCAACTATCTAACGCATAAACTTTACCTATGTCTTCACTCAAAATAGCAACTTTGGTTGAGATTGACATAGTCACTTATGAATTAAAACATTTGAATTGTTCCAAAACATGTCTAAGACCTTCCTTGACCCCTCCATGAAGGACCAAACCAAACATTAGGAGATGAAAAAAGCTCCAAAAGCCCCTTAAACATGTTCAAAAATTCAAACTTTCAGTTTTGACGGAAAACTTAAAACAAATCAAAATAACCTAAACAAAGCAAAGTGAAACATGGAAAAACTTCAACAAGACAAATGACCTCCTAAACCTATACAAGACCAAAATTTGCAAAGAAACAACTAAACTTAATGCTCCTGCATTAGGCTCCCTAAGTACAAAAGCATTCATGAGCGTTTGCTCATGAAGTCTTCAATGTTGCTCTCAATCAATACCCTGTTTATCAACATTTGCAGAGGTTTTTCCTGTATCTTCTTTTCCTCTGTAAAGATAGAAGTTTGTCACATTAAAATCAATAATTCATCTTCTTGCCAATTGAAAGAATGAGCAGGAGATACACAAGATCCACAAGATCAATCCAGGAGAAAGAACCCACAACAAATAACTTGCAAAATAATACCAGAGAATAAAATGTTTCTTTCACACCTAAAAAATAGGTGATAATCCTATAAATTCTCTGTGTTCTCTCATTATTCTCTCGTTACAATCTATTAGATTGTAAAGTATATATAATACAAATAGTTTGTTTTATGACAACAAACTATTTGTTGTGATTACAAAATAGAGAAAATAAAATATTTGTTTTCAAATACTACAAACAAATATATTGTTGAGAGACTCAACAATAAAACAAATTATCCTAGGTAAATAAAATTAACCCTAGGTAATAAATAACTTACCCTATTATCCCTAGGTAAGCTTAAATATTTATTATTCCAACACCCTCCCTTGAGCGAAACATAGGGAGAATGACAAACAAATATGGGTCCCGGCTACTAGGTCTGATAAGGTACCCATGTACAAACCAATCAAATATATGAAAAATAAAAAGACTTCATGGGAAATCCCCCCAAGGACAACTTCCTTCACCCCAAGCATTGCTCGGAACTGAAAATAACGAGAAGCCAAAGGTTTAGTGAAGATGTCTGCAATCAGCTCAGTTGTAGGCACAAACTCCAAAAAAAGAACTCCATCCTGAATAAGATGTCGAATGAAGTGCATGTGAATCTCAATGTGTTTTGTCCGCTAATGCTCAACAGGATTGCGTGAAATAGCAATCGCACTTTGGTTGTCACACCAAAGAGTAGTAGGACCCTACTGTGTGAAGCCAAACTCTCCAAGCAACTGTTGAAGCCAAAGTGTCCCCTGACTAGCTTTGACAGCACCTCGATACTCAGCCTCAATAGAGGACAATACAATAGCAGTCTGCTTTTTGCATGCCCAAGCAACTGGACCTGAACCAAGTGTGAAAGCAAATCCGCAAGTGGACTTGCGAGTGTCAACATCACCAGCGCAATTAGAGTTAGTGTATCCAACAAGCTATGTAGAACTCTGTGGTGTATAATGGATACCAAAGTGAGTGGTGCCCCAAATGTAGCATAAAATACGCTTGGCTGCGTGCCAATGACTCTCATGAGGCTCATGTGAGAACCGAGAGACAAGGTTCACAGCGAATTTGATGGCGGGACGGGTATGAGTCAGGGATAAAAGACTACCTACAAGTTGCCTATACAAAGTTGGATCAACAAGAGGAGTCGTACAAGTGGCAGAGAACACAATACCTGACTGATATGGAGTGGGGGCAGGCTTACAATCAGTCATGCCAAATTGATGAAGATCTGTCACATATTTCTGCTATCCAATAGAGATGCCCTCATCAGACTGAAAAACTTGAAGACCAAGAAAATAATGTAGAAGTCCCAGATCTGTCATATCAAACCAATCTGTCAACTTGTCCTTGATGTCATGTATCAACGAATCTGAACTGCCAGTGAGGATGAGATCATCAACATACAAAACCAATATGACAATTTCCTCACCTTGCTTCAAGGTGTATACATTGTGATCTGACTCACAACGAATAAAACCAGAACTCAAAAGAAAACTATCCACCTTCTCGTACCAAGCTCTAGGAGCTTGTTTGAGGGCATAAAGAGAACGACGAAGCCTACAAACAAATGATGAGTCCTGCACAAATCCTGGAGGCTACTCCATATAGATCTCCTCATGGAGATCACCATGCAAGAAAGGACTCTTCACATCCATCTGAAAAACTGACCAAGAATGTGAAGCAGCAAGAGAGAGTACAAGCCGAATAGAATCCATCTTAGCTACAGGGGCAAAGGTCTCAAAGTAATCAACCGCTTCAACCTGTGAAAAACCCTTAGCTACTAATCTAGCTTTGTACTTATCCACTGATCCATCTGCAGCATATTTGGTCCTATAGACCCATTTACATTTTACAAGTTTTCTTCCCTTAGGAAGAGGGACAAGATCCCAAGTATCATTCTTCATCAATGAAGAATACTCATCATACATTGCAACATCCCACTCGGGTATACCAATGGCCTCAGAAAATAACACTGGATCATCTGTACAAGCTTCTCCCAAAAGAGCAACACCAAATGTCTGTGAGCGAGTGCGACGAGAATCAGATGGATCACCAATGAAAGAACCAGCTGCCTGTAAAGTGCTCTTTGCCCACTTAGGCAAAGGTGGTGAAGAAGATGGTTGTGGTGGCTGAACAAGTGCAACATCATCGTCATCATCAACAATAGAAAGCAAATCCTCACTATCCTCGGTAGGAGGGGGAGAAGAACTAGATGTACACTCCTGTGGAGTGGGTAGCTCATCACCCTGAACATTTCGTCGAAACAACACATCATGTGTGACAGGATCAAAAAGACGGTAGGCTTTTACATCTTCGCAATAGCCAACAAAAATGAATGGTTGGCTTTTCTTCTCCAATGCTTTGCGTTTGTCATCAGGGACAAACACCCATGCTTGACTCCCAAAGATGCGAAAGTCTGAAATATCAGGCTTGATCCTAGACCAAGCTTCTTCAGGTGTCATATTCTGCATGGCTTTGTGAGGCATACGGTTTTGAATGTAGTTTGCACAATTTACAACGTCAGCCCAATATTGTGGACCCAAATTTTTAGAGTGAATCATACAATTAGCCATCTCTTTCAATGTTCGATTTTTCCTCTCTGCTACACCATTTTGTTGAAGAGTGTGTGTTACAGTGAACTGATGATGTATCCCATGCTCAATACAAAAATCATGGAAGGCATTATTGTCATATTCCCCCCCATTGTTAGTGCGTATCTTTTTAAAAGGAAGAGATGATTGTTTTTCAACAAAGGCTTTGAAAGCCTTAAAAGTCTCAAAAACTTCACTTTTCAACTTGAGAAAATATACCCAAGTTTTACGAGTGAAATCATTAATGAATGTGAACGCATATTTGGCCCCTGAAAAAGAATGAGTTGGAAAAATCATCAAATCACTATGAACCAACCCTAAGGGTGCATTTGCACGTGTGGCCTTACCAACTGGAAATGGATCCTGGTGTTGTTTACCAACTAGACAACCAAGACACACCCCATCAGTACATGAGACCTTAGGAAGGCCTTTTACAAGATGTTTTGTACTCATTCGTTGCATATATCCATAACTCAAATGCCCTAATCTCTCATGCCACAATTTGCTGAGATTATTACCATGTGCTATAAGTGAAGAACCAGAAGACATAAAAGACTCAAACTTATCAAAAGTAGAGTCTTGCAATATGGTCTATTGTACCTGTAGCAACTATCTCACTAGGATCATTACATTCTCTTATTACAACATCATGTGAAGTAAACTCCACAGTTTTACCAATACCAGAATTACATATTTGATATACAGAGAGAAGATTAGAAGAGATTTGGGGTACAAGCAATACATTGTTAAAACATCCATCCTGTTTGTCAACAGTACCAGATCCCAAAAATTCAATCTGTGAGGAATTACCCATAACAATATGTGATGTACTGCAATTTGTAAGAGAAAACAATAGATCTTTAAAATGTGTGAGATGATGAGAAGCACCTGAGTCAAAAATCCACTCATCATGACATGAAGATATAGCCCTCGCTGAAAGTGCTTTCCCTTTTCCTGCAGGAGAAGTAGCAGGAGATGGAGATGGAATGAAAATTTTGTGTTGTCTGACCACTGCCTCTAATGCTTCCATCCTAAAACATCTATTTTCATCATGATTAGGACCACCACAAAAATTACATGGACCAAATGTTTTCTTTTGCTTAAAGGACTTTTTGGTCTTAGTAGATTTAAAATGATGAGGTGACTGGGTGGTGGACTCCGGAGGGTTATTTGAAGGTGTTTGCTTTTGTTTAGACTTAGGTGAAGGCTTTCCTTTGGAAGAATTAGCAACTAGAGCATGACTAGGACCAGGGAGAGCATCTAGGGCCATTAATTTTGTTTGCTCCCTAGTCAATCTTTCACAAAAAACTTCAAAGGAAGGCCATTTGAATTCATCACCTAATGTATCCATCATAGTATAAAAAGCAGAGGAAAAAACACTATATGGTCCTTTCAACTTTGACAAAATCATGAAAATGCACTCCTGATCACTTTTATCCTTGTCACCAGCTTTCAACTATGACCTAATAAATTTGAATTTTGCCAGGAATTCATCTATTGAAGGAAAATATGATGGAGAGAGAGTACTCAATTCTGCATCTAATTGCAAAATTTTAAACTCGCTAACTTTGCCAAACAGGTTTTTAAATTTTTCCCATACCTCTTTTGGTGTTGTAGCATCTGCAATGTGAAATTGAAGATTATCTGAGACGTTGAGGCAAATCAATCCAAGAGCCTCATCCTGCTTACAACCATATGCATATTTGTCTTTTTCAGTGGTGAATGCCACAGGTGTTTCAGAAAAAATTCTCCATAAGCCCTTTGATTGAAGGAGTTGTTGCATTTTTGGCTTCCAAACATGGTAATTGTGGAGTTTAGGGGTTCAAACAATCGGGATTCCATTCCCGAAAAAGACGATGACGTTGACAAGAACAACCTAGACATTCCTTTTTCATCAAAACACCCCTCCCGTTACAATTTAACGTCTCCCGACAAAAAAAATTTAGCCTTAGCTTATACAAAAGTACCCAAAAAATGGCTTTATGCAAAAAAATATGTAGAGAGATTTGACCCCAAGATTTCCTCCCTACCAATTCTTTAACAAAATAACTCTAGCCACTTTAGCAAAGTCAACTTTGTACATTTAAAGCTAGACTTGCTTTTAAACAACTAAAAATTAAGAAATTAATAAAAAATAAGCCAAAATGACTCACACGTGTGAGATGAATGCTGAATAATCTTTGGCTTTATCAGAAATAATTTCTTGTTCCAGCAAGACGTGGTGCTCAGGAAAAATTCTGATGAGAATTTTGTAAAAATTTGCCAAGGAAAAAACCTCTAAGCAAATTCAGAATTAGCTCCACATGATCTGCTCAAAGGACTGTACGGCCTAATCCAAATCCGTACTTCTCAGCGGGAAATGAAAGCCTGAAAAGTCTGCTAACACATACAACTTTCAGATTTTGATTTTATGTAGTGTAAGGCGTTTACTCTAAAGAAAACCGTACGGCTATGCTGCAGAACAAAACAGATTTTGAAATCCCTATTGTCATCACCCAAAACGATGTACGGCCTAATCCAAATCTGTACTAATTGATATGAAATGAAAGCTAGCACAGTCAGCTTTCATGAACAGGTGTCAGATTTCTGAAATGACGTCCGTACGATCTGCCACATCAAAAAATCGTACAGGTACTGCAATCTGCCAGAAAAACCAGTCAGCGAGTTTTTGTCTGGTAGAGTTGTACGGCGAGCAAAGAATGAAGAAAATCAAGTTAAAATGGATTCCTGATTCAATTTTCTACGCCCCTATGCAAAAAATTTATGGTTTTGGAAATCTGTACAGTCATTAATGATCATAAAGTACAAAAAAAATTCAAAAAAACTTGTAAACAAGAACCAGAATGTGAGAGAATAACAAATATTTGTAACAAATCAATAAAATAAGTTTTTGACTGTGTTAATAGATGAAAATAATGAAAAATTTGCAGGAAAGAGGATCTTCAACTAAAACTCCATGCTCTGATACCATGAAAGAATGAGCAGGAGATGCACAGGATCCACATGATCAATCCAAGGGAAAGAACCCACAACAAATACCCTGCAAAATAATACCAGAGAATAAAATATGTTTCTTTCACACCTAAAAAATAGGTGATAATCCTATAAATTCTCTGTATTCTCTCATTACTCTCTCGTTACAATCTATTAGATTGTAAAGTATATATAATACAAATAGTTTGTTTTATGACAACAAATTATTTGTTGTGATTACAAAATAGAGAAAACAAACTATTTGTTTTTAAATACTACGAACAAATATATTGAGAGGCCCTCAACAATAAAACAAATTATCCTAGGTAATAAATAACTTACCCTCTTATCCCTAGGTAAGCTTAAATATTTATTATTCCAACACCAATCTCTTTCACTTGTTCTCATTAGAGTCTTTTCTCCCACTTCTAACTGCTGCAAATGAACTCCCTCTTGTATATCTTCTTGAGAACATTTTTGTACCATCATTTTCTCACTCTCTTGTCTCCATGTTAATCTAAAGACACTCCTCTATTGATTCCATGTCCATACCAATCAGCGCTACAATTGTTGAAGACACTCCTCTATTGTTGCAACAATTAAAAATGGTATCTTCTTGTTCCATCTCTTCACTTTGCTTCTCATATATGTGAACATGTTGAACTGAACCACACTTGTGTCTTTTCTTTGCCCTCTTCTCCATTGTTGTATCTGCACATAGAACAAACACATTAAGGGAATCAAGAGCTCCCAAGATACTCCAGCCAATTCGTCATGCCTCAAAGACATGTTCATCTCTTCTCCACTTCTAACATATTGTTCATGCTCTCCACTAACACGATGGATTCGCCAATACTCAATATCAACCATCTCTAAGGTTGTCTTCTCCTCATTTATATCTCCGATTTCAGCTCCTTTGCGTAGTTGATCTCCCACTATCACCTTGTGTACAATAGCTTGTACAACTTCTATATTCCATGTTTCTTTCACGGAAATTTGTAACACTACTTGGCTACTCCTTTCATTCATTTGCATCTCTTCATAGTTGTCATCTTTCTCCAACTCGATCACATCTATCTTCTCTTTCATGAGAACTCCTTCCATGGGTTGCTCACAGCTTTCTTGCTTCTCATTGTTTTTGAAATCAACTTTGGGCTCTTCACATGAGAACCTCACTCTCTTGCTGTCCATCAAGACAATCATTTTCTCCTCATTCACATGCTTATCTTTGCTACTTTTCAAAAAATATTTTAGTTGCTCACATGACAGCTTCCCTCTCCTATTGCTTTTTATGGCAACTTCATTTGATTGACTGCCTTTATCTAACAGTTCTTGTACTTAACTTTTGATCTCTTCATTCTCCTTGAGTGTCATTCTATAGGCTGCTTTGTTTGACAAACTAGCTCCTAGAATGAAATCCATATGATGGTTTATGCTTCTCAATGGTGGCAACTAATTAGGCAACTCATCAATCACTATATCCACATACAAATCCAACAAGTTCTGAAATTCCAATGACAAATCAATCGACTTAGTACCTGTAATGACTGTCGTGGGCTTAGCAATCAATGCGCAACCAACCTCTTATTTCTTTATCAGTTGCAAGAATTCTTTTCCACCTACTATCAACTAGTATTGTTTTTAGTTGCTTCATTACCATCGTTCAATGGTGTCAAGATATGCTTCTTGCCATCTTTCTCAAATGTATGTGTTACTCCTTCCATCATGTATAGCCCTCCTATCACATTGCCAAGGTCTACCCAACAACGTGTGGCAAACATTCATAAGCATAATGTCACAAAGAACTTCATCCTCATAGCTACCAATCTGAAAATCAACCTTACATTGTTGATTGACTAGTACTTGACGTCCATTTTGATGCTAAAATACTTTATACGGTGTAGGATGTGTCAATCTTTTCAATCCTAATTTTTCAACCATTTCTGAAGAAAAAACAAGTTATATGTACTGCCACTATCAATGATAACTTTACAACACTTACCTTTTGATTTGCATGTGGTCATGAACAAGATCTTCCTTTGGATTGGTTTCTTCACCTCTTTGTCTTTAATAGTATTCTATTCATCAATAAGGACTCTCCTATTTCAGATTCTTCCACATGTGATGGTGATCCCACACTTTCTTCTTTAGCTTGAACAACTTGACTACTGTCTTCAGTTCTTGTATGGCTTGTTTGTGGATTCTCAAGACATTCATATACCCTATGCCCAGCATACTTGTTACATTTGAAACATTTTCTCTAAAAACCTTCTCTACCTCTTGTATATAGTCTTCTTCCTCTATATAAATATCCTCCTCTTGTATTGTTGTCTTGACCTTAAGAGTTGCTTGCTTCTTCATTATGAAATTGCAACCGACTTCTACCACCTTATTGTCCTCTAGCTCTGAATTTTTTGCCTCTTCCTCTAGATTGATGAGTGTGTTTTCTAGCCAACTTTTCTTTGTCTTGAAAGCAAATTGTTAAGCTTATTCCATTGATTTTGGAGACATCAAACTAATTTCATCTTGAATATCAAACCTCAAACCATTGATGTTGCTTGCTATTTTCTCAACATCTTCTACATGACCAGCTCTGATTGTAAGTTTGTAGAATTCCTCAGTGTAGTCCTTTACACTCATGTCTTTCTGCTTCAAGTTTTGGAGTTTTTTGAACAAGTTTGTCTGTAAGTCTACAAGCATGAATTATGATTTAAGTTTTGCTACCATTCTATCCCATGACTTGATTTTCTCTTTATTTCTTTTCTTTCCTCTTGAACACTATCCCACCAAAGAGATGTATGTCCCTTCAACCTTATATAAACAAAGTTGACCTTCTTGTCTTTAACTATTCCTTTAAAATCAAAGCATTTGTCCTTTGCAGTTATCTAATCCACATATTCTTCAATATTTAGACTACCTCCATATACTGTAACCTCCAATTTGGGCTTGAAACCTATTCATATGACTACTTTCAAAAGTCTTTCTTCCATTCTTTCTTCCTCTTCTTTTGCAATCTTTTATTATGGTTCTTCCTCTCCTTCACTCACATCACCTGTTACAACACCTCTTCTTCGAGCAATTTCTATTGCCTCCAAATGTGCTTGCAAGTTTTTCATCTCCTCTAACAATACATCTCTTCGTTGTCTTCTTGGACCTCCTCTAGCACCACCTCTGGCTACTCCTCTAAGTGCCATTCTTGCACGTTCTTACAAGTTTCTTTTTCACAACCTACTATTCACTCTCCTCAATAAAATATATTTCTCCTTAGGTCACCTCGAAGTATGATGCAAAAGCATCACAAGGTAACTTGAGTATTAGTAAATGTGAGTGTGTTTAGTGACTATTTTGGTCTTGAGTAAATGTGAGTAGTTTTGTAAAGTCCCCTAGGATGTGTTAGATTCATTGAGAGTCTTTGGAAGTGTGTGATTTTAGCCATCTAGAGTTTCCTGCGAAAAAAGGGGATTTGAAAATTTGAATTTGTAACTTGGCTTTAGAGAGTCATTAGAAGTATTGTGTGAACTGTGATGGATGGTTTATGTTTGTAATGGGTCCTAGAGGGTCCTAAGAGAGTGATATATTTCAACGTGTGGGTCATAATAATCAATGTAATTTTAAGAAAAACCAAGAATATGTTAAGTGTAACTACCACTCTACGTGGAATAAGCCTTGGAAGACAATTGTCATGCAAAGTTGACATGATGGAGAGATAATAGGCATTTAGAGGAGTGAAATGAGGGTAGTACGAAGAGTAGAGCAGTTAGAGGTTCAAAGAAGGAAGGGAGAAAGAAAAGAGAGGAAGAACAATCTAGTCCATGAAGGACAAGGGAGGGATAAGGGACTGTATGTATGTTTGTGATGTTAAAATCAATAGAGATAGTGTTATTTTGGTGTGTAATGTTTGGTTTGAATTCTATTAACTGTGATTTGAATGCCTTACCTTCATATTGAGACTCTTCATAGACCAGGAATGGGTTTGATTGTTGTTGTAGGTTTGTATCACTAGAATATGTGGTGACAGACAAGGAGAATGAGTATTTTATTAGTGTTAAAGGTTGTTTATGTAAAAGTGGCCATTGGAAGACTAATAGAAAGGCATTTCTAAGCCCATGCAATCTTTAGATTGTCATTGTAGTGTTGAAGAATTGAAAGAAGATCAAGATTCCAAGAAAGAACATGTTGTCCTGCAGCTTTTGTGTAAGGTTATGTATGAAGTATAGACAAAGAATAAAGAATGTTTGAGAGTTTGCCTTAAGTTCCTAGCATATATAGGTAAGAGTTCAAACTCACATTGTTGTTTCCAATCATTTTGTATGCTCAAGATAACTCGTACAGTGTATGTTTCAATCTAAGCCCTCATTCTTGTGCTCACAGTCTTGTATAAACACTCAGAATTCTACCAATCTGCTTAAGAGAGACTTTTGATGATTGTTCAAAGCCTAAGAACTATTGAGAACGGTGAAGCTAGATGGAGTCAACCCTAGCCAACTCTTAGTTTTGTTGGAAAGTGCACAAGATTCAATTTATTTCATTTTATTCCCTCTCTGATGCAGGAGCATCACTTGAAGAACTAGTTGCTTTATTTTCCCTCCATTTTGCTTTTGCATTTTAAAAATTTATTTTGTTCTTAATATTGTTTCAAGCCTGTAAAAAAAACAAAAAAAATATATATATATATAGCCTGTAGTTAGAATCTCCTTATCTTGGAAGTCTGTTTTAGTGCATTTTGGGCAGATTGTTGCGCCCAGCCCAGGTTTGAACAATTTGCTATGTTAGGAACATGAGCTTTTTGTATGCATTTGGGTGTGTATGCATTAAAAAAAGAAAAAAAAAAGGGGGGATATGTTGAAAGAAGAGAGAGAGCAGGGGACGCAAGAGAAAAAGATTTGCAGTGGACAGAGGAATTGAAATGTAAGTCTTCCTGTTTTGTCAATAAATCTGTGTCAAAAGATATTGTTTTTCCATATATTCTCTGAACATTGTTGGCCATTTTAAATACCTGCTGGTTCGGATATTTTCTGCTGGGCGTTTTATTATTCTGGAACATTTTTTTTGTATGCATTTGTCTTAAAAATAATGCTGGGCGCTCTATGATTGGGCCGCCATATTATCTATAATCATTGTGAAGTCCATGGCCTATACTAGGCATTCGATATGCTGAGTGTTTAAATATTGACTCATTAGTTCTACGCCAAAGTTTTGTTCACCTTGTTACACATTCTGGACCGTTTTAAACCTGTCATGGGTGCTAAATGCGTTGAAGTAAGAGAGCTGGGCGTAGTGTTGTTTTTACTAAATATATTGTTGTAATTTCTGGGCGCCCCAACAAACAACTTAAATATAACTTCAGCCACTGGACAAATGACTGCTGGACGCCACAATTTAATTGCTGGGCCGTAGCTTTTCCAATATTTTGTTTAAAACCGCTGGCCGCCCCAATCAACTAGTATAATTCGGCCAAGTTCATTGTAATGTCAGTCATCTGAAAGTTATGTTAAGTATCTCATTGTTCAACTTGAAAGAAGAGGACCCCAGATAATACTTTGTATGAAAGAGGAAGAAATAAGTCAAAACATGTTTTATTCCTGCCACTAAAGAATTTCTGCTCAAAATTTAAGAGTTTGCTAACACATTATGCAAGTTAGTTTTCATCATTTGGTATCAGAGCACAAGGGATTGTGATCCAAGCCAAAGAGAAGCAGAACCAGATTTGTGAACAGAAAACAAGATGGCCGTGAGAATCAAGAACAGAGGTAGAGCTAGAGGAAGGAGACCTGGAGGACAGGTTGCATTGGCAGAGTAGATTAGGAACCTGACAGCTAAGCTGCAAGACCTGGAGATGGCTCAAAGAAGAGGCACTGACATGGGTGAAGTCAGTGACAGAGAAGAGGAGCCACCAGAAGATGAATTGGTGGTAGAAGAAGAAACAGTTGAAGAGAGGTTGATCAAAGCCATTATGAAAGTGAACACCAAGCCAAAAATAGAGGTTCCAATGTATGAAAGTAATTTGAATGTTGAAGAATTAATTGATTGGATTAATGCATTAGACAAATATTTTGAGTATGAAGGGATTGAAGAAGATGAAAAGAAAGTCAAGTATGCCATGACAAGGCTAAAGAAACATGCATCCCTGTGGTGGGATGGAGTGCAAGAAGAAAGGAGAAGGAAAGGGAAACCAAAGATCAGAAGCTGGGACAGAATGGTAGCAAAAATGAAAAGTAAGTTTATGCCTAAAGATTATCAAGCAAATCTTTTTAATCAATTACAAAATTTGAAGCAAAAAAAATTCTCTGTAAAAGAATACACTGAAGAGTTTTATAAGTTGACTATAAGATCAGGTCACATTGAGGATGACACAGAGAAGGTAGCCAGATACACCAATGGCTTGAAATTTGCCATTCAAGATGAAATTAGTCTTCTCATTCCTAAGACAGTTGAGGACGCATATCAATTTGCCTTGAAAGCTGAGGAGAAGATTGCAAGGAAACAAACATCCTTCTCAAGAGGAAGGGGCAAGTTCAGCAGAGGTAGAGGATTTCAAGGAGGTAGAAGACAGCTGCAAACATCTCATGAAGAGGCCAGCAGCTCACAAAGTTCAAGACGCAGCTATACACCAAGAGGAAAAAGACCATACCAAGGATATCAAAGAGGAAGAGGAAGATTCATGGGCAAATGCTTTAAATGCAACAAGTATGCAGGACATGAGGCATATGAATGTCCAGAGAACCCTTCTACCAGCCATGAGAGAAGTGTACATGTGACTGAAGGTGAAAAACAAAATGCAGAAGTTACAGCAGCGTATGAAGATACTCCAGAAGAAGGTGAGTCTCTTTTGATGAAAAGAATTCTGTTAAAGCCAAATAAAGAAGTTGTAGAACCACCTTAAAGAAAAACTTTATTTAGAACCACATGTAAGAGTAAGGGGAAATGCTGTAAGGTCATTATTGACAGCGGAAGTACTGACAATCTTGTGTCAACTGAGATGGTGGAGAAACTAGGCTTGAAGAAGGAGGTACATCCTACACCTTATCAAGTCTCTTGGCTACAAAAAGGACACAAACTTCTGGTAAGTAAACAATGCAAAGTAGATATTCAGATAGGAACATATAAGGATCAGATTTTATGTGATGTCATGCCCATGGATGTATGTCATATCTTGCTTGGAAGGCCTTGGCAATTTGACAGGAAGGCCATACATGATGGAAGGCAGAATACATATATGTTTAAAAAGGATGGGATCAAACATACACTTACACCATTGAAAGAAAACGCTGCTGCTGTTGTTGGACAGAATTCTAAAGTTTTGATAGTAAGTGGTAAAGAGTTTCTACATCAAATGAAGAAAGAAGAGGTAAACTTTGCTGTAATTGGTAAGCCAAAGAGTGTAGTCACTAGTACTAAGTTGATTGATTTGCCACTAGAGATTCAAGATATGTTGAATGAATACATTGACATTGTGGTAGATGATTTACCTGATGAGTTACCACCATTGAGAAGTATTAGCCATCACATAGACTTGATTCCAGGAGCAAATCTTCCAAACAAGGCTAATAAAGAGATCAAACATCAAGTTCAAGAATTGTTAGACAAAGGATTGGTAAGAGAGAGTTTAAGTCCTTGTGCTGTCCCTACAGTGTTGAGTCCTAAGAAAGATGGGAGTTGGAGAATGTGTACAGACTCCAGAGCAATCAACAAGATTACTATCAGGTATAGATTTCCATTGCCACGAATTGATGATTTACTTGATTGTTTAAGTGGAGCTACATATTTCTCTAAAATAGATTTGAAAAATGGTTACGATCAGATTAGGATAAGAGAAGGGGATGAGTGGTTAGTTATGCCATTTGGACTAACCAATGCACCAAGCACCTTCATGAGGCTGATGAATGAAGTGCTGAAGGAGTTCACTGGTAAGTTTGTGATAGTATATTTGGATGATATTTTGGTGTTTAGTCAAACTAAAGAAGAACATTTGAAACATTTGAGAATGGTGTTGAGTAAACTACATAAGGAGAAGTTGCTAATCAATGTCAAAAAGTGCAGTTTTCTGAAAACAGAATTGATATATTTGGGATTTGTGATTTCAAAAGAAGGATTGAAGATGGATAAGAAAAAGATTAAAGCCATACTTGAGTGGCCTACACCCAGGAGCACATATGAGGTAAGAAGCTTTCACGGTTTGGCTAGCTTCTATAGGAAATTCATAAGAAATTTTAGTGGAATTGTTGCTCCAATGATAGATACAATCAAGGGTGATAAAAGAAGTTTTTGTTGGACTGAGGCTGCTGATAAGAGTTTCAGATTGTTGAAAAAGAAGGTAACTGAAGAGCCAATCTTGACCTTGCCTGATTTTAATAAGCTTTTTCAAGTAGAATGTGATGCTAGTGGAACTGCAATAGGCGTTGTTTTAAGTCAAGATGGGAAGCCTATAGCATACTTTAGTGAGAAGTTAAGTGATGCTAAGAAGAAATATTCAGCTTATGATCAAAAGTTCTATGCTCTTGTACAAGCTTTGAAGAAGTGGAGGCACTATCCTTTGCCTAAAGAATTTGTTTTATTCACTGACAATTATGCTTTACAGTTCATTAGCAATCAGAATAAGTTGAATCAAAAGCATGTCAAATGGATTGAATTTTTACAAAGTTTCACATTCACTATTAAGCATAAGAAAGGACAATCTAACAAGGTTGCAGATGCCTTAAGCAGGTGAAATCTGATCATACAAGAGTCTCAAGTAAGTATTATGGGATTTGAAGATTTGAAGGAACTATATAAGGAAGATCCAGACTTCAAGGAACCATATGAAGCTTGCATGAATCCAGTGGGGGTTGAAAGAAGTCCCTGGATAGATTTCATGGTCCAAGAGGGTCTGCTGTTCAGAGGCAGCCAGCTTTGCATTCCCAAGAGTTCCATGAGGGAAAATTTGTTGAAGGAAAAACATAGTGGCAGCTTATCAGGACATTTTGGGCAGAACAAGACATTAGCACAATTGAGTGCTCACTACTATTGGCCAGGTATGAGTAATGATGTTAAGAAATTTGTTGAAAGATAGTAAAATATGCCAATATGCCAAGGGAAGCAGTCAAAACACAGGTTTGTACCAGCCACTACCCATTCCAAATAGGCCTTGGGATTCAATAAGCATGGATTTTGTACTTGGTTTGCCAAGAACTCAAAAAGGCCATGATTCCATATTTGTTGTGGTAGATAGGTTTTCAAAGATGGCTCACTTTATCCCATGTTTCAAAACAAGTGATGCTACTCACATAGCTAATCTATTCTTCCAAGATATTGTTAGATTGCATGGATTGCCTAGAAGTATTATTTCTGACAGGGACACCAAATTTGTTGGACATTTTTGGAAAACCTTATGGAAGAAATTGGGAACACAACTAAGTTTCAGTTCAGCCTATCATCCTCAAACGGATGGCCAAACAGAGGTTGTCAATAGGAGCTTGGGCAACATCTTGAGAAGCCTAGTAAGTATGCATCCGAAACAATGGGATCTTGCACTTGCACAAGCTGAATTTGCCTATAATGATTCTCCTAACAGAAGTACAGGATTGAGCCCATTTCAAATTATGTATGGAATGCATCCAAGAGACGTGTATGGGTTAAGAAATCTAAGCAGCATGGAGACAAGGAGTGCTGATGCGAAAGAATTTGCCAATGCCATGCAAAATTTGCATGAACAGGTAAAGAAGAAACTTGAAGAAAACACCATCAAGTACAAGCTAAGGGCAGATCAAAAGAGAAGAGAGGTCAGTTTCAATATTGGAGACCTTGTTCTTCCTCATCTCAGAAAAGAGAGGTTTCCAAAGAAAGAATACAACAAGCTGAAGGTAAAGAAAATAGGACCATGCAAGGTAATAAAGAAGTTTTCAAATAATGCATATGAAATAGAACTGCCAAAGGGGATTGGAATCTCTCCAATTTTTAATATTGCAGATTTATATCCATACAAGGATGAAGGACAAACAGACCAAGAAACTGAAACAGAGGTGGATGAAGTTATCCAATGGGAGCAGCAACTACCAAAGTGCCAAAAGAAATTGAGAGTATTTTAGAGAAGAAAGTAGTTAAAAAGACAAGAAACAAAGAATACTTCCAGTATCTAACTAAGTGGAAGAATCTACCAGCTGAAGATGCAACATGGTTGACTGCAGATCATATCCTTAAGCTGGGCACAAGTATAGACGAAGTGATGCAGAAAAACAAGTGAAGAACACTTCTTCTGCTGGTTGGAAGAATGATGCAGGAGCATCACTTGAAGAACTAGTTGCTTTATTTTCCCTCCATTTTGCTTTTGCATTTTAACAATTTATTTTGTTCTTAATATTGTTTTAACACTGTAAAAAAACAAAAAATATATATATATATAGCCTGTAGTTAGAATCTCCTTATCTTGGAAGTCTGTTTTAGTGCATTTTGGGCAGATTGTTGCGCCCAGCCCAGGTTTGAACAATTTGCTATGTTAAGAACAAGAGCTTTTTGTATGCATTTGGGTGTGTATGCATTAAAAAAGAGAAAAAAAAAAAACAGGGGATATGTTGAAAGAAGAGAGAGAGCAGGGGACGCAAGAGAAAAAGATTTGCAGTGGACAAAGGAATTGAAATGTAAGTCTTCCTGTTTTGTCAATAAATCTGTGTCAAAAGATATTGTTTTTCCATATATTCTCTGAACATTGTTGGCCATTTTAAATACCTACTGGTTCGGATATTTTCTGCTGGGCGTTTTATTATTCTGGAACATTTTTTTTGTATGCATTTGTCTTAAAAATAATGCTGGGCGCTCTATGATTGGGCCGCCATATTATCTATAATCATTGTGAAGTCCATGGCCTATACTAGGCGTTCGATATGCTGGGTGTTTAAATATTGACTCATTAGTTCTACGCCAAAGTTTTGTTCACCTTGTTACACATTCTGGACCGTTTTAAACCTGTCTTGGGCGCTAAATGTGTTAAGTAAGAGAGCTGGGCGTAGTGTTGTTTTTACTAAATATATTGTTGTAATTTCTGGGCACCCCAACAAACAACTTAAATATAACTTCAGCCACTGGACAAATGACTGCTGGACGCCACAATTTAATTGCTGGGCCGTAGCTTTTCCAATATTTTGTTTAAAACCGCTGGCCGCCCCAATCAACTAGTATAATTCGGCCAAGTTCATTGTAATGTCAGTCATCTGAAAGTTATGTTAAGTATCTCATTGTTCAACTTGAAAGAAGACGACCCCAGATAATACTTTGTATGAAAGAGGAAGAAATAAGTCAAAACATGTTTTATTCCTGCCACTAAAGAATTTCTGCTCAAAATTTAAGAGTTTGCTAACACATTATGCAAGTTAGTTTTCATCATTTGGTATCAGAGCACAAGGGATTGTGATCCAAGCCAAAGAGAAGCAGAACCAGATTTGTGAACAGAAAACAAGATGGCCGTGAGAATCAGGAACAGAGGTAGAGCTAGAGGAAGGAGACCTGGAGGACAGGTTGCATTGGCAGAGTAGATTAGGAACCTATCTACTTCGTGTAGATGAAATCATTAATATCATCAAAGGATTTGGTGAGAAGATCGAAGAACCCGCAATTGTTCAAAAAGTACTCAGATCTCTACCTTTAAGATTTGATGCAAAAATCTCAGGGATCGAAGAAATGAAGAACTTGGACAAACTCACAATGGATGAGTTGCATGTTATTCTCACAACATATGAGATGTGGACTGAGAAAGAAAAGCCATAAAAAAGAGTTGAGGCATAACTTATTGAGCGTCAGTCAAATGTGTGATCAAGGACACACACTTACATTTTATGCTCAAGGTTGTGAGATCAGGAGAGCAGACACAGGGAAGCTAGTTGTTGATACAAACAAAACATCTAATAATCTGTACATACTCAGTGAAGTAAAAAGAGAAAAATGCTACATGAGCCAAATTGACAAAAGTTGGCTATGGCATTGAAGAATGGGCCACATGAACTTTGACAATCTCGTGAAGATCAACAATAGGCAAGCTGTCAAAGACATGCTGAAAATTACAAAACCAACACCCTTTGTAAACAATGTCAACATGGAAAGCAAACAAGGGTGAGTTTCAAGTCAAAAGAATACTCAACGACCAAGCCTCTGGAACTAATTCATAAAGACCTATGTGGACCAACAAGAGTACAAAGCTTTCCAAGTGAGACCTACTTCATGTTGCTCATTAATGACTATTCTAGAATGACATGGGTCACTTAAACAAAAAATCTTAATCATTCGAAAAATTTAAAGCTTTTAAAGCTATGGTGGAAAATGAAAAGGAGTTAAAGATCAAATGCTTAAGGTCAAATCAAGGAGGTGAGTTCCTTTCAAACGAATTCAATGATTTCTGTGAAAAAATGGAATAAAAAGACATTTCTCAGTTGCTAAGACTCCACAGCAAAATGGCGTTGTATAGAGAAAGAATCGAATGGTGCAAGAAATGGCAAGGACAATGCTAAATGAATCCAAGCTTTCAGATAGATATTGGAGAGAGGCAATCAATACTGCAATTTACATCTTAAACAGAGGACAAATCAAGGTTAACAACAAAACACCCTATGAACTGTGGAAGGGCAAACTAGCTTCGATGAAATACTTAAAAATTTTAGGAAGCAAAGGCTACATTAAGTGGGATGATGAGGACTTGGGGAAATCCGACTCAAGAGCAGACGAAGGTATTTTTCTTGGGTACCCCTCAAGTATTAAAGCTTACAGGTGCTACAATAAAAGGTTACAAAAAATAGTTGAAAGTGCTAATGTCAGAACGAATGACACTAAGCCTAAACAAGTGAATATACGAACAAATGTTCAATCAAAGAATCCGTCTTCAAGGAAGAAGAAAACGCTGAAGAAGAGAGTCAAGAAGAACGGCCAGATACAAGGGCACCACCCAGATTCGTTCAGAAGAATCATTCTAAAAATCAAATCATTGGGAATCTTGATACTGGGGTGCAAACTAGGAGAAGGCTTGTAAACACATCGGAAAGTATAAACTTCTCTCTATTGTCTAAGATAGAACCTAAGAGTTTCTCAGAAGCCAGCAATGATGAGCATTGGATCAATGCCATCGAAAAAGAATTACGTCAAATAGAGAAAAATGAGACATGGGAGCTTGTCCCTAGGCCAAAGGCAAAAATGTGATAGGTACTAAGTGGGTGTTTAGGAACAAACTAAACAAAGATGGCCAAGTAACTAGGAACAAAGCAAGATTGGTGTGTAAAAGATATGCTTAAGTTGAAGGCGTCGATTTTGAAGAAACCTTTGCTCCCATTGCAAGATTGAAAGCAATCAGATTATTTTTGGCATATGTGAGTTTTAAGAACATCAAAGTCTATCAGATGGATGTGAAGTCTACGTTCTTAAATGAAAAGTTAGAAGAGGACATTTACCAATTTGAACAACCAGCAGGTTTTTGTTTGTCAGAAAACAAAGATTATGTGTGTAGTTTGAAGCACTCTATGGGCTAAAGCAAGCCCCCAGAGCCTGGTATGCCAAACTTGACAAATATCTGCTTGAACAAGGATTCAAAAGAAAAATTGCTGACAGCAATCTCTACATCAAAACTGAAGGTGAGAATCAATTGATTGTGGTGGTATATGTTGATGACATAATTTTTGGAGATAGTGAGAAAATGTTCCAACAGTTTGCAAGAGAGATGCAAAAGGAATTTGAAATGTCCATGTTTATCATTTTTCCTTGGTTTGCAAATTTCCCAATCAAGGCATATTCATCTCTCAAAGTAAATATATAAAGATGTTAAAAAAAATTACAATGAAACATTATACTCCTGTTAGCACGTCCATGGTTACAAGATGCAAGTTAAGGATGATAAGTCTCCAAAAACAAATCAAACTTTGTATAGATCCATGATTGGCAGTTTGTTATACACAATAGCATCACGACCAGATATCATGCAAATTGTAGGCTTGGTAGCTCAGTTTCAGGCAGGTCCAAAGGAAACACATGTGCAAGCGGTCAAAAGAATATTCAAGTACCTCAAAGGCACTATAGACTATGGGTTATGGTATCCACAAGGTGAAGATTTCACATTAATGCATACACAGACGCAGATTGGGCAGGAAGGGTGGATGAACAGAAGAGTACAAGTGGAGGAGCATTTTTCCTTGGTAAGAACCTAGTTTCCTAGTTAAGCAAAAAGCAGTTGTCTGTCTCCTTATCCACTGCTGACGCAGAATACATAGCAGCAGTATCTTGTTGTACTCAAGTGCTTTGGATGACGTAAACATTGAAAGATTTCAAGTTAGAAAATGATGTTCCAATCACCATTTTATGTGATAACACGAGTGCTATTAACATTTCAAAAAATCATGTGATGCACTCAATGACAGCGTATTCCAATCAAGTATCACTTCTTGAGAGAACAAGGGGCAGAACGTCATGTGAAGTTGGAGTATGTTGCTACAAAAGAACAGATTGCAGACATCTTCACAAAGCCCCTCCCAAAAGAAACGTTTGAATTTCTTATGTAGAAGTTGAGAGTGATTCATTCTTCATCCAACCATTAATCAGCTAAAAGAAGCATATGTTGAGGGAGAGCTAATCATTGCATTATTCAGCTCCATTGTTGGCAAGAGACATTATTGGTACATTCCTTTGCCATTGATGTCAAAGGGGGAGAATTGATTCAAGCGGAGTGAAGGAAGAGAACTGTAGCAAAGAAGAGTAGATTGCCATAAATGACAAAGGGGAGATTGTTGGAATATTGTCATTGATGTCAAAGGGAAACATCGACAAAAATGTCTAATAGGAACGAAAGTGTCAAAGGAAACTATTACAAAAGTGTTTTTGAAGGTAAACAGAATTCTTGATGGAAGTGACCGGGTCCGTCAAAAAGTAATGGAAAAATTGGACGAAAATTTTCCGTAACAAGGTTGTCATTTTCGAAATCTAAAGCCGACCAATATGAGGATAAAATACATATATTCTAGTGCTCAAATTTTGAAGGGACCAACATTCATGAAAAGACAATTTTTTAAAAGGCACATATACCGTTGCGTTTTTAATTAAATACCATCATTAATGAAAAACTCATGGCAGCCCATGTGAAAAGGTGCCTCTTGAGGAAGGACGCCCCCTTTGGAAAGTTTTTAAGGCTAAAATAGTCCCCAACCATGGCCGACCTATTAAGAGTTGTGACCGTTTGAATGCACCTTTTCGTTTGAAGAGTCATGACCTTAATTTATGGCTTTTCGTGGATTATAAATAAGTGCATAACGAGTGACAAATTTGTAGATTCGAAAGTGGAAGATATAAAAGAAGCGCAAAAATATTTGAAGGCAGATTTTTGTGAGAATATTGAAATAAAAAACCAGCAAGTATAAGGCAGAGCATACCAACGAAAACACTCTAGTGTAGATCGAATCGAAAGGAAATAAAGCATTGTTCTATCATCCATTGTGTTAGCAACAAATCAGAGATAGAAGAGTGATTCTTTTGAGAAAGTTGGTGCCTTTGTTTTGAAGAGATTGGTGTCTCTTGTTGAGTTGGTGCTTGGCAAAAGGGATTGGTGCTCATGTAAGTTGGTGCCTACAAAATTGTATTTGGGGTTGGTGCTCCAGTAGGTTGATGCCTACGAATATTTATATTGAGAAAGTTTCTCCGTGGTTTTCTCCCTAAAGGGTTTCCACGTATATCTAGTGTCACTTTGCGTTGTGTTATCTTGTGTTGTGATTTGATTGCTTTGAATATCTTAATTGGAATAAGTGATTAAGTGTTAGAAAAGAAAAGAATATATAATATTGATTCACCCCCCCTCTCAGTATTAGCATGTGCTCAACATTCAAAATGGTGTTTAGTTTCTCTTGAACCTCAATGTGTTGTCGAAACCAACTAGCTTTGTATGCCAGAAAGACAACTAGAGAATAGGCCTACAAGAACCTTGTTTTGTCTTATTATGTGATGACAATGGAGGAATGAGTAAATAACCCTATAGTGAATCAGACCAACCTTGACAACGGTTGGTGAGTAGTTGAACATCAGAGGGTCTAAGAGTGTGTATATCTCAATATTAAAGAGGTGGAAGACTACAATCCTAGACCTAGTAAGTGTATAAGGACAGAGAATGGCAATACTATACAAGAATGACGCACAAGAAGATTATCAGATTGGAGGACATAATGAGTTCCCATTCGTTACAGGGGGTCTAGAGAACTAAGAAACTTATGCAAAAGTGGTCAAGCCTTAAAAAGGCTTAGTGGAATGTCATAGGAGGCAAGATTGGTTTAAGAAGACAAACAAAAAGGGGCAAAGTGCAGAGTTGAGTCTTAAGAAGATTGAGAGTGGACGTCCGTCATCATAGTGAGAGTCAGTTGTTATGGTATACAAATTGCTAAGAGGACTATTTATCCAAGAAGACTAATGAACCATGAACAAGAAAGAATGAACAAAGGGGTCAAATAGAGGAACAAAATATCTATTGCAAATAAACAAATTAGAGATCAGAGAATAGAGAAGGGACTGAAATAAGACAATCAGAGCTAGGTGAATAATCCAAGGTAAGTGCATGTTCCACTACACTATTTTGTAATGTTTTTTGTTTTGTTTTGCATCAAAGTACACCCAAACCCCGCTCTGATACCAAAAATGGAGAGGTTAAGGAAGATCAGGGCTAATACCTTCATGACTGCAAATTTTAATCAAACAAGGAGTCTTTACGCTTCAAGAGCCTCTTGTACATTCATTATATGTTCTTTCAACTCACCATATTGATTTATACCTTTGTTCAAACTTGAGAATGCAAAAAAATGTGAAAACAGGATTTCTAACCCTTGTAATTATGCCTGCAAACTAAGTTTCTTCAATAACTTTCTCTGTAGGTGTCCTCAAACCCTGAAACTAACTTTAAAACCTCACATTTACCTTCATGCACCTCTCTACAAAGTTTTATTGCATTTGGCTCGGTCAATTTCAGGTTATGATAATTTTAGTGTTTCTAGTACTCTAAATTGGCCTTCTTTTGGACCTGCAGTCTAAGATTTTTGAATATCTTGAGCTGAGACCTCCAAAATTCTTGAAACCAGTTTTAAACCTTCACAAACATCCTAACACACCTCTCCACAAAATTTCATGTAATTTGAAGGGTTCATTTTCAAGTTATGATGATTTTAGTACACAAACCCTAATTGATTGTGCACAGGCCGAGAGCTCAAATTTAAGAGATTCAAATTTTAAGATCTGTTTTTGAATTTTTGTGATTGAAGAAGACTCTCCACACATATATCTTTCTTTGTCAACCACTTTGGTATCTTGAACAATCACAAAATATGATAAAAACAATTTATTATTGATTGTAGGAGCACTTTTCTTGATTGTCTAGAACCTTGTCCTATGTTTTCAATCCTGCAATACGAATAAATGTTATTCCAAAGCAACAAAGGATGATTTCAAAGCCACAAGGCATTCACTTACACATAATAGAAGCTTGAAGTTAAAGAATGAAATCCAAATTGGCATTCTTTCATTGTTTGTAAATGCAAACATGTTACAGCAGTATTGTAAATACCCTGTTTATCAGAACTTCCTCATTCTTTTCATTATTTCCTTCAATTTCTTTCAAATCTTGGAGTTCCTTGGCCTCTCTTCTTGTCTTCTTCTCTTCTCCCACGTACTACTCTCTCTGGATCCTATCTTTCATTCCAAAAACTCCTCAACTATCTAACTAACTCATAAACTTAACCTATGTTTTTACTCAAGATAGCAACTTTGGTTGAGATTCACATAGTCACTTATGAATTAAGACATTTGAATTGTTCTAAAACATGTTCAAACATTCAAATTTTCAGTTGGGGCGAGAAACTTGAAAACAAGCCAAAATAACCTAAACAAAGTAAAGTGAAGCATGGAAACGCTTCAACAAGACAACATATGACCTCCTAAACCTATACAAGACCAAAATTTACAAAAGAAATAACTAAACCTAATGCTCCTACATCATTATCTATGGATGGTTACATGGGGAGTAGAGCCCAGTGATTGGAACCCCTTATGAGCACTATAAAATTTGCAATTACTAAACATTGTAACAACTATATTAACCCATTTTTGTCTCAAAATATATATATATAATCACTAGGACCCCTTGCAAGCACTAAGAAATTTGCACTTACTAAACATTGTAACCAATATATTATCCCATTATATATATATATATATATATATATATATATATATATTTTTAGACTAAAATGGGATAATATATTGGTTATATATATATATATATATATATATATATATATATTATCCCATTTTAGTCTCAACCTCTCTATATATAAAGAAAGAGAGAGTTTGAGACTAAAATGGGATAATGTATTGGTTACAATGTTTAGTAAGTGCAAATTTTTTAGTGCTTGCAACAACTAATTCTATGCTCCTGCATCATTAACTATGGATCGTTACATGGGTAGTAGAGCCCAGTGATTGGAACCCCTTGCAAGCAACTATAAAACTTGCACTTACTAAACATTGTAACCAATATATAATCCCATTTTTGTCTCAAAAAAATAAATTATATATATATATATATATATATATTATTTATTTTTTTGAGACAAAAATGGGATTATATATTGGTTACAATGTTTAGTAAGTGCAAGTTTTATAGTGCAAATTTTAAGTATATATATATATTATTTTTTTGAGACAAAAATGGGATTATATATTGGTTACACTTACTAAACATTGTAACCAATATATAATCCCATTTTTGTCTCAAAAAAATAAATAAATATATCTATACATTGGTTACAATGTTTAGTAAGTGCAAGTTTTATAGTGCAAATTTTAATTTTTTATATATATATATATATATATATTTTTTTTTTTTTTTATTTATTTATTTGAGACAAAAATGGGATTATACATTGGTTACAATGTTTAGTAAGTGCAAGTTTTATAGTGCAAATTTTAATTTTATATATATATATATATATAATTTATTTTTTTAGACAAAAATGGGATTATATATTGGTTACAATGTTTAGTAAGTGCAAATTTTAATTTTATATATATATATATATATATATATTTTTATTTTTTTTTTTTTTTTTTTGAGACAAAAATGGGATTATATATTGGTTACAATGTTTAGTAAGTGCAAGTTTTATAGTGCAAATCTTAATTATATATATATATATATATATATATATATTGAGACAAAAATGGGATTATATATTGGTTACAATGTTTAGTAAGTGCAAGTTTTATAGTGCAAATTTTAATTATATATATATATATATATATATATATATATTTTTTTTTTTTTTTTTTGAGACAAAAATGGGATTATATATTGGTTACAATGTTTAGTAAGTGCAAGTTTTATAGTGCAAATTTTATAGTTGCTTGCAAGGGGTTCCAATCACTAGGCTCTACTACCCATGTAACGATCCGTAGCTAATGATGCAGGAGCATTAGAATTAGTTGTTGCAAGCACTAAAAACTTTGCACTTACTAAACATTGTAGCCAATACATTATATATATATATATATATATATATATATATATATATATATATATATATGTTACAATGTTTAGTAAGTGCAAGTTTTATAGTGCAAATTTTATAGTTGCTTGCAAGGGGTTCCAATCACTGGTCTCTACTACCCATGTAACGATCCGTAGTTAATGATGCAGGAGCATTAGAATTAGTTGTTGCAAGCACTAAAAAATTTGCACTTTCTAAACATTGTAACCAATACATTATATATGTGTGTGTGTGTGTGTGTGTGTGTGTCGTTTTTTGTAGCCTCAATCTGAGTATTTTCTATGAGTGTCATCAAAGCAATTAATGAACCTAGTGCAATGAGTGGAACTCTATGAGTGTGTTGGAAATCTGTATGTCTTTCCTAGAGCACAAAAGCTTGGTTGGAGCTCAAAATACATGGGAAGGCTGTCTGCCTAAGGGTGTTGAATTTTGAAAAAATGACTATGTGATTGGGCATGATCATCCAAAGTTGTTGATTTTTTATTTGTTGAAGCATCTGATGGAATCTTGCAAAATTTCTAGAGGCATAATGTAAAGGGCATGATTGACAAAGGCTTTACCAAAAGTGTCGGAACTTGAGGAAGAAGTTTTCCTGAAAATGGCATTGAATGCTGACAAAGCACGGAAAGTTGAGTGCTGAGATTGTAAGGAGCATGATTGTTTTGCTAAGGGCATTTTAAATTATTTGCATATTTTCGAGAGGCTAAAAATTTCCAGAGGCACTAGAATTCTATATTGGAAATTTGTGTTGGAATTTTTCCTGAAGAAACGGCATTGGAAATCTGAAATCTGCTAGGGAGTGCATTGGGAGTCTTAAATTTGCAAGCAAATAATTGCTTGGAGTGCATTCAAACCACAGCAGTTGTTCACATTAAATCAATGCATTGGAAGGAGAGCATGAAGGGTTGCAATTGTATTCTACTTCAAACTTGTCTCAATTACAAAGTAGGTCCCCCAAAACTATATTGCTGCACAGTATCTCATACTACTGAATAAAATTGTTTTGTTTTATATGCATATTCTGGGTGAGTGAATATAATAGATTATTCTTTTTTTTTGTTTTAAATTCCATTCTCCACGAATGCTAATAGAGTAAGTGCTAACAAGTATTTAATGAAACACTTGCAAGTTTGGGAGGTCCTAGGTTCCATTCTCGATATCTATCTTTTTGCTTGAGAGTGTAATTTCTTATTTTCAAAAAAAAGTATGCATACATTGATAGTATAGATGTATTTTTGGAGGGATTACTTGGAAAGAAGTGTTGCAACAATGAACTAACTGAGGGTCAAGGCAAAACCCCAATTGATTTCTTTCTTTTTGGATCATATTTTTACGTGTGTCAACATGGCAAAAGTTGTAAGTCTCATTTCCAAAGCCGGTAAACTAACACCTAAAAATTACAAATATTGGAGTATAAACATAAAACACTTTTCAATGATCTGTGTGCTTTAGTTGAAAAACAGCCCACACCCCTTACAAATACTGTTAAGTTTCAAGAATTTTATAACTGTAATAAGAAAGCACTAGCATTATTATGGTCTTCTTGCTCCTGCAAGTCATTGCACGCATAAAGGCCATTAGATCTGAAGCATGGAAAGCGTGTAAAAACCTTAAAAGACTTCTATGACAAACAACCTACATATAAGAAAATGGATATGCTAATAATATTGTTGAACACTAAGCTAAATGATGATGAAAATGTTTCAGAATATGTTTCTAGATTGAAAAAAATATTATGGACAAATAAATTGATGATGACATGATGATTTCTATTGTTTTAAATGGACTCAATTTTCAATATACAAAATTCTTGAAAATCTTGCAACTTAGTGGCAAACTTAATCAAGAAACATTAACTCGATGAAACCTCCCAAACAGAGTCCCTCAATGGAGATGACAAGTTCTCGCTACTCCCTGGGCAGTTATAGTCACACAAACCCTTCACCAAGCTGAAGCTAATATCCTTCTCTAACTCTTACTCTCTAAATGACTCTCCTCAATTCTTCCCCCTAATTGTTTGAATCATAGTTGTGTCCTTACTGAGTTCTAGAGTGCTATTCCTGGAAAACGGTCCACATGTCAAATTTCGTCATCCTGGGAAATTACCTTTTTTTTACATCCAATGCGGTAAAAATCACTACTTGGTACAGACCAGCAGTTTCATCATTGTCAATTAATGCAGACCAGTGGTTTCAAAATCGTGCCTATTTGAACAGCCAATTTCATCACCTGTTTGAAAGAGGTTAATTTGACCTTTGCAAGACAATTGAAACCTACTACACTTGATGTTCTCAGGGTGTTGGAGTCTTGAAGATGTTTCTTGGACCTATTTATATCATCTTCGACACGTGCCAAATATCAACACTGCCAACAAGCCACAAACATACAAAAACACACAACACGTTTTTCATTGATGTAAAACTACTCATTCATCTGGATGCCCCTACATTATATACCAAATGATTTGTTGGGTCCATAATACAATACACATTTATATAGTTTTTGTTTAATAAATGTAACAATCTTAATTCTATATGATTAAAAATAATTAAGTCATTAGTTACCTACAGATGGTTACATGGGCAGTTGAGCCCGCCAACTGGTACCACTTGCAAGTATTATAAAACTTGCACTTACTAAACATTGTAACCAATATATTATCGCATTTGTCTCAAATATATATATATATATATATATATATTTGAGACAAATGCGATAATATATTGGTTACAATGTTTAGTAAGTGCAAGTTTTATAATACTTGCAAGTGGTACCAGTTGGCGGGCTCAACTGCCCATGGTTAATATATATATATATATATATATATATATATATATATATATATATATATACACATGAGACAAATGCGATAATATATTGGTTACAATGTTTAGTAAGTGCAAGTTTTATAATACTTGCAAGTGGTACCAGTTGGCGGGCTCAACTGCCCATGGTTAATATATATATATATATATATATATATATACGAGACAAATGCGATAATATATTGGTTACAATGTTTAGTAAGTGCAAGTTTTATAATACTTGCAAGGGGTACCAATTGTCAGGCTCAACTGCCCGTGTAACCATCTATAGGTAACTAATTACTTAATTATTTTTAATCATATATAATTAAGATTGTTACATTTACTAAACAAAAACTATATAAATGTGTATTGTATTATATATATATATATATATATATAAGTTTAAAAAAATGTTTTTTGTAGACTTCAACCGAAGTATTTTCTATTAGTGGTATCAAAGCAATTAATGAACCCAGTGCAGTGAGTGGACCTCTATGATTGAAAGGTTCCATGAACAAGTGCATTGGAAATTTCTCTGTCTTCCCTAAAGCGCAAAGGCTTGCTTGAAGCTCAAAATACATAGGAACGCCATCACCCTGAGGGTGTTAAATTTTGAAAAATTGACAAAAACTGTGATTGGGCGTGATCATTCAAAGTTGATTTTTTCTTTGTTGAAGCATCTGGGAGAATCTTGCAAAAATTCTAGGGGCGTAATGCAAAGGGCATGATTGATAGAGGCTTTTCTAGAAGCATTAGAACTTGAGGAAGAAGTTTGCATGAAAATGGCATTGAAAGCTGACAAAGCACAAAAAGTTGAGTGCTCAAATAAAAAGGCGCATGATAGTTTTGCTAAGGGCATTCTAATTTATTTGGACATTTTCCAGAGGCTACAAATTGCTAGAGGCATTGGAAGTCTATATTGGAAGTTTGTGTTGGAATTTTTCCTGAAGAAACAGCATTGGAAATCTGAAATCTGCTAGGGAGTGCATTGGGAGTCTTAAATTTGCAAGAAAATGACTACTTAGAGGGCGTTCAAACCATAGGAGTTGTTCAAATTAAATCAATGCATTGGAAGGAGAGCGTGAGTGTTTGCAATTGTATTTTACTTCAAACTTGTCTCAATAACAAAGTGGGTCCCCCAAAACTATATTGCTGCGCAAAATATCTCATACTACTGAATAAAATTGTTTTGTTTTATATGCATATTCCGGGTGAGTGAATATAAAAGTTTTTTTTTTTTTTTTTTTTTTTTTTTTTTTTTGGGTAAATATTGAACTTATATAAATGTTTTAAATTCCATTCTCCATGAATGCTAATAGAGCAAGCGGTAAGGAGTATTTAATGAAACAATTGCAAGTTGGGAGGTCCTAGATTCCATTCTCAATATCTATCTTTTTGCTTGAGAGTGTAATTTTCTATTTTCAAAGAAAATTATGCATTCATGGGTAGTATAGATGTATTTTTGGAGGGATTACTTGGAGAGAAGTGTTGCAACAAGGAACTAACTGATGGTCAAGGCAAAACCCCAATACAATTATTTCTTTTTGGATTATATTTTTACGTGTGGCAACATGGCAAAAGTAGTAAGTCTTATTTCCAAACCCTGTAAACCAACACCTAAAAATTACAAATATTGTAGTATAAACATGAACACTTTTGTTTTCAATGATCTTTGTGCTTTAGTTGAAAAACAGCCCATGCCCCCTACGAATGTTGTTAAGTTTAAATCATTTTATAAATGTAATAAGAAAGCACTAACATTACTATGGTCTTCTTGATCCCACATGTCATTGTACACATAAAGGCCATTAGATCTGAAGCATGGAAAGCTTGGAAAACCCTTAAAGACTTCTATGACAAACAACCTACATATTAGAAAATGGATTTGCTAATAATATATTGAACACTAAGCTAAATGATGATGAAAATATTTTAGAATATGCTTCTAGATTGAAAAAAAATACTATGGGCAAAAAAATAGATGATGACATGAGGATTTATACAATGGATTCAATTTCCACTGTACAAATTTCTTGGAAATGTTGCAACTTAGTGACAAACATAATCGATTAAAATTAACTCGATGAAACCTCCCAAACAGAGTCCCTCAAAGGACATGACAAGTTCTCACTACTCCCTGGGCAGTTACGGTCACACAAACCCTTCCCCAAGCTGAAGCTAATATCCTCCCCGAACTACTCTCTAAATGACTCCTCAGTTTCTTCCCCCTTATTGTTTGAATCATAGTTGTGTCCTTACTGAGTTCTAGAGTGCTATTCTTGGAAAACGATCCACGTGTCAAATTTTGTCATCATGGGAAATTACATTTTTTTCCCATCCAATGCAAAAAAAACCACTGCTTAGTACAGACCAGCAGTTTCATAATCTGAGGTTAATGCAAACCGGCGGTTTCAAAATCGTTGCCTATTTTAACAACGAATTCCATCACCTGTCTGAAAGAGGTTAATTTGACTTCTGTGAGATGATTGAAACCTACTACACTTGATGTTCTCAAGGTGCTGGAGTTTTGAAGATGTTTCTTGGACCTATTAATATCATATTTGACATGTGCCACAATATCAACACCGCCAACAAGTTACAAACAAGCAAAAACACACATGTTTTTGGTTGATGTAAAACTACTCATTGATCTAGATGCTCCTACATTATATACCATGGGAAAGTAAATGATATGCCGGGTCTATAATACAATACCTTGTGTTACATTTATATAGTTTTTGTTTAATAAATGTAATAATCTTAATTATATATGATTAAAGATATGTAAGTAGTTACCTACATATAGTCACATGGGCGTTGAGCCCAGTGATTTGAATCCCTTGCAAGTATTGTCATGTCCCCTTTTTCGAATAAGCTAAGAAAAAAATAAGAACAATATTTTAAGTTGTTCCATTGACTTACTTTATTAAAACGACAACTTAATATTATTTTATTATTAAAAGTTCAAGTCCAGTAAAGTGTTTTTAAAAGGAGGCCTAAAGTGATGTTATCAAGTCACGCTAAGTATGAAGTACAAAGCGATATTATTTTAAAAGGTTCCTAAGTCACTTTGAATTATATTTTTGGGAAAAGGAGAAAAAAGAAAATAATATTTTATTTTCTCAAAAGTGTCTATAAAAGAAGGGCATTGGGCTCATTTGGAAAGTATTTTATTTTGCCATTAATCTTTTTAATTTGTGATGTTTTGAGCAGTTTGCTTCAGCTTTCAACATCAAAGGATGAAAACCCTCCAGTAGATTCAGGATAGAGGACGAAAACCCTCTAGTCTTCTATGGTGGTTCTATTCAAGGGTTACAATTGGGCATCAATCATCATATTTCTGTATTTTCAACACAATCAAAGAAGCACTGGATATTGCAAGGTCGGCCACATCTACTAGGACATCATCTACAGTAGCTAGGGTATCATTCTAGATATTTTAAACAGATATTAGACTAGCACAGCAAAAGCCAACTACATCACAAGGAGAAACAGAGGAAATAGAAAGATTGGTTTGGGGTCCTGGCAATTAGAGTCATGAGGTGAACCAGCATTGCTCGAGGACAAGCAATGTTTGAAAAGGGCGGGTTGTCATGTCCACTTTTTCGAATAAGTTAAGAAAATAATAAAAATAATATTTTAAGTTGTTCTAGTGACTTTATTAAAAAGGCAGCGTAATATTATTTTATTATTAAAATTTCAAGTCCAATAAAGTGTTTTTAAAAGGGGCCTAAAGTGATGTTATTAAGTGACACTAGGCATGGGGTACAAAATGATATTATTTTAAAATGTTCTTAAGTCACTTTGAATTATATTTTTGTGAAAAGGATGTTGGTAATATTGTCATGGATGTCAAAGAATAATCATGAATATGATTGATGGCAACGTATTTCGATAAAAGAATTAAATTAAATTAAAAAAAGAATATTTAATTTGATTGAGGCAATTAATCGTGCAAATAACGGTCATATCTTTGCATGGAATCGAAGATAAATTAGCTATGTTTAATGGACTTAAAGAGATAATTATGGTGAAGGTTTGAAGGCAGTTTTAAAGCTAAAATGGTCCCCAACCATGGCCAACTTGATTTGGAGAAGTTGTGACCGTTTGAATGGACATTTTCGTTTGAAGAGTCACGACCTTAATTTGTGGTTTTTTGTGGGTTATAAATAAGTGCATAGCGAGTGGCAAATTTGTATGTTCGAAAGTGGAAGAAATAAAAGAAGTGCAGAAATATATGAAAGCAGAATTTTGTGAGAATATTGAAAAGAAAAACCAGCAAGTATAAGGCAAAGCATAGCAACGAAAACACTCAAGTGTAGATCAAATCGAAAGGAAATAAAGCAGTGTCTTACCATCCGTTGTGTTAGCAACAAATCAGAGATATAAGAGTGATTCTTGTGAGAAGGTTGGTGCCTTCGTTTTGAAGAGATTCGTGTCTCTTGCTGAGTTGGTGCTCGGCGAAAAAGGTTGGTGCTCCTGTAAGTTGGTGCCTACAAAATTGTATTTGGGGTTGGTGCTCCAGTAGATTGGTGCCTACAAATATTTATATTGAAAAAGATTTTTTCGCGATTTTCCCCTGAAAGGGTTTCCACGTATATCTAGTGTCACGTTGCATTGTGTTTTCTTGTGTTGTGATTTGATTGCTTTGAATATCTTAATTGGAATAAGTGATTAAGTGTTTGAAAAGAAAAGAATATATAATATTGATTCACCCCCCTCTCAGTATTAGTCTGCGCTCAACATTTGGTATCAGAGCAGGTTCCTTCAGATGTAGCTTAACCGCTAGAAGGTAGATCATACAAGCACACTTGGCTAGATCACAAGTTCTAGATGGATTTTCCACTAACAAGGCACTGTTGTTTGATGGCACAAACTATGCCTTCTGAGGCATAAAAATGAAGACATCTAATGGCTCTTGGGTTCGATATTTGGCAAGCAATAGTAACCAGGTACCAAACATCACAAATGCCACCAACAGACGTTATTGGAAAGAAGGCTAGCGAGAACAATGCTAACACAATGAATGCCATCCTATGCGGCCTTTTAAAATCTGAATTCGTATAAGTCAAGAGAGATATGGGAATAACTTAAAACTATTTATGAGGGTGATAGCAAGGCTAAACAAACAAAACACCAGACTCATATGAGACAATTTAAGAGTTTAAAGATGAAGGAAGAAGAGAACATTGCAAGATCCCTGCTCCGAGTTGATGAAATAGTCAATGTTATTCAAGGACTTGGAGAAAACGTGGAAGAGTCTGCAATCGTCCAAAAAGTGTTGAGGTCCTTACCACTGAGGTTTGATGCAAAAGTCTCTGTTGTTGAAAAAATGAAGGATCAGAATAAATTAAAGATGGATGAGCTGCACAAAATCCTCACAACATATGAAATGAGGACTTGATCCGAAAGACCATCAAAAAGAGAAGCAGTGTTCAAAGCATCAAAGAAGGAGAAAGTCAAGGACCCTGAGCCAAGCGATAACTCAATCAGCGAAGATAATGAAAAAGAGGCTCTATCCATTCGAAAGTTGAAGAAAGGTTCGAGCAAATATAAAGGTAAGTTACCATTCAAATGTTTTAATTGCGATAAGATTGGTCATTTTGCAACTAAGTGCCCGGATAAAGACAATAGTGATGAAGGGGAGACCAAACCAAAATTCAAGAAGGAATTCAAGCAAAATAAAGACAAGAAGAGATTTGAGAAACAAAAGAAAAGCTTATACTCCAGGAAGAACTAAAGCTCATCCGAGGAAAGCGGAGCCAATGATTCAGACAATGACAATGAGAAAACATTGTTCATGACCATAGAAGAGAATGCTTCCACAAGCATTAAAAACTTGGAGGAAGAAGATGATGAAGGCGAGGTAAATCTCAAAGAAGAGCTTATCTGTGCCTTAGGAGAGATAAAAGATCTTATGAAAAATAACATGAAGCAAAAGCTTCTGATTCAAAAATATGAAAAAGAGAGTCAGGACTTAGAAGCCAAAATATCACAAGGTCTTGAAGAATCAAAGAAGATAATTGTTGATCTAAAAGTCCAAATCGAAGAGGCAAAGAAAATTGAAGATCTAACGGATCAGCTAAAGAAGAAAGGAGAAAAATGTGAAAGGTATGAATATGAGATTGTTGCTTTAAAAAGGGATCTAGAAAAGGCGAATACTAAAATAGCAAGTGACTTGAAATATGAGAAAAGCACCCAAGTTTTGAATAAGATTCTGGAGAGTCAAAGATCACCATCTAACAAGTCAGGCATTGGGTATGAGAAGGAAAAAGAGAAAGCTAAGAGCCATGTTGAAACTCTTAAGGAACCTGTGACAAAAGAGACCAAGAAGGAAGAAGGCCAGAATACAAAAACCAGCTCTATCAACAAAGAAAGCAAAAGAGAACAAAACTTCAGTGGACCACTTGCTCCAAGATATGCCGACAAAACCAGGTTTGGTAATTATTTTGATGGATATTGTTATTATTGCAATCATTTTGGTCATAAGAAATTCGATTGTAGAAAAAAAGCCAAAGATATTGAAGTCAAGAGCAAAAACAAAGGAACCTATGGAGCTTTGAACAGAAGCTACAATTCGTTTGCTCCCCTATCAAACTTTGATGAAGAAGCTATAGTCTGTTACAAGTGCAACAAATATGGACATATAACACGCTATTGTAGAAGTGTTTTCAAATTTATAAGACAAGATCAGAAGTTCAAGGCTCCAGTGATAATGAAAAAGGAACCAACAAAGACCTGGAAGAAGCAAGAAGAATCCATGATCATTCAAACAACATTCCATGCTAGAAATGAAGGACAATGGTTCATTGATAGTGGATGTTCGAGATACATGATTGGAGATAAAAGCAAGTTTATCTCGTTAAAAAAGGTCAATGAAGGCACGGTGAAGTTCGGAGACAACACTTCAACCAAAATAACAGAAAAAAGTACGATTAGTCTTGATAATGGAAGAACCAAAACATAGAATGTGTTATATGTGGAAGGGTTAAAGCATAATCTTCTAAGTGTGAGCCAAATGTGTGATCAAGGACACACACTCAAGTTTTTTACTGAAAGTTGCGAGATCAGAAAAAGAGACACGGGAGAGCTAATTGCAGATGCTCATAGGACAACAAACAATCTATACATGCTTACAAAAGTCAAAGGAGAGAAGTGTTGTCTGAGTCAAGTTGAAGAAAGTTGGCCATGGCACTGAAAAATGGGCCATATAAATTTTCATAACCTTGTGAATGTTAGCAAGAAGCAAGCTGTAAGGGGCATTCCAAAGATAACAAAGCCATCAAGCATGCTTTGTAAGCAATGCCAGCATGGGAAGCAGACCAGGACAAGATTCAAAATGAAGGAATATTCCACCACAAAAAAATTACAGCTCATTCATACAAATTTGTGTGCACCCACCAGAACGCAAAGTATACAAGGTGAGAGGTATTTTATGCTGCTAATTGATGAATACACTAAAATGACATGGGTTGCGTACTGAAAGAAAAGTCTGGGGCCTTTAGTAAATTCAAAGCATTTAAAGCATTAATTGAAAATGAAACCAATTTAAGGATCAAATGCTTAAGGTCAGATAGAAAAGGTGAATTCATGTCAAATGAAGTCATTGAATATTGTGAAGACCATAGGATAAAAAGACAGTACTCAGCTACAAGAACTCCACAACAGAACATGGTAGTAGAACGTAAGAACATCACTGTCCAAGAAATGGCTAGAACAACATTGAATGAATCCAAGTTATCAGACAAATTTTGGGGATAAGTTGTCCACACCGTTGTATATATGCTAAATAGAGGGCAGATCAGAGTCAACAATAACAAAACCCCATATGAGTTATGGACGGGAAGGCCAACTTCCATCAAATATTTCAAAGTATTTGGAAGTAAGTGCTTTATAAAGAGGACCAAAGATGATTTGGGAAAATTTGACTCATGAGCCGACGAAAGAATTTTTTTGGGATATTCCACCAAAAACAAGGCCTACAAATGCTACAAGAGAACGCAAACTATTGTAGAAAGTGCCAATGTCAAAGTAGATGAAACTGAAACTCAGAAGGCAACTGATCCATTAGATGAATCAGAAATCATTGAAAAAGAAGATGTTGAAGTAGAGAAGATGGATGAAGATGAACGACAAGACACCATGGCACCATCTCATTTCGTTCAGAAGAACCATGCCAAAAGCCAAATCAATGGTAATATAGATGTTGGAGTACAGAAGAGAAGGATTGCAAGAAATTCTGAACAAGTAAATTTTTCTTTGTTATCTAAAATATAGCCTAAGAATTTCTCAAAAGCAAGCCATGATGAGCATTGGGTAAAAGCAATGGAAGAAGAGTTAAACCAAATTGATAAGAATGAGACGTGGGAGCTGTTGATGCTATGGATTTCACCCTTGACAGGAGGCTAAGCACCTGTCTACCACAAGGCACAATGGAGACACCCCTCTTGTTGTGGGTCTGGCAAAACTGAGGGGAGAATCTCTAGATAAGGGCTAGCTCCCTTTGATGCATCTCTGAGTTATTTCACTACTACTGCTAATATATAAAAAAGGGGGTGAAAAGAGAGAAGGATACTGAAAACAAAAACTAACCTAAGACGGTGATGCACCAAACAAGTTGATCTACTCAATTACTCACACTTCAGACCAGAAGAGGGCGGACATACACTTTATTTGATGAAAAGACCAGACTGTAGGAAGCTTTAACAAGGAGGCTTAATGAAGACACACAGAAAATAAACTTACCACAAGTATTGTAGAAAACACACTGTTTGATAACCCTTTTCTATCTCTACACTCCAAATGCAGCACTTCCTGTTAACCTATAGCGCTAATACTCTAGCCACACTAGGTGTGTTGGTGTTAACTTGTGAAAGCATCAAGCTAAAATGACTAAACACAAGGTTAATACGCAAACACACTCAGAGATATAACTAGTCAAATAGAGATAAAACGCATTCTATTGATTCAAGGTGAAATTTTGGCAGGGCTTTGCCTTACAAAATGAGAGAGATCTCCTTTCCAAATGAGAATTTACAATATATAGAGAAGAGAAAGCAATGGCGCCCCTTTCCACAAGTGGCCCATGCTATGTTTTATTCATTGGGAAAAGGAAGTCCGGTGAATGAAGCCATGTTGCGGCAATCCAAGTCTTGACTTTGGCATTTAAATTATATTAAACGTCATTGTGAAAGCATGGGTCGCACCTTTCTGTTTGAAAACAAGACCGCTTCTTAAAGAGGTCCACGCAATTGTCTACTCATTAATTCTTAAATGGCTCATTAATGCTTAAATGAAGAAAAAACAGGGCACGCATTTCACTGTTTGCGCTCCTTGATGACCATTTCATAAAGACTGTTCCAACCACTGGCATAACTCTTCCGCCGACGTCTCTTTTGCCACCTGGGTTGTTCTATCCGTGTCTATGCTTGGCTCTTCGGGCTCCTTTCTTGGTAGGTCACTGAGTTTACTCTTGGCTTTTGTCTTTTCTTGGCTCTTTCGGCCCTCGGAGCTATCTTTTGTCATTTCTTGGCCCCTTCTGGCAATTTGAGCTCTTAGGCTCTCTTCTCAGCGGGTCACTGAGTTTCCACGCACGGGCCCGTCCTTGAGCATTTCAAGATCAACGGCTATCTTATCACCATAAAGTTGACGTTCGCGTGCCCATCGCCATTTGAAAGCCAACAGCTATTCCATTGTCCTGAATTTGACATCCGCGAGGACGTCACTGGGCGTTTGAATTCCAACGGCTAGTTTGCGACGCTGAATTTGACGTCTTCGGGCCCGTCACCCCTTTGGCAATTTCTTTAGCTTTTTGCAATCCCATCGGCCTTTGCAATTGAACCCTCCCGAAGGGAGGGCGTCCCTTCGGGGCTTTGAAAAAGTACACTTCTTGGCAGTCGAGAGTCCCCCGCAAGCACACTTGCCCTTCGGGCTGCCTTGGCTTCTCAATTCCTTCGAACAAAATGTCCAAAGGAATTCCTTCAGAGATTTTGTCCGAAGGAAAACCTTTCTTTGGAGTTTCAGCCCTTCTTTCGTTCAGTCGGTCCTTTTCTTCGGACCCCTTTGCCATTTTGCCGTGGATTTCTTTCCGAAGGGTAATTTTCCATTTGGCTCCTTGCCTTGTGAATTTCTTCGGACAAAATGTCCGAAGGAATTCCTTCGAGCACTTTGTCCGAAAGAATTCACAGACTTCCATTGGATTTCCTTCGGATTTATTCTTCGGACAAAAGTCTGAAGGAAATCCTTCCTTTTGCCTTGGTCTTTTCTCCGAAGGAAACCTCACCTTTCGGCCCTCTTCTTTGGTCCCTCTACCAAGTGTTTTCTGCCCTCCGCAAGGGCATTTAGGCCCCAAGTTGCCCTTCGGACCCTGCTGAAAGGCTCAATTAGTCATTTGCCTGCCCTCCGCAAGGGCACTTTGTCTTTGGAGCCTTATAAAATGACTTGCGTGCTCTGACTCGACCCATGCTTTGCCAAAAGGCTTGTGTAGACCAACTGCCTGAAACAGGAAAAACCCTGTGGATCAACCCAAGATATATACAAGGCTCAACTCATTTGGCTCAGAAAACAGGCCTATTATAAAAAGGGAAAAGCACAGCAGCAGAAGGGTCTAAACATGACTGACTGCTCAAAATAGCAAGGGAAAAAGGAGACCCATTTTTGCCTTGTAGGACCAAAATGGTCAACAGGAGTTAGTACCCAAGCCAAAGGATCAAAATGTGATCGACATCAAATGGGTATACAGGGACAAACTAAATGAGGATGGTCAAGTGATGCGAAATAAGGCTCAATTGGTATGCAAAAGATATGCTCAAATCGAAGGTATTCACGTTGAAGAAACCTTCGCTCCTATGGCAAGATTAGAGGCAATCAAAATGTTTCTTGCCTATGTTGTATTCAAGAACTTCAAGGTATATCAAATGGATGTAAAATTTTACTTTCTAATTGGTAAATTAGAAGAGGAAATGTACATCAAGCAGCCAGAAGGATTCCTCCTATCAAAAAATAGCAAATATGTATGCAAATTGAAGAAAGCCTTATATGGATTGAAACAAGCCCCCAAAGCTTGGTACTCAAGAATTGACAAGTACCTACAAGACCAAGGATTCAAGAGAGGATTTGCCGATAACAATTTGTACATTAAAACTGAAGGTGAGCATTAGTTAATTGTTGTAGTTTATTTTGATGATATCATCTTTGGAGGAGATAATGAGAAGTTGTCCAAAGGATTCGCCGAAAACATGCAGAAGGAATTTGAGATGTCCATGCTTGGTGAGCTATCATTCTTTCTTGGATTGCAAATATCTCAATCCAGTAAAGGAATATTCATCTCCCAGCCCAAGTATGCTAAAGAAATGTTGAAGAAATTTGGAATGAAAAATTGTGCACCAGTTGACACGCCTATGGCTATAGGAAACAAATTGAGTAAGGATGATGAATCACCGAATACAGATCAATCCCCTCTACAGATCAATGATTCGCAGTCTTTTGTACATAACGGCATCTAGACCAAATATCATGCAAGCAGTGGACATGGTAGCACGCATACAGTGAACTCCTAAAGAAACACATGTACAAGCAGTGAAGCGGATACTCAGATATTTAAAGGGGACCCTGGACTATGGATTATGGTATACTACAGGGAAGGATTTCACTTTGGTAGCGTATACAAACTCAGACTAGGCAGGATGCCTAGATGACAGAAAAAGCACAAGCAGAGATGCATTTTTCCTTGGAAATAGCCTAGTGTTTTGGCTAAGTAAAAACCAAAATTCAATTTCCTTATCCACAACAGAGGCAAAATACATAGCGGTAGTACTATGTTGCACTCAGATTCTTTGGATGAAGCAGACCCTTAAAGACATCAAGGTAGAATATGATCATCTAATTTCAATATACTACAACAATAATGCTATCAGCATCTCAAAGAATCCAATGATGCATTCCAGAGCAAAGCCCATTCCAATCAAATACCATTCCCTGAGAGAGCAAGTTGCAGAACAACAGGTAAAATTGGAATATATTATCACCACAGAGCAAATCATAGACATTTTTACCAAGCCACTTCCAAAGGACACATTTGAATATCTACATGAGAAGTTGGGAGTAATCTCTTTTGCTTCCTACCATTGAAGGGAAGTATTGATTAAAGAGGAGCTAAGCATTGCATTATCTAGCTCCTGGATAGTCCCTTTGCCATTGATGTCAAAGGGGGAGAAGTACGTAAAGAGAAAGTCACAAAATGGGGGAGTTACAGAAAAGATCTCTGACAAAAGAAACAGTATAGCAAGGAGCAGATTCAGTGTGGTTGCCATCAATGACAAAAGGGGAGATTGTTGACAATATTGTCATTGATGTCAAAAGCTAATCATGAATCTGATTGATGGCAAAATATTTTGTTAAAAGAATTAAACTAAATAAAGATTATTTAATTTTGCTAAACTAAATAAAGAATATTCAATTTGATTGAGGCAATTAATCGTTCAAATAATAGTCATATCTTTACGTAGAATCGAAAGAAAATTAACTATGTCTAATGGGCTTAAAGAGATAATTATGGCGAAAGTTTCAAGGCAATTTTTAAGGCTAAAACGGTCCCCAACCTTGGCCAACCTGATTTGGAAGAGTTGTGACCGTTTGAATGGACCTTTTCGTTTAAAGAGTCACCACCTTAATTTGTGATTTTTCATGGGTTATAAATAAGTGCATAGCGAGTGGCAAATTTGTATGTTCAAAATTGGAAGAAATAAAAGAACAAAAAAATATGAAAGCAGAATTTTGTGAGAATATTTAAAGGAATAACCAGCAAGTATAAGGCAGAGCATAGCAACGAAAGCACTAAAGTGTAGATCGAATCGAAAGGAAATAAGGTAATGTTCTATCATGCATTGTGTTAGCAACAAATCAGAGATAGAAGAGTGATTATTGTGAGAAGATTGATGCCTTCATTTTGAAGAGATTGGTGTCTCTTGCTGAGTTGGTGCTAGGCAAAAGGGGTTGATGTGTGCCCCTGTAAGTTGGTGCCTACAAAATTGTATTTGGGGTTGGTGCCCCAGTAGGTTGGTTCTTATAAATATTTATATTGAGAAAGATTTCTCTATGGTTTTCTCCTGAAAGGGTTTCCACGTATATCTGGTGTCACTTTGCATTGTGTTATCTTGTGTTGCGATTTGATTGCTTTGAATATCTTAATTGGAATAAGTGTGTTTGAAAAGAAAAGAATATATAATATTGATTCACCCCCCCTCTCAGTATTACCTTGTGCTCAACAAAAGAGAAAACAAAAAATATTTTATTTTCTCAAATGTGTCTATAAAAAAAGGGCATTGGGCTCATTTGGAAAGTATTCTATTTTGCCATTCATCTTTTCAACTTATGGAGTTTTGAACAATTTGCTTTAGCTTTTAGCATCAGAGGATGAAAACCCTCTAGTGGATTAAGGCTAGAGGACAAAAACCCTCCAATCCTCTATGGTGGTTTCATTCAAGCGCTGCAATTGAGCATCAACCAGCATATTTCTACATTTTTTAAACCAGAAAAGCATTGGATATTTTTAAATCAGCAATATCAGCTAGAGCATCATTTAATACAGTTGAAACATCATCCCAAGGGTTGACGTCATCGTCCCTATAGCTGACGTCACACTTTAGAAGCGTGACGCCATCGTTTGGGTTGCTTTTGGGCCAGTATTAATGCTAGTAAAATCTGTTGTAATATTCTGAATTGGAAAAATAAATAAAAATTCTAATCTTTTCTTATCTAAAATTCCAAAAAATTATTGTTTACAATATTTATTCATGGCTGAAATTATTTATTAAAACTCCAAAATTTGTAAGGGTTTTATCAATAAAATACAGCAATTTGATTTTCAACGGTAATGGTTTTAAATAAAAATTCAGAATTCTATTTTCTATTGTAAGGGTTTATTGTAAAAGATTCCGGTAAATCTTGAATTATTTAAACTATTCGTTTAGGGATATTTCACATTTTAAAACTTGCACTTACTAAACATTGTAACCAATATATGATCCCATTTTTGTCTCAAAAAATGGGATATATATATATTAAAAAAAATGTAGTTTTTGTAGTCTTCAACCTTAGTATTTTCTATTAGTGGTATCAAAGCAATTAATGAACCCAGTGCAGTGAGTGGAACCCTACAATTGAAAGTTTCCCTGAATAAGTTCGTCGGAAATTTGTTTGTCTTCCCTGGAGTGCAAAAGCTTGCTTGGAGCTCAAAATACATAGGAAGGACATCAACTTGAGGATGTTAAATTTTGAAAAATTGACTATAAATATGTGATTGGGCGTGATCATTCAAAGCTATTGATTTTTTCTTTGTTGTAGCATCTGACAAAATCTTGAAAATTTTCTACAGGCTTAATGCAAAGGGCATGATTAACAGAGGCTTTACCAAAAGCGTTGGAACTTGAGGAAGAAGTTTTCCCTAAAAATGGCATTGAAAGCTAACAAAGTATGAAAAAGTTGAGATAGTCGGCTATGTCCAACAAGTATTTGGAGGTTATCTTCATCATTCCAATTCTAAGAAACTATTCCAATTATGCTTGTTTGAAGGTATATCTGCATGGAAACCAAACTAACGATAACTTCAATCATGAAGTTAGTAACCTAGCCTTCAATTGAAAAACCTTCATATTCCTTTGTTTCCATGAAAACCAAAGAATTTTAGTGGAGAAGACCCACCAAAATTTATGGAAAAAAACATGAACTTTATTTTTGGCACATACATAACCGAATGCAATATCAAACCAAGAAATATCACAGGCGAACAAACAAGACCAACTATTTAACAATACTTCCAAACTCCGGCAACAAATGGACAATTAATGAAACAAAAAGGCTTGCTCAATCCAGTTTTAGATAAAACAGTAGCAACAACAAGCTTGTTGTGAATAAGCAAACCATCTAAAGCATGACTTTTTAGGTTGCAGACAAGTAGGCCAATTCAAATCAAATCTAAACATCTAGATATAAAAGAGATCACATACCTTCCACTTACAGTTCAGGTTAAAATACAGACTTTTGGTAAAAGATAGTGTTTCGTTAGAATTCCAAATTTTCTATATTTTCATCATTTAAAGTTTTAACCAATTAAGAGCATAAAAACTAATGAAAATAAGTTCTAGAACCTAAGAACTCGTGTGTAATACAAAAGGGTGAGTCAATAATGCATTAAATTCAAACTTTGAAATATGCAATCCTCCACTAAAGACTTCCTTGTATGGATGCGGCTCCGATGTAGTCTTCAAGTGGTCTTTGTCAATGCCAATTACGTGAGGACATCTCCATTTTAAGCTATGGACCATGTTGATTTGATCAAAGTAGAAAGTTGAAGAACAAGTTAGCTCAATAAAATGCCAAGGCTTCGATATATTGCTTGAACATGTTGAATTATGACGCAAAGAGGTATATTTATAGTAAATTCAATTCACTTAGGACCTTTGATTTTGATTTTGATACGATCAATTGTAAATGAGGCCTCAAATCAACACATGGATCATTGATGTGAGCCCTTCATCTAAATTGAGATGAAGGGTGGAGGATGATCTTTACAAATATCAATGATGGATGAATATAAGCCCTTCATCTTGTTTCCAAGATGAAGGGTGGAGGATGCCCCTTTGTAACTAACAAAGATGAATGAATGTGGGCCCTTCATCTTAGAAGCAAGATGAAAGGTGGAACATCCTTTACAAATATCAATGATGGATGAATATAAGCCCTTCATCTTGTTTCCAAGATGAAAGGTGGAGGATGCCCCTTTGTAAAACCAAATATGAATGAATGTGGGCCCTTCATCTTGGAAGCAAGATAAAGGGTGGAACATCCTCTCCAAAAGGGTACATGGATCTCAAAGGTGGGCCCTTCATCTTCTTTCCAAGATGAAGGGTGGAGAATAATCCCTTTGATTGCTAATTATTTGCATAATTGGTGTGCTCTCAAGGGTATATTCTTAGGATCTCAATATTCCTTTGTATGAAGATCCCCCTTTTGGTGGGAAAATAATAAAAGATTAATAATATGAATATTAATAATAAAATATTAATAAGATTAATGGGAAAATATAATTCCACTTACATAGAATTATACTTAAAAGAATGATTAATTTAATTAATCTAAAGACCAATTAAATTAATACAACATTGAGGATTTAATTAGAAGCAAAGGGAGAAATTTGCTTTAATTGATCATGAAGAGGAAAAAATATTGAAATGATCAGAACAGGGTAATTGAAAAGAGAAATGATCAACGAATAGAGAATTAAACAGAGAAACAATCAAAGAAAAGAGAATTGCTCAGAGAACAGAGAATTGAAAATATCTAATATAGCAAATTGGCTCACCTAGAGATGCCCCAAGGTGAATTCAAACACATATATTAGATGAACAGATAATTTTGAACCAAATTGTGTGCAAATTGTGAGAAGTTGTTCCATTTTACAATTTTGACACGAAAGTGATAAAAAATGGAGTGTCTACATCTGTCCCCATTTAAAAAAACATTGTGAAACACTAGGCAAAGCTGATTTTGGTTGTAGCGGGATCGATATGGATTTCAATAATGTCTTTATCAAGCAATGAGGAACTAATTGGCTTAGCTATTGGCACCTCGAAGAGGTTTTAAACAACAAAATCTTCTTGATTGTTTTGATTTGGATTGTCCAATAACGCCTTGAATAAGGTTTCACTAAGGGATGTTGATAAATAATTTTGATCATCCCTTAACCTTAAGCAAGGTTTCACTAAAAGATTCTGTTTTTTTATCTTGCTTATCATCTAGCGCCTCAAATAAGGTTTCACTGGAAGATGTTGAGTTAAGACTTTGATTGTCCCCTAACGCCTCAAACAAGGTTTCATTCGCAGATTGTTCTTCTGCTTGAATGTTGTCTTAAGATCTCCAGAGATTCTACCATTGAAATGTCACCATGAAATAAGTTCAATAATGTATGATCATGTTGGTCCCAATCAATGCTTATGGGAGGAGGAATATCAATATAATGGCTAGGATGGTTAATGGTAAAGGCATGTATAATGTCAATGGAAGGTGAAAACGCAACACGGTCCTCATAGAGGCTACTACGAAAACTTGTGTCAATGCCGAAGGAAACATCTTCAACAACCGTGGAAGGATCACAATTATATTCAATCTGATATGCAGGAGGTGTGTAGCCAATGTTGTAACATCTACTAAGGTATGTGATTCTGAAGTTGATGCAGATAATTCTAACTCAAGTGGATCTGATAGAAGTGTATAACCAATGGCATAACATCCACTAATGTATTTTGATTCTAAAGTTGATTCTGACTCGAGAAGATTTGAACCTAATGTTGAGACTGACGTTAATTCTACTTTTGATGCTAAATCTGATAGTGGTTCTAGAATGGAACCCAATTCTGATATTGGTTCAAAAATAAACCCTGATTCTGATGTAGATGTTGACCCTGATTCTGATGTGGGCTCTAAAATGGAACATGATTCTGATAAAAAAATTGATCTTGCTTTGGATTTATTCACAAAGAAGGCTTCTTGAATTGCATTGTCTATAGGTACCTTTTTCATTGTGTTTGGAAATGAAGGCTTTGGGATGAAGAAAATTTTGAAAAAGAGGAACTTTCGAGGATGGGAGAAAAATAGATTGTGGATCAATAATGGGTTCTTCGAAAATGGGCTCATCGAATAATGGTTTGTCAAAGACAGGTGAACAGTCATAGAAAGGCTCTTCAATGCAAGGCTCATCAAAGATCGGAGAATGGTCAAAGGGTGACTCATCAAATACGGGCGACTCAACGAGAACGTTGGAAATGGGTGATTTGTTTTGATTTTGACTTGAAAGTGGATTAATCTGATTATGATTTGAAAAATGATCTTGGCCTATCCCTAGTGAGCGATTCTCAAACTTAGGTATACTTGGCTCCTCGATAGTTGATGGCTCTTGAGGGGGTAATGACAAGACACGCTTCGAGTGCTGGATCATTTGGGGCTCAAAAGTTGAATGGGGATTGAACAAAGCTGCCAAAATAGCTTCCTTTTTACTAGCATGACCAGGGTCCAGTTGGTAACTAGTAGACGGGATGTTTGACGAACGTATCTGTAAAACCATGTGACCACTTCTACTTGAAGTATAATCAATTTTTGATAGATCAAAATTTGCAGGTAGTTGAACCCCTGATTTGAAGAGTTGTAAAAAGAGATCATCTCTATTGTTGAACATGTATCGTTCAAACGCAAAACTTGGTGTGGGCGCCATAGAACTGAATGGAAATGTAATAGAAGACCGATCGAAGGATGCCCCCAAGTAAACATGGAAGGGGGAAAAAATTGGATTGGAACTGGATCCAATGAGAGAAAGGATGGATGTCATGACTTCGTCATTCCCAATCGACAAGCACAGGGGATTGAACAAAAAGATGAGATGATTTGAAATAGATCCAGAACTGTCGCACCAGGCGTGCCATATGTTTCATTAGAATTCCAAATTTTCTATATTTTCATCATTTAAAGTTTTAACCAATTAAGAGCATAAAAACTAATGAAAATAAGTTCTAGAACCTAAAAATTTGAGCAATACAAAAAGTTTAATCAATGATGCATTAGATTCAAACTTTGAAATATGCAAACCTCCACTAAAGACTTCCTTGTATGGATGTGGCACGGATGTCGCCTTCAAGTGGTCTTTGTCAATGCCATTACGTGAGGACATCTCCATTTTAAGCTATGGACCTTGTTGATTTGATCAAAGTAGAAATTTGATGAACAAGTTAGCTCGATAAAATGTCAGGGCTTCGTCATATTGCTTGAACATGTTGAATTATGATGCAAATAAGTATATTTATAGTAAATTTGATTCACTTAGGGCCTTTGATCTTGATCTTAATACGAACTGTTGTAAATGAGTACTCAAATGTGCACATGGATCATTGATGTGAGCCCTACATCTAAATTGAGATAAAGGGTGGAGGATGATATTTGGATGGATGAATATAAGCCCTTCATCTTGCTTCCAAGATGAAGTCTCCATATTCATTCTTTGTTAGTTACAAAGGGACATCCTCCACCCTTCTTGGAAGGGTGGAGGATGTCCCTTTGTAACTAACCAAGAAGGGTGGAGGATGTCCCTTTGTAACTAACAAAGAATGAATATGGAGACTTCATCTTGGAAGCAAGATGAAGGGTGGAGCATCCTCTCCAAGAAAGCACATGGATCTCAAAGATGGGCCTTTCCAAGATGAAGGGTGGAGAATAATCCCCTGTATTGTTAATTCTTTGCATAATTAGTGTGCTCTCAAGGGTATATTCTTAGGATCTCATGGTTCCTTTCTTTCTATGAAGATGCCCCTTTTGGTGGGAAAATGATAAAGGATTAATAATATGAAGAAAAATATAATTCCACTTACATAGAAATTTACTTAGAAGAATGATTAATTTAATTAATCCAAAGACCAATTAAATTAATACAATGTTGAGGATTCAATTAGAAGCAAAGGGATAAATTTGAAATGAACAGAATAGAATAATTGAAAAGATAAATGATCAGGGAACAGAGAAATGGCCAAAGAATAGAGAATTGATCTGAGAACAGAGAATTGAAAAGATCTAATACGGCAAATTGGCTCACCTAGAGATGCCCCAAGGTGAATTCAAACACCTATATTAGATGAACAGATGATTTTGAACTAGATCATCTGCAAATTGCAAGAAATCGTTCCATTTTACAATTTTGACACAGAAGTGATAAAAATGGAGTGTCTACAAAGAGTTTATTGTATAACATTTTCATGGTAAATTCATTGAGTGGAGGGCCATTAATTCGTTTAGTGCCTCCCCAAAACTACTCATCATCTCCTAAAATAGAAACAGATCAGGCAATATGCAGAGATTTGGCAAGAAAAGTATAGGTTCTATGTTGAGAGGAGAGGATTTGAAATCTATTCTTAATAGCAGTCCAAGTAGCCCAGCGATCTTGTGAAAAGAGATCATTAAAGGTCTTCAAGCCCTTAGAAAATGAGACAAAAGCAGAGCAACCCTTGACTAGAGCCAAAAGACACCTATTAACAATGAGGTTCCACAAAATGGATCTATACTCCTGACACCTTGATCTCAGCCCACTAATTACTGGTTTCACAATGACGAGATGTTTAACCAAATCCCATGACTTCCATATTGATTGAAAAATAGGAGAGCCAATAACCTTAATAGAGAAGGATCCAATTACGAGATCAGAAATGTGCAAACCTTTCCGTTTAGGGGAACAGTTTAGGGAAGCCTCTCAAAATGTTATGTCTAATCAGAATTTTCCATGGCTCATCACCTTTTAGAGTACTAATAATCTATTTAACAACCAGTGTAAACCCCTGAAAGTCCTTAAACCAAGACCCCCGAGATTCGTTGGCTTACAACAAATTTCCAAAGCCACTATATGTCTTTTCATGTTACCCTATCCATCTAACCACAAAAAATACCTAATGATCTTATGCAAGAAATTAATCTATGATTTAATGAACAACCAGCAAAAAGCATAGCAAATACTATAAGAGGCAAGAATTTTTTTACACCAGACAGGGAGAGAAAATGTCCCTGCCACTTAGCAAGTTTTTATTAATTTTAACAAAGAGCCACTGACACATTTCCTTAATGAATGGATAATGAGCAAAGGGGATACACAGATATCTAACCATATGGTTAGAGGCTTTCCATATCCATCTAAATTCAACTAGCCACTCAAGAGGTCTTTCTTCTCAACCAATCATACAAGATTTTTGCAACGCAACTTTTGAACCCAAGGAAAAGCAATATATATCCAGTTTAGAAGACACATGTTGCAGGTTTCCTTTTCTAACAGGGTAAACAATGTAGTATCAGCAGCAAACAACACATCTAACAACTCAAACTTATCAAGGAGTGTGAGACCTTTAACACCAAGCCCCACAGCAGCAGTCCTTAATAGATAGTGCAAAGTTTCAACAATAATAACAAAAAGAGTAGGGGCCAATGGGCAGCCTTGTCTAATAAATCACTTCAGACAAAGCAAGTCATTGAGCCCTCTATTAATTTCAATTATAGCAAAGGCATCCTTAAACAATATATTAACTGGAATATTCCCCCTCAACCTTGGAATCAGTAGCCTTTTCCTTTGAATCTGAAGGTTTGGAAACTGTGTGGGACTCTATGTTAGCCCCTAGTTGTACATGTTCATATGCTAGCTCTACTCCTATGGACTCCTAGGGCTGCAATGGGCTCAAGGGTAACTCGAACTCCACCTTAACCAGTTCACCAATTCATGCAACTAGTTCTCGATCTATTGTTCCTTTGTCTGTTGCCCATAATCTCCTCTACGCAAGGAAGGGTCAGCCACAAACTCAAATGGAAGGGTGGTATTTGGAGCCAATAACATAGAAAAAGTGGGAATACAGAGTCCCTTTGTGCATCCTTCCTCTTCCTCCTCATCATCCTCAAACTCCAATCCATCGCCCTCCTCCTCAGAAATAGGTTTTTATAATGTCACCTTCCTAAAGCTTTGCAATACATGTGGTCATCCAAGGGAATGTCAAGTTATCACAAATAGAACACAAAGGACCAAGTTAGGTCATATGAACTATCAATCGTGAAGCCCCATCTAATATGGATTGTCTATACACTACATCCAAGTTAATCCAATAGCATGATGTATCATATAGGAGCCTTTGTAAGCCCAGGAAAGTAACTCATGAATACGTGCAGACAACTCAACCCAATTGTAAATATCACTTTTTCTTAGACCCAGCAAGTGGCTTTTCATCCAAGTTGCAATGTTGGATACCTGAGTAGGCACCTACTAACTTACATCAGACAACATCTACAAGACACTGCCATTCTTTGGAAGCCAAATATTCCTTCTTGAGGTTGCAGTGGCCTTTGGCCTACACACAAGCCAACTCCTATGGCATCATATTTGGTTGACAATAGTTTTGCATAGCAAAATCCTTTTGTGCATAAGTATCACGAGGGTTGGTCGGCTTGCTAACCAACAGCGCATGTCACAGTACTCCAAATACCCATGTAAAGTCATGAGCAGTGTATGTGATTTTTTCTTTCTTTGTCTATGTTACAGACAAATGAGCACCTGTTTCTCCTATCATAGCTCAAGACCATCCACAGAGCTATTGAAGGCATCTATAAAATTGTATCCACCCCGGCTTTGTGCAAAGCTAACTTTAACTCATGGTTGTCAGACTTGCTGGCCCACCATGTTCAAGACTCCCTAGCTACCAAACTTTCCCATGTGTCAAGAGTGATTTGAGCTTTTGATGATGGCTCAACAGCCCTCTATTTTTTGTTGCCTTTAGCAACCAATCTAAAGCTCAAACCCCCTATTAATGATGTATGAATCATTCTTGGAGCTACTGCAAAAGGTTTGGGAATGATAGAACCTTCCCTACTTATGCCAAACCTTTCAAATGCTATGTGTGGGGCATTCTCTTGCCACATACAAGATGGGGTTGTGGTTGATGCAGAAGCGAGGTTATATCCTTTTTTCCATAACTAACTCGGCAAATCAAAATTATTTATCAAAAATACCTACTGAAAGCCTTGTGTCGCATGTTCATTCATATAAATTCAGGACCTTGAATTTTTGAATGTGCCCCGAACACCACTTCTTGGAGCCAGTGTTATAATTGTATACTCAGTTGGCAAACAATCCACTACCTATGGAAGCAAAAATTTGAAATTTTTATAATATATAATCTACCACACCCAACCAACAAACCATTGCTTCTTTCTTTCCATGGCGTACTTTATGCAACCATAACATAGCGTGGGGCAACCGTGTAGTGTTCAGGAGAGGATGTGTGTATACAAAGGGCACATTACTGAAGAGAAGAACGTTCATGCAAAAGGCATACAACTAAGGATCATTTAGGAGAATCCTCAGACAACAAGCATACAGGGATGGGAAGGAGAGAACGTGGGAAAGGTGCATGTGTCAAGTGGTTGGGATAGTTCAACAACGAAACAATAGTTAGGGGCATACAATCAAGTTCAAAGGGGGGCACAAAAATAGGGGCAGAAAGCATAGTAGTGCGTGAGCTCCAAGGCAAAACAATAGTCGCACAGTGGAAGACAAGCGTAGAAGGCTAGAACATTTGCTAACAACAAGGTGTACGGTATGTGATTGCTACATTCAAAGGTTGTGTAAGGACCCCTTCTAGATTTTATCCAAAAATTTCACAAAATCTCTAATTTTATAGTGCAGACATTTCGTCAAACATATTGTATTTTACCCATTCCAAGGATGATCAAAGAAGAGGTTGTTATAGAACAATTTGTTTGCAGTTTTGGAGCTCAAGACATTCAACAATCCACACAAATCTCAAATATATAGTATACGCATTATATCAAATAGTTTGCTGCTGCACCATTATCGCTATAATAGAGTATGATGAACATTATATTGCTGTTATAAAACAGAAGTGCAATAATATTAAATACCAGCAAATTATGACCTTGTGATGATCACATACAATGCTATATTATTGATGGAGGAAGTGTACAACTATGTGCAACTGATATCTTCTTCAAGGTGGCTTATAGAGTTATGACAAATCTGCCCAAATGGCAGCGTCAATCTTTCTAAGTTCCCCACATCCTTGTTTATGCTCCAAACGCCTTAATCTATACACAAAACAATCCTCAATGAAAGCGTATCAGTCGGGAATCTCTCCTTATTGGTTGTGGCTGATGCTGGGAGTGCTACGACTTGAAGGAAAAGGGGTTGTGCTGAGCTATAGGAGGAATTTGACCCTCCTTTGCATACACCCAATCATCACCATGAGGTGCCAATCTTCAAGGAAGCCATCTGTGAAGATGATATATCTTTCCATGCTCAATCTCTCCGAAATATAAATCAAATAGAAGCATCTGTGAATCCTGAGTGAATCCACCAAGGTTGGTTGAGATGGGTTTTCGTCCAATCAACCAAGAACCCAAAGGTTTTTGTTTTAGGGTTTGTTGAACCGAAAGCAAAAGCTTTCAAAGAAACTCTCCAAAGAAATAACAAGTAAAAATGAATTGCTTTTGGCTCCCATTAGTTTTATATCCTTCTATGAGAGAATTACTTTATTTCTTTTAATTTATTTCATTTTCCCCCTCATATAAAGTGACCCACTTTATAATTTTCCCTAGACATAAAATTAAGTCACTTTATCAAAATTCCAAGGTTCAGTGTTTTAATTAATTAAATATAAATAATCCTTAGGAACTTAGGACTATTTAATATTTAATTAATTACTTATTCTCTTATATCACCCGACTTAGCCTACGGGAATTAAATATGCTAACGGGCTTCTGAAAATGTCTCATTCAGAAAAATGGGGCATTACAGTCCTCCCTTCCCGAAATTGCTTGCCCACAATCAATTGCAAATTCGGATGCTGAAGAACCTGCTCTCCCTCCCAAGTAGCATCCTTTAAGGGCAAGTTCTTCCATCTGATCAAGTACTCCTTGAACACTCTGCTCCTCAACCTCCTCTCTCCGACATCTAGGATAACATCAGGAACCAAGACCAATTTGCCCTCCTCATGCAACGGTGGAAGCTCATGAGATGTAGTGATATGCTGCCCAAGTGTCTTTTTGAGGCAAGAAACATGACAGACATTATGAATTCTGCTACTCTCAAGTAACTCAAATTCATATGCCACCTCACCAACTCTTTGCACAATCCTGTAAGGGCCATAGAAGCAAGGCTTAAGCTTATCTGCACCACTCCTCTTCAAGGTAGACTGTCTGTACGGCTGTAGGCACAAGAAAACTAAGTCTCCAACATCAAAACTCCTCTCAACTCTGTGCCTATCCTCATAAATCTTCTACTAACTCTGGGCACAATGAAGATTATCCTTAAGTGACTTAAGGATGTCTTGACTCTCCTGAATCCAATCCTTCACCTTAGGAGCCCTGTTGTCATCAAATACTAAGTCTACCAAAGACATAGAATCATACCCATACAATGCTTGAAAAGGAGTTGTGCCAATCAACATGTGATAGGTGGTATTGTAACAATGCTCGCACAAATATAACCACCCGATCCACGCCTTTTGTTGTCCCGCAACATAGTTGCACAAGTAACATTCCACCCATTTATTAACAATCTTCATCTGACCATCAATTGAGAGTGGTAACTAGTGCTCGAGGTCAACTTTGTGCTAGCCACCCTGAATAGCTCTTGCCAAAATACACTAAGAAACCTGCTATCCCGATCACTGACAATGTTCTTCGACAATCCATGGAGTTTGAACACCTCTCTAAAGAACAACTCTACAACCTAATGTGCCTTGTACTCAGAAGATATGGCAAAGAAATGCGCATATTTGGTCAACTTGTCAACTACCACAAAGATGCAATCTTTGCCCTGCACTCTAGTAAGACCTATAATAAAATCCATGGATATACTCTCCCACTTCTACTCAAGAATAGACAATGGTTGAAACAATCATGCTAAGAAAGTATGCTCTGACTTGTTCTGCTGACAAGTCATACACTCTCTAACATGGCGCAAGACATCATCTTTGAGACCCTTCCATGAGAATCTCTTTGATCTACCTATAGGTTTTAAAATAGCCTAGATGTCCTGTAAGAGGTGTGTCATGAATGGCCCTCAGATTTTCTCCTTCAATTTTGATTCAAGCACCAAATAATCATGTCCTAGTAGATGACATCATCTGCCACTCTGTACCTATCATCCTGAATCATGCCATCCATAAGCTCACATGCAAAATTATTTTTGGAATACTCACCCAAGAGGTGAGCCTTCCAATCAGCGAAAAATTAGAAAGGGCATCTACTACAACATTCCTCTTCCCCTTCACATAATGTCAAAATCATAGGCTTGAATTTTGCTTACCCACTTATGTTGCCTCTCATTCAGATCCTTCTACTCCAAGAAATATTTCAAGTTATGATTTGTTCTAACAAAAAAAAATCCAACTACCAAATATTGCCTAAACTTTGCCAGCGCATGCATGATGGCAAGCATCTCCTTATCATAGGTGGAGTACAATCTCTCTACATCACAGAGCTTCCTGCTCTCATAAGCAATGGGATGCCTATTATACATAAGCACAATGCCTATTCGCTCACCTGAAGCATCACACTCCAAAACAAAGCGCTGAGAGAAATCAAGTAATGCTAAAACAGGACAAGTGCTCATTACCTCCTTGAGCTTGTCGAACATGCGTTGAGCCTCATCTATCCATTTGAAAGCTCCTTTCTTAGTGAGATCTGTAAGAAGTGCACCCAATTAAGAAAACCCCTTAACAAACCCCCTGTAGTAATTGCAAAGGCCGAAGAATCCCCTCAAATCTGACAATGTCTTCAACTGTGACAAATCCAAGATGGCCTAAATTTTCACCTGATGGACCTTCACTCCTTCAACACTAATCACATGCCCCAAGTAAAAGATCTTTGTCATGCCAAACTCACACTTGGAAGCTTTTGCGAACAAAGACTATGGCTCCATGATACCCAACACCTCATCAAGGTCCCTGAGGTGGTACTCCCATGTCCTGTTGTATATTAGTATATCATCAAAGAATATCAATAAAATTTTCTATAACTGCTTGTTGAAGATATGGTTCATGCAAGACTGAAAGGTAGCAGGAGCATTGGTCAAACCAAAAGGCGAGACCAGAAACTCATAGTGGCCATAATGACATTTAAATGCCCTCTTGTGTATGACCTACTCAGAAACTCTTATTTGATGGTACCCAGAATGAAGATCAATTTTCGAAAAAAACACAACACCATGCAACTCACCCAATAACTCATCAATCCTGGGGATCGAGTACTTGTTCTTTATAGTCTTCTTGTTGAATGCACCATAGTCAATGCACATCCGCATGGTTCCATCCTTCTTCACCAAAACAACTGAAGAAGCAAAAGGACTTGAGTTAGGCCTGATATGACCCATATCCAACAACTCCTTAATTGTTTTCTCAATTTCCTCTTGGTATCTCTTTAGTTGCCAATAAGGAGTCGTGATAACAGGCTTAGAGCCCTCCTCTAGCTCTATCACATGCTCAAAACCCCTATCAGGTGATCTACCAAGAGGAATCTCTCTGAAAACCACACTATGCTTATCCCATACGGATTGGATATCCACATGATACTGACCATCTCCATTAGAAGAGGTTTTAGAAGAAATCAAACATTGGGCTGCCCAAGCAACCTCTCCATGTCGAAATAGTGTCTCCATCCTCTTCGCAGTAACCACTCTAGGTGCTCCATTTGACATTGCTCGAAGACCAACCTATTTGCCCTCATGTCTGAATTTGAGCTCCATAGTCTAAAAGTTCTACGAATATTTCCCAAGGGAGTGCAACCACTTAATGCCAAGAAGCATGTCAGTCTCCCCAATTCTGACAACATAAAAATCATCAGTCCCTTGATGGTCACCCAAGGTAATGCTCAACTGCAAAATCTTCTTCTTGCAACTCATAGTGAATCCATCAACAACCATAACATTAAACACTGAAAAATACTCTACCTCAAGTCCTCTTTTCATCACCAAGCCTTCATCTATGAAATTGTGGGTTGCCCCACTATCAATCAAAATTGTCACATGTTGTCCCTGTAAGACTCCTCTCACCTTGAAAGGGTGATATCTAGGTGTACCTGAAAGAGAAGCAATAGTACCTCCCACAGGGTCACCTGTAGTCCTCTCCTCATGCTCTGTAGTGGCCTCCACCTAATCACTATTCGAGCTAGAATCTGCCTCCACATCCTCACAGTCAAAAGTGGCCTCGATATAATGAACGTTGCCTTGTCCAAGGCATCTGTATCTAGGCTCCCAAGGTTCTTTGCATGAAAAGCAAAGCTTCTTCCTCTTGAGTTCATTTTTTGCCTCTGTATCCAAATTTGTCCTCTTAGGCCAATCTTTATAAAAGTTTTTCTTAACATATTTCTTAGGAGGAAGAAAATGATTTGTTCTAAAATTTGTTTTTGGGAGGTGCTGAAAACTCCATGTTCCTAGCTCTTTTTATGGCATCATGCAAAGTAGGTGGGTTTAATCCTCTCACCCAGCCACGGAGTGGCTCCTCTAAGCCTTCAATGAAGAGATAAGACAATATGTCCTCTGAAACATTAGGAATAACCACAAGCCTCGGAAAATCAGATATGTAAGCATCTACTAAATCCTTTTATTTGAGTTGGGCCAACTCTTTGAAATATTGTTCGGGATTTGCTTTGTCAAATCGGTCCATCAAACCTCTAAGTAAAATCAGTGTATGAAGTGACAAGGCTATAACCCCGCGTATCCATCCCATGGTACCACCAATCATGTGCATCACCCTCCAAGTGCAAAGCCACAAACTAGATGGCATCCCTCTCAAGCATGGGGTACAAACTGAGATAGTTGTCTAATTTTTGCATCCATGCACATGAAGTGCATTCAACCGAACCATCGAAAGGTGAAAGAGACACCTTACCCAACTTTTGTTGTAACTCTTGGTTGTGCCCTCTGTCTCCTCTAGGCCTATTCCTATATTTCAATTGACAGAAATCTTGTAATGACATGGCGTCCTAAAACTCATCACCCAAAGACTGCCACTCATGCATATATCTGCAAAACACTTTCCTGTAGCCTACAGTCCACCACCCTGTTGATCTAAGAAATTAGGCATAACAGGCCTAATTGTGAAGACCTAAGTGGTTCTAGTCTGATTATGAGCGTGTACATTGTTGCCCAAATTACTCGTTTCACCATTGTTCCCACTGTTGCCACCATTATGATTATTATTCCTATTATTATTCTAATCGGCTTTATTCTTTACCACATTCTGCTACATCAATTGGTTCAAAAGCTGGAACATCTCTCTCTGCCCTCTAGCGATATCATTGAGAATATCCCTAGTTCTAGGATCCTCACGATCTCTATCACCCATGGTCACTTCTACTCTCTCAACTCCAGCAAAAGGATCAAGCTCCTCGAGGAATTCTAGTGGATCACCATGTCTTCTTCTCAAATAATATATGATATTACCTTCTTCGGGCTGCATATGAACCAATTTTCACACACTCTGGCAAGATCACCTGCTCTAATACCACTGTAAGGACCCCTTCTAGATTCTATCCAAAAATTTCACAAAATCTCTGATTTTATGGCGCAGACATTTTGTATATTACCCATTCCAAAGATGATCAAAGAAGAGGTTGTTATAGAACAATGTGTTTGCAGTTTTGGAGCTCGGGACATTCAACAATCCACACAAATCACAAACATATAGTATACGCATTATATCAAATAGTTTGCTGCTGCACCATTATCGCTACAATAGAGTATGATGAACATTATATTGCTGTTATAAAACAGAAGTACAATAATATTAAATACCAGCAAATTCTGACCTTGTCATGATCACATACAATGCTATATTACTGATGGAGGAAGAGTACAACTATGTGCAACTGATATCTTCTTCAAGGCTGCTGATATAGTTACGGCAAATATGCCCAAATGGCAGCGCCAATCTTTCTAAGTTCCCCACGTCCTTGTTTATGCTCCAAATGCCTTAATCTATACACAAAACAATCCTCAATGAAGCTGTATCAATCGGGATTCTCTCCTTATTAGTTATGGCTGATGCTGGGAGTGCTATGACTTGAAGGAAAAGGGGCTGCACTGAGCTATAGGAGGAAGTCAACCCTTCCATACATACACACAATCCTCACCATGAGGTGCCAATCTTCAAGGAAGCCCTTTGTGAAGATGATATATCTTTCCATACTCAATCTCTCTGAAATCTAAACCAAATAGAAGCATTTGTGAATCCACCGAGGTTGGTTGAGATGGGTTTTCGTCCAATCAACCAAGAACCCAAGGGTTTTCGTCCTAGGGTTTGCTAAACCGAAAGCACAAGCTCCCAAAGAAACTCTCCAAATAAAATAACAAGAATGAATTACTTTTGGCTCCCATCACTGTTATATCCTTCTTTGAGAGAATTACTTTATTTCTTTTAATTTATTTCATTTTCCCGCTCACATAAAGTGACCCACTTTATAGTTTTCCATTGACATAAAATAAAGTCACTTATTAAAATTCCAAGGTTCAAGCATTTAATTAATTAAATATAAATAATCCTTAGGAACTTAGGACTGTTTAAAATTTAATTAATTAATTATTACCTTATATCACCCGACTTAACCTACGGGAATTAAATAGGCTAACGGTCTTCCGCAAATGTCTCATTCGAAAGAAGGGGATATTACAAGTTAGGGGAGATTGGTAGGGCATACAGTGTGTGTCGTGTGTTGGTCCCACTTTTATAACAATGGTCATTGATTTTTTTATCATTTTTATAGCCAAAAAGCCGAACATTCAATTGCTTTATTATTTCTTATATGACTTGCATGAACTTTGCCCGTACCTTTATTTTTTTCATTTGTTTTGTTTTTCGGGCATACAAGCTCGATATCAATGTCAAAGACAATGATAATTTCCATCCTTGGTCGGTACACTTTTAACTTCAAACCATTTACTATATATTTAACCATCGTCCCATTAAAAATTTCCAACCTAAATGCCCCATTCTCAGAATTTCTATAATTTTAAACACCCTGAGCCTCATTACTTTAAACTTACTTCATTTAATTTAATGCCTTCCATTATATTTGAGGATAAGGCCCCTACTTTAAAGTTCATCATGCAGATATTTTTATCATGCCAATACTTCCTCCTTGTTTGTATGATCTAAGTTGCCCACTATGCAATTAGTCATCGCCACTAGGTCAGTCATTCTTTAAGAATTTCCTCGGTGCCGAGTATGTTTTCCACTACCACCCTTAGACTTGGCATGACATACTCCATTAGAACCACTCCCTCCCACTATACACTAAGCAGGAAAGGTGTATGGTTGGTAATGAATTTATACGTTGTCCGATGTGCCCATAGTAATGTTGGTAAGTGTTCTTCCCAAGCACCAACCTCTATCAAGCATGACTCATGGATTACTGGATATTAAAAATTTATTGGTACCTCTACCTACCCATTTGCTCATAGATACTACAGGCTCGAGAGAGAAAGGAAGATGCAGAACACAAAAGTCATCAACTGAATTACATGGTTGACAACATGTCCACATCTGTCACTAGTTCTTTGTATCAGAATTTTGAATCTAGTTTCTACTTACTCATAGATGAATTTTGCAGTATTTAGTGCATTGTTGACATGCAATGCGCTCGCCTCTACCCACTCACTGAAGTGTTTTGTAGCTACTACAATGTACTTGTAGCAGTGAACCTTCCCTACTTTAAAAGGCCCAATGAAATCTAGTCCTCATTGTTTGAAGAGCTCTTGAGATTGTGACAGCCATAGAGGCATAAAGTCTCTTTTCAATGATTTCCCTCTACATTGGCAAGTGTCGCACCCCATTACCCACTCCTTTGTATCATGGTGCAATGGTGCCCACTACAGCCCAGTAAAGAGTACCTTCCTTGCAGTAGCATCTAGTTACATGTGGCCTCCAATAGGGCCTTCATGTGCTTCTCTTAGTACATCTTGAATTTCTTCTTTCATGACACATCTTATCATGACATAGTTGGGTCCCATCTTGTATAGAAGACCATTGACCAACCAGAATGTTAGAGCTTTCAAGGTTATTTTCTTACACTTGGTAGGCTGCATATCTCTAGGAAACGAAGCAGTAGATAGATATTCTCTGATATTTTCATACCAAGAAAGTGCAATGGCAATTTGAAACAAGTTGGCATCAAGGAAATATTTATTGACACCTTCTGGTAGTTCACCCAATCTTGTCCCATAGAGTTGATTAGCACTGCCATGAATCTTTCCAGGTCACACAATGATTTCGAATGTGAATTCTTGAAGCAACATCAACCACCAACTTATCCTACCTTGAATGATTTGCTTGTTGACCAAGTATAATAGGCCCTGATGGTCTACATAGAACATGCTAGAAGATAATGTCAGAACTTATGAACCGTAGCCACCATTCCAAAGGCTTCTCATTTTGCGGTACTTTTGTTATTCTCAACATTTGACAAAAGATGGCTTGCCAAAAACATAGGGAGATCCAATCCTTTGGGCCAATATAGCTCTGATAGCCTAATTGGAATCATCCACATACACATGAAATTCTGTCTCAATCTAGATATACAATGATGACGTTCTGTATGTTAGGGATTAGTTTATTACATTAGCTTTAACATTGGATATTTACCAAGAGGTAGATATGGTATTGGTCAGTTAGTTATTAGATTGGTTATTCAAATATATTGTGGTAACAATATGTTCGTTTATAGTCAGTTTGTTAGTATGAGTTGGGTGTGAGAGAAATTGGTGGTAAAGATATGATCTTCCCAATATAGGAAATAGTTTTCCTATATAATTTTGTATTTTCGTATGAGTTTAATACAATAGAATATAATTAAAGTGTGTGAATATTATTGTGTCTGAAAATATTGTCTTTGTGTATGCTTCATTATTTCTATATGATTTTGTCAAGACTTTGATAAACCCCATCAGTGTACCTAAACAAAACATATATTTATGTGCTTTAGTTTAGCATTATTTTTATTATGTTATATTTTGGGTGCCTAGAGTTAGTGAAGAGTTACGTCTTGAGTTAGCCATGGGTTAATTAGGGTTTATAGGTGTTAAAATAAAAGTTGTATAAACAGAAGACGTTGAAGCAAGTAAGGAAGCAGAAGTTGCAACCGAAGTATTATGGGCCATACCAAGGGTGCACAAAGATGGGGAATGTTGCACACATGCTAGACATACCAAGCAAGGGAAGGTTGCACGATGTGTTCCATGTGTCATGTTTGAAGAAGAAGATAAGGCTGCACATGGTGCCACAGAAAGAACCATTGATGATTGATGAAGGTAAGCTCGTGTTAGAGCCGTAAGGGATTATTGTGGAGAAATTCATGAATCTTTGAAACAGGGTTGTGTGCATGTTCAAGGTGAAGTGGAAAGGGCTACCCATGGAAGATTCAACTTTGGAAACACGAGAGTTCGTAGGCAAGGACTAGGGCCTGAAACAATGCTTAAAACGCAAAAAAAAAGGGTTAAAAAGAAAAAAAAAATCCAAATTTCTAGAAATGATAGGTAACACATGAATAAGCCAAAAAGAAGAGGGGAAAAACCCCAATGCCGGTAAAAATGTCAAATATAAGGTAAGCATAAAAGAGTGTGAATTTGTTGCAAAACATGTCCAGGATGCAAGGAAATACTAGGGGTAAACCAGAAAAAACTCTAATTCTCATTCATGTGCTGTGTTAAGTAGTGATATATGGTATGATAGTCAAAGCTTGCTTGTACTAGGTAGAGATCTTGAGTTTCATTCTCATAATATAAAATTTTGCACTTTTTTAGTTTGACCAGTTTTGAGGTCAGATCTCTTTAAGAGAGAGGGCATGTTATGTACCTAAACATAACATAGACTTATGTGCTTAGTTTAGTATTATTTTTATCATGTTATATATTGGGTGCCTAGAGCTAATGAAGGGTTAAGCCATACGTTAGTTATGAGTTAATTATGGTTTCTAAGGGCTGAATACAAAAGGGGGAAACCCCCTAAAGAATGTATTTTTTTTTTACAATATCGACTTAATGCAAGAGATATCCACCACTATGAGAGAGCTCTTTTGTGACAATCAGATCTACAAGCGCAATCCATCCTTGGGAAAGCAAGTGCTCCCATCTTTTCCATTTATCAGCGAATTAATCTATATTTTTCAATTATGTTTTCTGTTGTTATTTGGAATGCAGCAAATGGGTGAACTTGGAAGGCATATCTTAAGTTCTTTAAATGCTTGATCTTGTTCATCCCTCCCTCCTTTGTTAATGTGTCAAGAGGATGAGAGATTTGTGCATAAAAATATATAAAGCATTAGTAATAACCAACGTCCCATAAAAAAACTTTATTCCCATTATATCTCTTTGTGCTTCCATTTCCACTATCAGACATATTTCTATTGGATCCATCTTCAATCCAACCTTGCAAACAATATGTCCAAGAAGTTTCTCTTGGGGGACCATGAACCCGCATTCTTCAAATTTAATGCAAACTTTGCAACTTGACAACATTGCATATAATCTATTAGGGCCCAAAGATGAGTATCTTGATTGCTATATATGGACTAATCATTGAGAAAATATTTGAAGTTCCCTATAGCCATTTCATAAAAAATGTGCAAAATGATTCTCTAGAAGGTAGCAAGATCCAATTGTAAGCACAGACAAATGGCATCCACTTTTAAGCATAGAACCCATCCTCCACTATAAAAGTGTTTTTTATTTTATGCTCTTCGACTATGTTGATCTAGTTGTAGTCAGAAAACCCATCCATGAATTAGTAAATTTCATGGCCAGCAATTTCTTCAAGTATGAAGTCCATGAATTGGATCAGAAATGGGTCCTTGACAGTGACAATGTTAAGGCTTCAGAAGTCCATGCATATTCTTATCTATGCAAATTCTTTCATTAAGTCGATCATGATGAAATATACCCATTTACTTGTCCCTACTTTGAAGATTATACCCACTTTTAACATCTTTTCAATATCCTCTTGGACCTTGGCAACATAATATTTATTCATCCTATAAGCTTTTCTTCTTATAGGCCATGCTCCTGATACTAGAGGAACTCTATGTACACACATTTTGGGAGGGACCCCTTTCAAGTCTTTGTATGTCCAAGCACATACCTCTTTATAATCCATGAATATGCAAAACATTGTTGCCTTCAATATTGGGAACCATTCATCGTCGACCATGATTAATTTGGGCTCTGTTTTTTAAACCTAGGATCACATTAACAGTGGTTGGTTCTTTGTACTTCATATCGTTGATGCTCTCAAAATTATGAGCATATTCCTCGTGTAATTTTGCACCTCTAACTTTATATTTTGTAAATTCTTGCATGTATGACAAGTATGAGGAAGAAGATTCATCTTGTTGCAATTCCTTGCTTTCCTCAATTTCCATGTTCTCTACAAAATTGCACTCTGATTGAAATACCTAGTTGATCTTCATTTGCCAAAGGAAAAGACCATTGACAGAATTTGTTTCATCTTTTGTGCATGATTTTAGTTATAAGACCCCTTCATCATTTGGTTCCATCGTACAAAGATTCTCGTCCATCAAGCCTTCTACTTCAGATTTAGAGTCTGAATATGACAAGGCTACTTCCGCCCTAACAGCTTCATTTTTCAAATTAATGATGGGCTTTCGACCTTTGCTCTCAATAGAAATGACTTTTTTTTTTCCAAATTATGGTTGGCTTTGATTGCTATCAGCTATCCCTGACTTAGTAGTGCATCATAGGCCTTTTTTTAATGAGCAACTACAAATTCAACAAGAAAGAATGGGTTCCAATAATTACCTTTTATCCCATCAAAACCCCCAATAATTTGATGCCCTATCCATCTGCTCCTACCAATTTGAAGGTTGGAGGCCACATGGTTGGCTTCTGAAGATTCTTCAAAGTCTCCTCTGGAAGAACATTCACTCTTGAGCCTCTATCAATAATAGCATTTGTCAAGTTACAACCTAAGATTCCCATTATTGGCTAGATTCATTGTCAGAAGTACAGGATCAATTACTTGCTCACCTTACAATGGGGATTCTATTATTGGCTCATTGTCCAACATTCTCGTTTCTTCTACTTTTAAACCCTCCAACACTAGGTGTTCCACACCTTTCATGATTTAATCAATGCTTTGCAGAATCGATGTTATAACACTTCTAACCTCTAGAATGCTCTATAATAGGTCCACTACTTTGATGGGTACAATAGTTTATAGTACTTGTCTTGCGATTTCTTTGTTCGACACCAGCTGACCGGTTACCATATTTGTATGTTATGGGGAATGCAGTCGTTCCTCAATCATTGCTCTTTCTCTCTCTTTCCTTGCATTGACCAATCATTCTTTCTTTGTAAAAGGGTAATGTATCTTCTCAAGTTACCCAAGTAATTCCTTCTCGAGTTTCCCAAGTAATTCCTTGAGCCTTCTATTACAACCCTACCATCTCGTGCTTACCCTGTTGGGTGCTGTAAATTTCTATGACAATCTCATTCATTGTCATCCGTTAGAAACTTGAATTCTTTTTCAAAAGTTGCCATGTGTGTTCCTCATATTGCTCTGTTTGTGCTTCATACATTTGAGTATCAGTCGATAGTCATTCCTCGAAAGATGGCTAATGGCTAGGAAGTATTTTAGCCACATTTGATCATTTATATGCCCATTGACAGTCCAGATAATCATGCACATCATGCAAAGCCATATTAGATCTTCAAATCCATCACCAATAAATTTTAGCGGCTTTGTATCTTTAGTGATGTGATCCCTTGAGATGGCCTTCTAAATATGATCTTCCTCCTTAGGAAGGTCTCCATCAGATGTTCCTCTACTCTTTCGAACATGTCTTTCTACTCAAACCATCCTTCAACAAATATTAATACTTGTCTTGCTCACCATCAGGGTCCCACTTTATGCTCTTGCCCCCCCACCTTGTCGTTCAAATTGTTCCTATTGCTCTGAATGCCCTAGTGTCTTTGGTATTGGATCTTCAATTAATAATTCTTCAATCCCTAGGGCATTTGCTTAGTAAGCAACTCATTTTTCCTTTGTACAGACTGTCTTCAATCTCTTGATCAAAAAGAAAACATACCTCCTCAATGGGTTTCATTGATATCGTTGTGGAACTCCCCACCCATATCCTAAGGGGTAGATGCCTAGCAATCTTCTCCCATTGTGTAGCTGAGAGTGGTACACGATGTTTGGTTCCTTGTTCCAGTACCAAATGAACCTTCCCTCAGTTTCGGCTCCTACTCTAGCTTACGCTTCAGCTTGGGCTTGGGCTTCGGTCTTGGCTTGAGCTTCAACCTTGGCTTTGAATATTGACTTTTTGCTTGTAACCTTCTTCGCTCTTGTTGTTCCAAGAATCCATTCGACCTTTTTATTTCGATTTCCTCTACCCTACCATGTTGTCTTCTTTGTGTGCCTTTATTTGGGCTTAATGGCATCAACGTTGCTCTTTAGGCCTCACTTCCTCTTCATGACTTTGCCTTCTAGTGTACCTTTGTGGGATTTGTTGGCTTTGATCCTCTCAGTCACATTCGGCATGAAGGTTTTGCAATATAATGTAGTCCCTGGCAAGAAGTCTTGGTAGGTGCTCAAGGAGTTGTTCTAGTTCTCCTATTACCGCCAATTTGCCACAGATGGAATTTGTTGGCACTTGGGTTCTTTCGGCTTCTTCCTTGATCGATTCAAGTACAAAAAGGTCCCATAGGGACTGCAAGTCCTTAGTGAGTTCTTGTTCCCACTTGGTTTCAACTGCTTCTTGGATAGCTTGAACCATTCAAGTTTCCATCAAAAGCATGTCATCATCAAAAAGTATTGTCAACAGACATTTGCTTCCTGTACTTTGAGACTTGACCTGAATTCTTTAAAGGAAACAACACCAAATGTAGAATGTCTGTAGAGAAACTAGATTTATCAATAGAAGCATATACAAAATGTTAATAACAGCATATACCATGGCAGAAATAGAGTATTGAATAATGACAGCTTTGTATTCATAAAATATGAGTCTCGTTACAATTCATACAGTTTAGGGAGGACCTAATACAAATGCTCCCACCCCGACATTCAATATGTTTTTAGGACACAACCCAATGGTTTTTGGCTAACCCAACTGTCACAACCGACGTAACTAAGAGTGATGCTATAGTACTAGCACAATGCCGACAAAAGACTAACAAAACCATGTTGGCTACTTAAATATTTTTAATTATAATTGTTATCTACAAACGTTTAGGGCTATTTGACTCTTCTGAGTAATTTCAGCCTTCTTTAGGGGTCTACACATTCTTGCCCATAGAGTGCTAAGCATTGCTAACTAGTTCGGAAATCCGGATTCATACTGAAGGCCAACAAAATTTGACGGTGTGGAATTCCAGAAAAAAAATGGAGTTAAGACTAAAAAGTATAGACAAAAACATATGAAAGAATTTAATTGTTGGATTAAGCTGATATCAGTCGGCTAGGACATGGGTTTGCAGAGAAATGAAATTTTAATTTTGCAAAATAAAATTGCTGTCGGATTGACTAATTCGGTACTTATGAAAAATGCAGGTCAAACACAATCTGTGACAGATTTGGTAGGATTTGATAATTATGGTGCAAAGTTCCCTGATTTTGCCTGGGTTGCCGATCATCTTTGTTCTCAATACTTAGAATATTTTCTCTGTGAATAAACAGTGCACTTAAAAGTTTTAAGCTTTGATACCTGCAATTTTTCAATGGCAGAAATAGAGTATCGAATAATGACAGCTTCATATTCATAAAATAGGAGTTTCGTTACAATTCATACAGTTCAGGGAGGGCCTAATACAAACACCCCTACCCTGACATTCAATATGTTTTGAAAAGGACAAGACCCAATGGTTGTCGGCTAACACAACCGACGTAATTAAGAGTGATGCTATAGTACTAACAAAATGTCGACAAAAGACTAACAAAACCATGTTGGCTATTTAAATATTTTTAATCATAATTGTTGTCTACAAACTTTTGGGGCTATTTGGCTCTCCTGAGTATTGTCAGCCTTCTTTAGGGGTATACACATTCTTGCCCATAGAGTGCACAGCATTGCTAACAAGTTCGGAAATCCAGATTCATACTTAAGATTAATAATATTTGACAATCTCAAATCCCAGAAAAAAAAGTGGAAAGTTAAATTTAAAAAGTATAGACAAAAATATATGAAAGAAATTAATTGCTTAACTAAGCAGATCTCAGTCGGCTAGGACATGGGTTTGCAGAGAAATGAAATTTTAATTTTGCAAAATAAAATGGCTGTTGGATTGACTGATTCGGTACTTCTGAAAAATGCAGATCAAACACAATCTGGGACAGATTTGGCAGGATTTGATAACTATGGTGCAAAGATCCCTGATTCTGCCTGGATTGCCGATCATCTTTGTTCTCAATACTTAGAATTTTTCCTCTGTTAATAAACAGTGCACTAAAAAGTCTGAGTTTCGATACCTGGAATTTTTCAATGACTGGAATAGAGTATCGAATAATGACAGCTTTGTATTCATAAAATATGAGTCTCGTTACCATTCTTACAGTTCAGGGAGGACCTAATACAAACGCCCCTACCCTGACATTCAATATGATCTTAAAAGGACAAGACCCAATTGTTGTTGGTTAACCCAACTATCACAACCAATGTAACTAAGAGCGATACTACATTACTAACAAAAGACTAACAAAACCATGTTGGCCGTTTAAATAGTTTTAATCATAATTGTTGTCTACAAACTTCTGGGGCTATTTGGCTCTTCTGAGTATTTTAAGGCTTCTTTAGGGGTCTACACATTCTTTCCCATAGAGTGCAAAGCATTGCTAAAAAGTTCGGAAATCCGGATTCATACTGAAGGCAAATAAAATTTGACAATCTGGAATTCCAGAAAAAAAAATGGAAATTTAGATTTTAAAAGTTTCGACAAAAACATATGAAAGAATTTGATTGCTGGACTAATCAGATCTCAGTCGGCTAGGACATGGGTTTGCAGAGAAATAAAATTTTAATTTTTCGAAATAAAATGGCTGTTGGATTGACTGATTCGGTACTTCTGAAAAATACAGATCAAACACAATATAGGACAGATTTGGCAAGATTTGACAACTATGGTGCAAAGTTCCCTGATTTTGCCTCCATTGCCGATCATTTTTGTTCTCAATACTCAAGAATTTTTTCTTTGTTTATTAACAGTACACTTAAAAGTTTGAGCTTTGATATCTGTAATTTTTCAATGACAGAAATAAAGTATCGAATAATGACAGCTTTGTATTCATAAAATATGAGTCTAGTTACAATTCATACAGTTCAGGGAGGACCTAATACAAATGCCCCTACCCCGACATTCAATATGTTTTTAAAACGACAAGACCCAATGGTTGTCGGTCAACCCAACCGTCACAACCGACGTAACTAAGAGTGATGCTACAGTACTAAGAAAATGCTGACTAAAGACTACCAAAACCATGTTGGCTATTTAAATATTTTTAATCATAATTGTTGTCTACAAACTTCTGGGGCTATTTCGCTCTTCTGAGTATTTTCAGCGTTCTTTAGGGGTCTACACATTCTTGCCTATAGAATGCAAAGCATTGCTAATAAGTTCGGAAATCCGGATTCATACTGAAGGCCAATAAAAGTTGACAATCTGGAATTCCAGAAAAAAATTTGGAAAGTTAGATTTAATAAGCATAGACAAAAACATATGAAAGAATTTAATTGCTGGACAAAGCAGATCTCAGTTGGCTAGGACATGGGTTTGCAGAGAAATGAAATTTTCATTTTACAAAATAAAATAGCTGTCAGATTGACTGATTCAGTACTTCTGAAAAACACAGATTAAAGACGATCTGGGACAGATTTGGTAGGATTTGATAACTATGGTGCAAAGTTCCCTGATTCTGCCTGGGTTGCCGATCATCTTTGTTCTCAATACTTAGGATTTTTTCTCTGTTAATAAACAGTGCACTTAAAAGTTTGAGCTTTGATACCTGGATTTTTCAATCTCCAGATCCAATTATAACCATGTATTATTCATGCCATTTGAATACAATGTACACAAAGTTTTACCAAAAATATCAAATAAAAAAGAAATGCATGCAATTACCTCCTGTGCAAGTTTCTCCGGCTTCACTTGATTCATTTTCTGCAAGGATCAAAATAGATATTGTCAGTTCAAGGTCAGCTATATTGCAGCCGTACATCATAAATCTGCAGCTGTTAACATTATTACTATTGCAATAAACATACTATAGACCAGATGAGCAGATCACCAATTGGATATCCAAAAATCACAGCTAGAAGATTTCAACATTTAAGAGAAAATTCAAGTCAAACCAAACAAAAGTTAGATTACAAAATCTAGATAGTCCCACTTCAATCCTAGATTTAAGAGTGCGCATAAAATCATCTTCATAGGAACACGGAGGTTCTAGAAACAAGTCAACGTGCATTTATGGTAATGCATCTTTCCAAGATATCAAAGAAAAGCAATATACTAAGAGGTATAATGTTATGCCCATTAATCTCCCAGACAGTAAAACTTGGTCATATTACTAGTAGTTTTCTTCTCCTTTATTCCAGTAATCGGTATAAACACAAAATGTCAGATTCAATCATAGCAATTACTAGTATTGATGCAAAATAAGGTAACAGAATAGATTGCCATAATGGCAAAAAACAACTGAAAAATTCCAAAGCGAAAAACTCTTTGAGATCCAGCTCTGACAATAGGAGACCCAAAGATATTATCATTTGACATCAGTATTAAAAGGGATTCCAGCAAATTAAAGTAGTGTCTGACTTTGGCTCTTACATAAACAATAATTCTAGACACTTCTGCCCTTAAAAATAGCTATGTAGGGAGAAAGAAGACAGCATTGAAAACTTAATTTATTTTAGATTGTCTATTGCATTGCTAGAAAGAAAGAAAGAAATTATATTAATGTCCACAACTGACCAAAAGTAGGTCAATGGGACTCGAGGATACAACTGTCAAAAATAGAAAGTTCAAGGAAATAGAATCCAAGAAACTAAAGTACATAAGACGAAGTAAAGAATTGTGCACTAACAAAGGTGGTAATGGAACCAATACAAATAGCAATGAGGCAAACAAGAGACTCCAAAAGCATGTGTTGATGAAGACTAGAAGACGTAATCGGAAATCTATGTTTGTGCCTAAAGTAGAGGGGTTGCCTACCCCATCATCAATCATTGTGAGAAGACCTAATAATATTCATCAGGGAGAACCCAATGTCAGAGGGGCCCAATTGAGAGATCCTAGGGAGAAGCAAAGCACTTCCTCTAGAATATCCCAACATCCAAGGCCGAGTTACTTTCAATAATACGAAAGAAAGTGGTAATATGAGTCTTTCCATGTGGTTTGGGGAGGGGGCCGATAAGTTGTAGATCCATATCATCAAGTAGGTGCAATGCCATGCTGACGAGAAGAAGTAGAGCCATGGTGCCGAGGCAGAGCAGGATGTGGAATCTAAGTACTCTGAGTAGTAATGATATGCTAAGAGAAGCATCACATGACTGATCTATTAGCTCTGATGTGTGATGCATCGATGTCCAAGGGTGCTTAGTGCTGCCAATCATCTAGATGGGCTGGAAGAAAGAGGGGATCAACATGGGATATTTACAGCCTCTGGGCTCCTCTTGTAGGGATCTACACCGGAGGGTGACAGACTCATGAAGAAAAAGAGCTAGGCTCTACTGGGTTGTATATCTAGAGAAAGTGGATAGAGAGTTGGTTAAATCCCTGTAAAGGCAGTGATATCATCCCCAATCTCATAGTAAATGGGGTATCTAAAAATGAAGTGTTCCTCAGTCTCCACCTCCTAGAGAGAGTAAAGACAACAGATCTTATATAAACAGAGAATGTGATGATCTGTTTCAATGCGTAGCTGGTGAGAGCACACTCTCATTTGGCCAAGGAGAAACCTCAAGCCATGGCACCAATGGCGTTGGAAATGGTTAGGGCGATAAATAATACCATCCACTACTAGTAAGAAATACTCGGCATAGAAAGCAAGCTTGGTGCAGACGGCTCAAGGGGGCCAATCCAAGTGGTCTATATATATTGTCTGTAGATATCCTCTTTGGCAACTCTAGTGATAACATCTTTTGTGAGGAGGAGCTTCAGGTGATGTCCACAAAATACATGAGAGGGGGTAGCCAATCCATAGAGATGCCAATAGAAAAAAGGAGCAACCTAGCCTCAAAGTACCAACAGTGCCACCATTTGGTGGGGACCAGTGAAGCAATCCTCTCTAAAAAGCAAAATGCTAAGTATGGATACAAGTTATCTCTCACAACCAGAAGATGAGCCCCCTAGGGACTTGAATTTGTGGATGTAGAAAGTAAGCTTGAAGATAGTCTGAAGGCATAGTGGCTAGTAGAAATTCACATCTTGGACGATGTGCTGATGAACTGTCTGTAGACATCCAATTCCTACCACTGTCATGCCAAAATTGCAAGTCTGAACGACTTTCCACAATAGCGCACAAACTATACCAAAATACTCTAATTTGTCCGCACATGTCCCATGCAAGTGTCGATTCACATCAAGGCATCCTTAATTGGGGCAATGCATTTTCCTGAATCATTGTCTTCTCCTAATTCACTTTGAGACAAATTGCGATCAAACAAAATGATGTTCTGGACCATTGAAATCCTCTTAACTCATCCGCACATGTCATGTGCATATGCCGAATCGTGTCTATACTCCCCTAATTGGGATAGTACCCTATACACAATTGTCATCTTCCTCTAATTCAACTCCGGTCAAATTGCGACTAAGCAAATTGACATTTTCAACCATTCTAATTAAACAAGCGACCAATTTCCGAGAATTGCAAAAAGACTAAGCAAAATCATTAAACAAAGCAAATCAAATTAAGAGCTTAAGTAAAAAATCCATGGAAACTTAATGAATATCTAATATTGAAAACTCATAATTCAAAATGTCAGGGCCATGACATCATCACGTCATGCACCAGGATTAATGGAGATAAATATCAAAATTAACGCTAACCATGCCTTATTAATGCTTCCTTTTCCCAAAACATTTATTGCTTGTCCCTCCAAAATTGAATTCATTTTGGACCACACATCTTGATCTTGAGATGTGTGGTCCATATCATTCCAAAAGGTATATAAATACCTAGGCTATGACCATAACTATTAAACTTTTATGAAATATCCCAAGCCAAATTTTTTTATTTTTTTAATTAACAGAGTTCAACATTACAAGCAAGTACCCCTTAAGGTTAGAAGATAAACCCAAACGTACTGAAACAACTCTAACCAGAATGGCGCCGATGATGGCGCGCATTGGTCAGAGGATCTAAACAAACTGCTTATGCTGTAACTCTACCCAGAATGGCGCCGATGATGGCGAGCATTGGTCAGAGGATCTACTATTCTAAAAGCCGGAAAATGAACTCAACGTCAAGTATGTGCTACCCAATCCAATGCGGAGTGAGGGGCGACCATATGACGGAGTGATTACAATAAAATTGCTTGAAAGGGAAATGCTGAAAGGGAACTCAACGTCAAGTATGTGCTACCCAATCCAATGCGGAGTGAGGGGCGACCATATGACGGAGTGATTACAAATAACAGTGTTTGAAAGAAAATGCTGAAAGCTGGAAATACTCAACACCCAGAATGTGCTTGCTAACCCAGAGTGGGAGAGTAGCTACCATAGGGCGGAGATTTATCTATTACAAACAATAACTGAACGAGAAGTTGAACATTACAAACTATGATGAGCAAGAATAACTACACTGTTAGTACTACTGCCAGTTTACAATATGAATGATAAGATCTTGCTTTGAATGTGGATCAACATATAAATCAAGCTGCAATAATATGTATTGAACTTCCTTTACTGAATAACAAGGATTAGATCTGAAAGTACAACAAGCAAACCAACCTCACATTCTGATTTATGACAGTCCAGATTTCCGTGTGCACGAACAACAGCCCTGTACTTCACAATTTCACTCACAACTTGCTCAAAACTTCATCAATTTTCATGAAATGAATTGCACAATGACTCTAGTATGATGGCGACCAAATCAGAACACTGAAACTCACTCAAAAGATACTATTTATTTGATGCACGCAACCCAATGCAGATCTGAAACAGTACGGCCTAGCAACCTATGAATTTACTCATATGCTCATAACTCTCATTTCTCACCCTAATGATCTCAAATCTAATGCAATAGACCCTCAAAATGATGGCGCCTAACTTAGTAATAAGAAATGGCATCTAAAGATGGTTATTACTTACTGACACGAATCCCAATGCACTCTAGAAAGTACAACCTTCAAAGAATGACGGATTTGCATTATAAAATCATAAGCTTCGTATTAAAATCTGCAAATATTCATGAAAGAGCGCCCTTACCAATAAGATGCAATGACACAATACCCAGAACAATCTTTTTGATATTTTTGGATTTACAAATTAAAATTCGAATCTGCTGTAGCTAAAATGTAAGATCTGGAAACCTCTAATATGCAAAATCAGAATACTAATTAGACACAATGCAGATTACAATGCACAAAACCCAATGAACTCACAAAACTAAACTAAATCACCACTAGTTGTTGTCTCTCAAACAAGAAGCGATGCCCGAGCTAGGAGGCCTTCATTCCTCGAAGCGATCCCAAAGCCAATCTGGCAGCAAAACATTCCTGTAAACCAAGATAATGAAATGAGAGCACTCTTCCTCCTTTTATACTTTTCCAACTGGGAGTCTCTAAAATCCTCTTGTATATGGGATAAAACATGAGAGGGAAAATAATATAATCCTCTTTAATTTTTTTTTTTTAACCTCAACATTAAGTCGTTGAGCCTAGGCACCAAGGTCCAAAATTAAATAATAATGTTTAATTTACGGACTTTAAAACGGAGGCCAAGATGATGTCGGAAACCAATGATCTATAGCTCGTTGGAAAGGTCTTAACAAGACGAATCCAACCCCACTCTAAAAATCCCGTTCCGGTGCCAATCCCGAACTTACTAAAAATAGAAAGTCCCTGAAAGTGCTTTGTGTGCCAAGTAAAACATATCACCGCGAAGCTTTCAGAAAACCCAGAAAGAATCCGCAATCCAAGTTCAACATTTCCAAGTGCAATCTCCACAAAAAGACGAAAACGTCCTCCAAGAAGTTTGGAAAACCTGATTTGAGCTTCTGCTTAACCTACAAGTTCCCAAAAATAGGCTAAATCCAAAAGAAGAGCATAGGGCTAAATTGGGGACATTACATTTTATCAATGTAAACAAACCATGCAAAAATATCTCTAGAGAGCTTCAAACCTTTTTTCACTTCCATTCAAATCAAGAGTCAATGCCATTGGTGCAAGAAGAGATGTTAGAGGCACTTGCTCTACTGCATTATAATAGACTGATCTTGGAGGAGAGTCAATACTTGTGTTCTTGTTTAGTTTCTTGAGTCCATTGATCCACGCCCCTCGAGGAGGTAGGCCTCAGACGTTAGTTTTTTATGCTTGTTATTTTGTTTTATGTACTAACACATGAACTAACTTGTTTTGTAATCCTATTCTACATTCTAGCACGCCTAGTGGGAACGCAACCCACAAAATTATTCTAATTGTTTCTCATCATCTTATTCTATCATTTTTTGTTGCTAACTTTGGCTTAAATTGGCTAAAAATTGAAATTTTTTCATTCTCGACCCTTTGACTGCGGAATTGCAAAAACGTCCACTACGAAACTGCGAATTCAAAAGAAACTTCTGCAAATTCGTTGCTTTTAACTGCAAAATCGTGTCGTAAAATTGCAAAATTGTCCCTATTCTAACCTTGCTCTGCAAAACTTCAAATTCAAAACTATTTTTGAGAAATCGTTTGCGTAAATCATGAATTCGTTTTACAATTTTTATTACTTTTTGGTCTTTTCTACAAAATTGCGAATTTAAAATATATAACTGCGAAATCATAAAATAGAATCACGAAATTGTTTTGTTTTGTTTCTGTGTTTTCCTTGTAGGTTCTAACATTTGCAAAATCGATGCATAAAACTACGAAATAGATGATTTCAACAACGAAATTGTGATATCCAGCTGCGAACTTGTCTTTAAATTGTGAAATCGTTCTCTGCTAATTATTTTTACAGATTCAAACCTGCACTGTGAAATCGGTCCACGGAGTTGCAAAATCGTCCAATAGAGTTGCGAAAATGGCAAAGAGAGTTGCAAAATCATTGTAGAATCGCGAAATCATCACTATGAGTTTGTCTTTTTGCTTCTGCCCTTTTCCATGATTTTCACTAACTTGCAATTTCATAGTTTACCTTGACTATGTAACTGCGAAATCATTCCAGATAGCAAGAATTTCATGATTTTTTAGCTAACTTTGCAAATTGTCTCTCTCATGGTCCAATTAAATTCTTAAGAAGTTGTTGCCGATTTTCTCAAGGAAAGAGAAACCATATTGCATCCCAAAAAGCACTCCATCACATTTAAATTAGTGTTTTAAAAACTCGCTCACACTTACATATAGTGTTAAAACATTTCCAATTTTCTTGTTTTTCATTTTAAGCTTTTTGCAAGACCTTCAAACATTTTAATTTTGGTGTTTAAAATCAATTTGCTTTCGCACTTTCAATTTCGCATTTTCCTTTTAACAAAAATTTTCCTTCCGTCCAATGCATATGGGATTATTGTATTTCAAGATTTTAACATAAACTGATTTATGGCTTCTAGAAGGATAAACTAAAATCATCACACAAAATGCCCTAAATTATCTATATATTGATGTACATATATCTTTCTGGGATGTGTAAGTTTTGTTGTATTGATGATATTCAAGTTCCTATTATGAGTGTATGAATGCATGAGCCTTAGATGAATGTATGCATTCTATGATGGTAATGCCAAGCTGATGAAATTGGATAGCAAGTTGGAACTCCCATCTTGTCATGAACTCTATTTTCTTGTTTGCTCATTAGTCTGGCTTGAATAGGAAGTTTATCTTGGGCATCTTTACATTCTCTTCGGATGGAATGCTTGGTTACATGCGGCAATTGGCAAGGAAATATGTGATGGAGTGGGTTGGTGCTGCAAATTAGGCAGCCTTATTCTCAAGGGATGCTGACAGTGAAGGGTCAAATGGTATTTTCCAAGAATTGGCAGAATAGTTTTGGTTAGAGACAGTCTTGTGCACATGGTGTGTGTTCATTAAGATCACTAATGCACAAGTTAGCATGTGTTCATGGTTACTGTGGTACATAATATGAGCACAACTGCAAGAAAGAAAGAACACAAATGAACTAGCTGCAACTGTACATATACTGTACACTCTAGTATATTAGGTATTTATAAGAAACATGATATACAAAGAAGATGGCGGTGAAAGGTCAAACAGTATTTTGAAAGAATTGGCATAATAATTTCGGTTACAGACATACTATTGTGCACATGGTGTGTGTTCACTAGAAAAACTAATGCACAAGATAGCATTATTCATAGTTGCTGCGGTACACAATATGAGCACAATTGCAAGCAAGAAAGGACACAAATGAACTAGTCACAATTTTACATATGCTGTACATTCTAGAATATTAGGTATTGATAAGGTAAAAGGATATATAAAAAAGCTTCTAGAAAAACTGAAGCTTTTAAGAGAAGAAAGAGAGATGGAATGGAAGCTTTTAAGAGAGAGAAAAGGAAGCATCTAGGGGAAGGAAGCTTCTAAGAGAATAAAGATTTACATGCAGAAATGTACAAGAACTTAGAATATACAATAAGCCTATATGGCTATAAAAAACATTTAAGGAAGTTAAAACTAGCCCATGTGTTTATATTAATAAAATACATTAGTCAATGTGTCTATGTCTCATCATTTCCTCCTTGCTGAGAGAAAAGTATCCCCAATTTCATACCTTCCAAGACGAGTTAACAGAAAATTGAATCTTTGGGAGTACGGAGTGTGAAGTGCATGTAGACTACAAATACTGATGATTGAGTCCCCAAATGACTTGAATCCAAATATCGAATGAGAAGTTGATGGGTGTCCTATCTGCATTAGAATTGAACCTATGATAGGCATTGAAGTAAAAGGAGAAGATGCCAATATCGAATTTGTGAAAAGTTCATCTTTTTGTGAGGAAGCTTGCTTAGGATCAAGACCCTTTGTCCACTGAGGAAGGGGATGAATAAAATGGATTTCATCATCAATTTGCAGAATTTATAATTGAACTAAAGAAGAAGAGTTGATTGTACTCGGAGAGATATACTCGCTCACAAGTGGAACCTAACCTACCATAGGACAATTGTAGTCTCTAAAACAATATCATCACCCTTGATAGTGTGGCTACCCATATGTGAAGTGCATGATGCCTCATGGTTAGGATGGTGAGGATCTTGTAGAGATGGTAGCAAAGGAGAATCATCAATTTCCTTGACAATTGTAGGAAGTGAATATGACAAACTCGAGTCAAGTTGCTAGCTGGAATCATTATGGAGATGTTTTATGCTTGTGCATTTGATTCTTCTTGCAGAAGCATAATCATGAGTATTGTCATCATTTCTTACATTAGCTTGGTCTTGTTCTTAGTATGTCTAGTCAAAATCTCTTCCAAGAGCGCAAGCATGCTAGTGTTGATACTGGTCACTTCCTACAATGATTGTTGTGAGGATCCTCTTTTATCTTTTGGAGCCCTTTTGGATCGGATCTGGGATTAAGGAGGATCCAACAATGTGTAGCCCGGAGTTCAAGTCGTGTATGCTCTCCCCTCATTTTCTTGAGCGTGGGTGACTCGGCAGTGGTATCAAAGCCAAGATCTTGGCCAACTATGGAGTGTAAGTGACTACAATGGATTGGCAACCTAGGTTCTTGCCAAAAGAGGAATACAAAGATCCCATTCAAATGATGGAAGTGAGGAATAGGACAAGGGATGAAGTCATGGATGATTTGTTGCAGGCTATGGAGAATCATAAGAAGGAACTATGGGCAATAGGTCTCAAGGCATGGACGAAGGTTGTAGCGTTAAGCCCTAGGTCTCAAGAGTTTCTCTTTGAAGAAGAAGAAAGTATTGAATTGCAAGTTAAATTGGGAGAAAAAGATGAAGGGACAGACCCTCGTGAGGACTCCTATGAAGGAATCAGAAGACTAGAGAGTTCAGATTTGAAAGAAGCAAGTAAACAGCAGTAAGTTGGCACCTTGGGGCAGCCTAGGACTGCAATTTCAGAACTTCAATAATCAGAAATTCAGGGGCAGCAAGGGGTGACTTTCCAGCTGGAAAATGAGCCACCAAACTCAGAAATTTCTGAGTTATATCGAGCATTTTGAGTTGCAAAAATCAGAATTCCTAGGGCAGCAAAGGGAAGGTTTCTAGCAAGTTTATGAACAGCAAGGAGAGTTGCTAGTAGAAAACCAAAATGTGGTGGAGCCAAGGGGAAAAACTTTGGAGAGTATGAAGGGAACAGACGAGCTTCAAGAAGAAAATTTTGAAGTTGTTAAAGAAATCGAAGTTGAGAAAAAGAACACAAATCTTATGAGGCAAAAATATTTCAGACTAATTCTAGGAAAAGATATGTTGTAGAAGGAAAGGTAGATGTTTGCATTAATCCTAACAATAGTTCCTTGTGCAACTCTAGTTTTCATGGTAGAAATTTGAAAAAAAAAATTGTTGGTGAAAATAAAGGGAAGTACAAGTCCTAACAAGGTTGGACAACACAAAGGGGTTCCTTGAAGAATTAATGCAAAATGTGAAAGGGAAACACTTGAAAGAAATTCTCATCATTATTAATTTACATACGATCACTGATGCAATGGTAACAACAAAATTAGATTATCTTCATATGGTCAAAGACAAGGATGTGACCATTCAAATTGCAAAGGAGACCTTAAATGCACATAAAACAATAAAGCTTAAGGTTGAGGAGCTTTGCCCTTGAGCTTGAATCAACCAAGGACTCCTTAGAAAATAGCCAAAGGGCACTTCTTGAGGCAGAAAATCATATTGTTGTTGAAAGGAAGTTTTGGGAGCAAGGGAATGAAGCAAGGGCAAGGGAAATCAAGCAAATAATTGAAGACCTTGATTTGGGATGTTTTCCAGAAAAATCAGAAACAGCAAATGTGGAGTTTGAACAACCGAAAGGTTGGGTTGAACAAAGGGGGAGAAATAACTTCTCTTTTGACAATCCCCTTTTTGAGATGGATGTTGGGTTAGATCAAAGTTCAGATTTTATATGGGAACCGGGTGAAACTTTCAGACCTTGGGAAAAGCCTACAAATTTCGAGGTAGGGCAGTCGTTACAGCAGTGGGAAATCAGCTCCACTTTGCATTTGTTAAGTCCTACAAAGTCTGACTTTAAAATTTTGATGAGTCCTACAAATTCAGATTTGGAAAAAACAAAAGTTCGGCTATGGTCAATTTGAAGGAATCTGAGTTTCTCATGAGAAATAGAACTAGATCTCACATAAAAATTTCTGAGTTTCAACTGCAAAATCAGCAGATTTCATATGCCCAAAAGTCTGAAATTCATAGGGCAATAAAATCAGAAAATGATGACAAACTTCAGCTCCTACAAAAGTCTCAAAATGGGAGGGGAGGCCACCTTACTTCTCAATTGGTAAGTCTTTCAAAGTCTAAAATTTTCGTAAGTTATAGACATGTGTCTCAGTTAGAAATTTCTGAGAGGAATGGACAAAATCAGATTGTTTGGTGCACCCCAAAGATAGGAAATAAAAGGGGAATAAAGTCTGAAAAGATATGGAGAGTTCAGCTGAAGGGAAGTATAAGGAAATCTGAAAATTGTGATGTATTCCAGCCCCTAGGAAATTTGGGAATTCACTGGGAAACTCAGCCCATTGCATGTGCCACGAAGCTGAAACTTTCAGCATGGGAGGAGCCCCTCCAAGGTATGCAAATCCAATCCATTTTGAGCGTGGTAAGTACTTTAGACCCTGCTAACTCTGTTAAAACAACTGCACTTAAATGGGATTGATCTAAGGGTGGCCATAGGAAGGAACTCCCCATCTATGGACAAAAGGGGAGCTGTAAGGCAAAAGTACAGGTCTCTAAACACCAAATGCAGCATTGATAATGATGCTTTTCTCACCATGTTGCAAAAGCACATAGCTATGAGCATTGAGAGTTGGATTGCAGCCAAGCTAAGAGGATCTTCCGTCACTTCTGCAGTGATTGAGAGGAAGAGAAGGTCATATGACAGCCATGTGTGGGTTAACATGGACAAAGTGGTGGGAATCAATGCGGGAAGGAGGTCTGATGTCATGCTTTTACAGCATGATAAAATATCCAAAAGAGTGTTGTTAAACACTGATAATTGCATTAACTTGTTTGCTTCTTGTGAAGGATCACCAAGGACACATTCCAATGACTATGTAGACCCCTTTCCACACCTCAATGGATCTGATTTGTACCTGAAATTTGAATATACAGCCCACCTATGCATTCAGAAACTCGGTTGGATTACAGAAAATTAACCACAAGGTATAGGACTGTACATGACTCATTCTTTGTAATTAGGCTTGATTTGGTGTTGATGAAAAGAATTGAGGAGAATCTACTCATTTGGAGGAAGTTTACAGCCCAAGAGGTGGGCCGATGCCTAGATTTGAAGATGTTTTTGAGGCATATTGGCGGCCATTCCAGACTGGGCAATGACAACCCTAGAGGGGACAGCCCTTGGTTGAGGGCAAGAGAGGGAAGACCTTATGGTCCTAACAATTACAGCTTTGGTGGGCAGCAATCCTCATGTAAGAACAGCAGCAAGAGGGTTCAGAACAAGACTACCTTCCCATGGGAAGAAGCTGCAGTGGACTTAATATGCATTTGATCATTGGAACAGCGACCTTGGTTGTTGCTATTGCTTGAGGACAAGCAATTTTGGGCAGGGATGATTGTCATGTCCTCAATTTCAACATAAGGATGGACAAAGGCCCCTTAGCCTTATTTCTTTATGTTTCCTTTGAGCTAAGGGAAAAAGAGGAATAAAAAGGAAGCACTAACCTTTCCTTAAGTGATAAAAGGGTAATTTTGAGTAAGTCATTCTAATTTTAAGTTGGGAGGGTGATTTTTGCCTTAATGGGGTTTTCATAGCCCATTAAGTGATTTTGGAAGAAAAATAGCCTTATAACTTTCAAACCTTTCCCTCCAATTTGGGCGCTTCATTTGGATAAGTAGATATTTAAGGAGGGGGGAATCATTTGTAAAGCATGATGGTTGATATTGGATTTTATGAATCTCAAGCACGAAAAAGCTTGTGATCAGCTCCTTGAGGACGAAACCCTTCAAGGGCATTAGTGTAAAGGATGGAAACCCTTAACTACCAACTAGGGCAATTCCGTAGAGGAACTGCAAGTGAAACTACAAGACAAAAGTGTGTTTTGAACACCAAATCAGGTTCAGCAGTGAAGGCCACCCATAGGGGTTGTGGCAAGTGGGGAAGAAGGCAAGAATTTCGTAAAGTAAACCCTAGGAGAGGTGGGCAACTACCTTGGGCAGATTGGCGAAAGGCTTACAAAGACATGTTTTGGCCTCCTTGGGCATCAAACAATAGTGAAAACATTCTACTAATTTCTATCATCATTTTCCAGCCTTGACGACTTGGCAAGGGGATCCAAATTGAGCGTTTTAAGGGTCAAACACAGCATTTATCATTTTTAGTAATTTTTTTGGGCGATTTGGCTCACTCGGGAGACATTCATGTGGGTTTGAAGCCTGATCAGCAGCCATTAAATATTTGATAATTTTTCTAATTATTTCCAGCTTGGGCGATTTGACTCAAGGACATCTTTAAAGGTTTTTGAGGGCCTAATATTGTCAATTGAATATTCCGAAATTTTCTAAACATTTTGTAATATTTCCGATTGTTTCATATGAGAAGATTCATGAGAAAAGAGGTATTTATGCTTGCTGCAATTTCATAATTATTGGCGTAATTGCTGGCTAGGGTTTCATAATTTATTGCAGCAATTTGAGGGGTTTCGACGCCTAGGGTTTGGGGGGCTTTACCTTCCCTTGGAGGCCCTAATATCTCTTTTAAGGTTCATTTAATTGCTATTTGCTTTTAGGCTAATTTGTTGGCATCTTGTAGAATATTTCTTCAAATAGCATTTGCTGCCCAAAAGAAAATCAGAAATTTTTTTATTCAGCTAGGGTTTGATAAAATTTCAGAAAATCAGAAATTGTCCCGAATTGGGGTCATTACAAGATGCTAACATGTTTTTACTACTATATTTTTTTAATACAACTATAAAATTCAGCCAAATTAGTTATATAATGCATATCAAGCAATAATAGATATGGTCAAAGGTAACCGCCGTACTTGAGCCCATTGACAGTGTATTCTTAAGCCATTTAGGCAACCATTTAGAGAAACAGATGAGTAATATATTAACCTTGTCCAAAAACAAGAAATAAAATTGCAGATCTGTGTTAAAGAATAAAAGGATTTTTCTATCGAAAACCAACCTGACAGAAAATTGGATTGGGGACCCAGAATCTTGACTAGAGCATACAAGAGGCAGAAATTTTGAGCCCACAACAATGGATGTTTAAATTTAAGCATATAACTATATTAACTTAGTTCATCAATGTTTTTTCTCTATGATGTGGTGGAAAAAATATATTCATTACGTGCCCCCTTCTTCGCCGGTAAAACAACAACAAGGTCAGTTGTATAGATGAAAATGGAATGGGGCTTGAGATCCCCTGTATTGCCAGTTTAGCCTTGCACGGACAATTGAATGGCTGATTGTAAAGATTTCTTAAATCACACATGAATCGACCTCGCTCAAAGTGAAACAACAGTGCACACAGTTTTTAAAGCATTACTTTGACCTATTCCAAACTTAAGAGAATTACGGCCCCTATTGCTTTGGCTAGAAAACACTTTAGTGTTCAAATTGGATAAAATGTAAGAAGAGCTAAAGTGATAAATCATCAGACTTCCATAGCAACGCCCCAGTTTCAAACCCCACTAAGACATGTCAAATGTTTAAATGTAAGGTAACTTCGGGAAAAGCGATACCCTCAGTTGTGGCATCGAAGCTGAAGGCTAACCCTTACGTAAAATTAACAGCTAGAGAAATGAAAACTAAAATGCACAAAAAAACAGCCGAATCAAATATATAGTCCAACCTTTTCAGAAGTGGAATAGGGGTTTGAGGTCACAGTTGCAGCAAAACCCTGCAATATTTGCTGGGCTCGAACTGCGACAGAGATAGAACGCCTCGAAGCCTGATACATCCTGGCTCAGTTGATTTCTTCTATCTCCACGCTACGTAAGACAAAGTTTTCTATGTTGCCGGCGGCTGAATCGAATGTATAACTTAATAGCTCAGGCTCTGCGTTCGCCTTCCATTGATAAAACCTCGAGGCAACCGCGTATACAGTAGCTAGTGTCATATGTGACGGTAGATTTATAATTTCTAATGGCAAGGATTTTTGAAAAAGACAAGTGCATTTACATTTGTATAATGTAATTTTTTTTTTTTTATTTAAAAAAATTCATTGAAGTGTAATGGTGTTTTTTTTTGGGGGGGGTGGAGATAATTATATTTTTAGTTGGGAAAAAAGTTCATTTCTTTTAAATTCAGTTTTTCGATATTGTACATTTATTTGATTTAAATATTAAACAGCACAAATCATTAAAAGTGATACGACACTAACTTAAAAAAATAAAAAGTACAATGAAATAATATGGTTTGTAAGTATTTTTTTAATAATGAGGGGATCTATATTCTCTTGAATTTAGACCTATCAAAGTTGATGGTACCATGTTGGTCGAGAACTAACCATTTGTGACATCTTTTCAAGGTTATAGTCTTTAAAATATGTTTCATATTTGTAATTTCACGTGGATTATTGCTAGGTGTGTAGATTTTACAAGTAAATTTATGTTTTGTAATATGTATTGAGTGCAATAATGACAATTAAATCAAATAATCAATGCAAAAGAAGTATAAATTAATGTATTCAAGCCATCAATGTTGGATTTAGTAATTTTGTTATACTTTACAAGCCATCTAATAATATAAATGCATTTAAATCATCGATGTTGGACTTAGTAATGTTAATGATATTATATTTTTTTAATTGTCAATTTGTGTGCTATAGGTGAGAAGTACCGACTCTTGAGGGACATTGGGATTGTTGAGAATTATATACTATTTAGTACTAAGTTGTATTAGTAGTACAACATCTACTAAGATTTGTTTTGTATTTTTAATGTGATGCACATTGTCTTCCTCAACATATAATCTGGTATAATTTATTTTGTTTTATTAATGAGATGCACATGGTCTTCCTTTCTTAATTATCAAGAGTATTTAACGTTAACCTTACTAAACAAAAATTAGAGGCATAGAGGGGACATCAAATTTAGTTTGGTATAAATTGAATGAGTGTATAACTTATTGAAATGTTTATAGTTTGACTAGTGAGGATGATGGTTTCTTATATCATTCATCACGGTATAGATACTTCTAGATATCTGACACGAAGAGTCAAATGGATAGGGCTAGGATCGTTTCATAGGTGACTACAGATTATATGTCCCCTAGTCATGGCTGCTTAGTTGAAAGAATGCCTAGATTTATGCGTACGCTTACACATCAATATCAATCAACTATATGTAATCCAAAACGTGGACATAGATGTTGATATCTATGTAAATCTAAGCTTCTCAAGTTTTTAAAAAATGAGTGTATCAGCTCGGCTTTATTCCCTTTAATATAGCCACATCCTTGTTTGAATTGATGGGGAATTCGGATGATTGGTTCTTGAATGCCTTTCTCATTTTTTCCTACTCCTTGAACTTTACATTCCATTTTATTTGGACATGTGTATCATTTTCCATATTATCCTAAAGTTGTTTGGATAAAGACAATAGGTTGTTTTGGTCTATAATTTTTGAAACAAACATTAAGTTGTTTTCCTTTATCCCTAAAAAATGGTATATCGTTAAGACTGGATGATGGAAAATGTTGCTTATAATCCCAAGGAGTAAAATATATTTAGCTAATATGAAACATATTCTTATCATCTTGATATTCTCCTAGACCCCATGGTATAAAGTTAAACTTTAATAAATATCAGCTATGTTATCGATTTCGTAATAATCTCCCTATTCATTATCATCATGAGTATAACTATCCTCATTAGCTTTATTGATTTCATCCATAAAATGTGTATGCATTCTTTCCATGGGAGTAGATTATTATAGTGGCATAACATTTGGTTGAAGTACATTAAGGAGTGGACTCTGTGTGTGTGTGTGTGTGAAAGTTTCTACTACCTTGAAAAACTAGAAAGGCATGTGTGTGTGTGTGTGTGTGTTGGGGGGGTGCGGGGGTGGGCGTAGGGTATGTTCAAACTCCCCATAAATAAATTTTACACATCTATGCAATACAAATAAAACCACATTCAAAACATGAATCCATGGCTTACCAAGTAAAAGATTATATCCCACCTCTCTAGATATCACTTGATATTGTATAGCCAAAGTTTTGCGTCTAATGGTTATGTTCCATGTAGTTGTTACTAAATATCTTTGTGGATCATTGTCAAACCATTTCATGACCATGTATATAGGTAGAAGATAATTATGATCAAATACAAGTGTAATAAGAAAGGCTTTGCTACAAATATTAAATCATTAATTTTTATCTATAAGGATTGACACAGACTTGGTTAGGGGTCTCAATTAAGAGATGCCTTAAACCATGCAACCTTCATAATGCTTAGCAAAAATTGTAATGAAATGCAACCACAACAATTTTAATATTTATTATGTTTGGATCAAAGAAAATACAACAAGCACAATGAAAATAATCACACCACAATATCACAATGATATATTTTAGAACATTAGGTTCATAGATCTCAACTTTTGTTAGTTCACAGTTTTTGCAAATGAACTCTCTTCAGTCTTTTATCTCCACTAAACTCTTTTTTGTCTCTCTAACTCATTAGCACATGTGTAGGTGCATGTTTATATAGATGCAAGACCCACCTACATACATTGAATGATTTGACCCCACAAACAACATTAACCACCTTAGTGTGCCACGAATATTAAATGTCTCCACAACTCCAAAGAACAAGAACATGTTATAACTCAATGCATCCCCAAAATAGATCTTGAACATTATTTAATTAACTTTATCAGCTTCCATGACTTTTGGGATTAAATATTTGAAAAAAACAATGTTTCCTTCCATAATATGTCACAAATACATAAAATTTTGCACAAGATCACATGACTTTGCATGTTTATATAGATGCAAGACCCACCTACTTACATCGAACGATTTTACCCCACTAACAACATTAACCATCTTAGTGTGCCACCGATATTAAATGTCTCCACAACTTCAAAAAACAAGAACATGTTATAACTCAATGCATCCCCAAAATAGATCTTGAACATTATTTAATTAACTTTATCATCTTCCATGACTTTTGGGATTAAATATTAAAAAAAAAACTTTTCCTTCCATAATATGTCACACATACAGAAAAAGTTGCACAGGATCACATGACTTTGCTGTCATCAATTTCCATGAAAATATTTATACCATGATCCTTACATCATTTCAAGAAAGATTCCATGTTTTACTATAGTATTTACAAATGATCTATAACTTGACACATAACTTGTGCAATCAATATCTAATTACCTCTAGAAATCTCTCCTACTCATGTGTTATTGCAATAATCAATTCGATCAAATTCTTTGTTGCTCAAGAGATATTGTAGGCTGGAATAAACATACGTAACATCTTCACACTATTACATAATTATGACAAATTAACACTACCTCTTACACATAACTTCACAAGCTTAGTTAAACAAAGGAATAGATATAAATATGCATAAAACATTATAGACATAGGTGTGCTCATAGGCAACACATAATTACACTAAACACATACTTACCAAAGATGATGCAACACAAATATGGTATACATAACATGGAGGACTTGCAAAAACTTACAACAATACATATCAACAATTATAAACCTTGCACAACATAATACTTAAATAAATTCCTAGACTAACACATTTTTGGTTGGTGGAATATTACTCTTGAACCTAGATGCTCCTACATCATACAACTTGGGTAAGAAAATAAACATGTGTTCCTACTCATGTGACCTATAATAACTCTACTAATTATGTCCCTTATTTTGTATCTTATGATGTGTTGATCCATGTCACATCTTCTATGTCTCAATTTTTTTATTTGACTGGATATTTTATAAATTCCTTCCTTATTGCAGTCTTTCCAACTCACATGTCAATCACTTCTTTTATTTATTTGTGTTATTTCTCAAGCATTTGAAATCTCCAATCTGTTTCTTCGAAATATACCCTTGTATGTTCTCTATATTGTTCTTCATAATATGGATACAAATCAACTACATTTGAAATAGGTGATATGTCCATACCTTTGGGTAATTGTAATTCATATACATTCTTCCCACACTTTTGTAGAACTCTACATGAAAAAATATTTTTCCATTTTAACTTATCATATTTATATTTTGGAAATATTTATTTTTCTCAAGTATGTTAAGACTAAGTCTATGACCTAATATTCAACTTATCTTATTTTTTGATCTACATGTTTATATTATGACGTATTCCTTTCCAACTATTATCACACTTGATTATACACTTCTCACATATGTTTTACAAAATCTCATACTTCAGAACTTATTCTTTCTTCATGTATCGTGTCTCTAAATTATGAAATTGCTCTTGGAATTTACCCATAAGCAATCTGAAATGGTGTCTTTTGTGTACTTCTATTCACAAAATTATTATAAGAAAACTCAAACTAGCTAGAACATTATCCCATGTTCTTGACTTAGCTTCAATTATCTTGAAAGATTTCCCAAACTTCTATTGACTACGTCCGTTTGTCCATCTATTCATGGATGGTGTGTTGTACTAAATTATATTCCAGTATTCAACTTCTTACATAATGGTCACCAGAAATGTCCAACAAATTTCACATCTCTATTTGATACTATACTATGAGGTAAACCGTGTAATATTACAACCTCTCTAAAAAATAAGTTAGCAATGTTTGTTACATCACTAGTCTTTTTACATGCTACAAAATGTACCATATTTTAAAATCTATCAACTATCACAAATATGAAATCACTTGATTTTTACGTTATAGGAAAACCTTAAACAAAATTTGTACTTATATCCTCCCATGGTTTTTCCAAAATAGGAAACGATTGATACAATTATGTATTATGACTTTTCCCTTTCATTAGTTGACAAACTCTACATTTTAAACAAATTTCCCTACATCTCAAAAATATTTTTTTCTACTTGCACTAATGTTTTGTCAAAATAAAAATGACCCACTCAACCTCCACTATGCTTTTCTCTGATCAAATTTTCCTACATTAAACTTCTGGGGCAATGAGGGTCAATGAAGGAGTGATTAGGGACAATGAGGGATGATGATGATCATTGAGGGTGTGTTTATGGAAAATAAGGGGTGATGAGAAAGTGATTAAGGACAATGAGGAATGATGAGGGATGATGAGGGACAGTGGGGAAGTGACCAGGGATGATGAGGGATGATGAGGGTCAATGAGAGAGTGATTAAGGATAATGAGGGATGATGATAACCAATAAGGTTTGATGAGGGAGTGATTAGGGATGATGAGGGCTAATGATGGAATAATTAGGGTCAATGAGGGAGTGATTAGGGATGATAAGGGTTGATGAGGGCTGATGAGGGAGCGATGGTGGATCTCTAAGGACAATATCATGTATGAACAAAGTGTCAAGTAATTGAAATACACTTTTAAGGATATACCAAAGTGTTTCTAGATGGAGGAAATTTTGGATTTCATTGTCTACAAGTACCTTCTTCACTTGATGCTTGGTATTGGCAAGGGAGATAATGATATGAGCATTTCTAATATGAACTTGAGAAAATAGGGTTTGAAGCACTCCCCTCCACCCTAAATATTAGTGGTAGTGGTTATGGTAGTTATAGTACATATCAATGCTCCAAGATGACTCTATTCTATGTGAGTCTAAAATAAAGTAATCAAGTCATGCATGTGTTGGGCATAAAAGATTATCTTTTTCATATGACTCTTAATTGGTGTTTCAATTCCTTATATTTTGATTAGAGTGTACTAGGGTGTTTAGCCTCATTCATATTCAGTAGATTAGGTAAGGCCATGATGGATTACTTTAGGGATATTGTCATATGATTTCATGGTGGAAATAATATAATATCATTTTGATTATGTTATTTAAGTAACAAATATTGGAGTGATGACTATGGAGTGACTCACTTTTGTCTATCTCTCTCCTACCTCCTCACTAGTGAAAAAAGATCTTTAGGTCTACACTGACATTGTGGTTTAAAAGTGACTCGAAGGTTCAACCCACAACCCAACTCTTCCTTTTCATTTTCTTTGATAGAAGATAGATGTCAACAAATCTAGATATTTGAAGGTGAAAATAAAAAACAAATGTGAAGTTATCATATTTTCACCGAGGGTTCGATGTATCAGTCATGATAGGTCGATCCATATGTGTATTCTCCATCTTATAATATTATGTATATGTTGCATCCATGTTAGGATAGGACCTATATTTATCCTTCATCCCTATCTCTATCTCAACTAATTCATACTTAAGCCCCTATATATATACGACTCCTTATATCTATCTCAACTAGTGGCATCCATACCTAAACTTAGAGCTTAATAACTCCAATATTTTAGTTAGATTCCAATCATGGTATTCTAATGGATTTGGATGTCATGGCCATTGGAGCACATGTCATTTGCCTATCTAGATGTGTTTGAAGTGATGAATTTGCACCTAGAGGTCCCAGAGGTAGAAATGTCAGTTGGAACTCAAGAACTTGTCTCCTCACTACAAAAAAGTTACATTTTAGTATCCATTATTGTAGCATGTGCCACAAAATTATCTCCAATATTCAATCCACATACTCTAGGGTTCAATTAGAGGGATTGAGCATGCACTTGGGAGTTTATTTTGGTTCATGCAAACAACTTATGATTTATGTCGATCTTTCGATCGAGCATGATGTGGCATGAATAGTCATAAATGTTATTCACCACTCTGGGTGTGTTGGCATGCGCGCGCGCGTGGGTGTGTGTGTGTGTGTGTGTGTGTGTGTGTGTGTGTGTGTGTGTATTACATCCCAATTTTACCCTAAGTAGTATGACCTTTGAATCTATGGATTAAGTGGTTATTATTTTATTATTATTGTTTTGATTTGAACTTATGACATATCTTGGATATGGGACAATGATATGTTGATTAGTTACATGATGTGACAATTGTACTTTATTATTTATATACATTATAGATGTATAGTGATTATTTATGCATCATTTGTTGATATATATGATGACTTGTACTAACTATCTACTTGTCATGAGGTGGATGCATGATTTATCCTTTCCTCAGAGCATGACAAAGGGAGAGCATCATCAAAGAGGATGGCATAGATGGTATGATTGATGGATGACAGAAAAATTTCTAGTAACCTAACACACACCACAATAGAATAACTTATCTAAACTCCTTGTTTGATTTAGATAATCAGTGTGTTTTGAGTGCAAATATACTTCTGTTGTGATCATGTTTTGGTTGATGCTTATGATGATTTGATTATGTGATAGTAGGTATGATTTAATAGTGCTTAGATATTATCATACAAATGTTATTTTATGATCATCTAGCCGATGCAAACACTAATCTAGTTGTTTAACTCAATGATAGGTTTAAATAGGTATTTGGTAAATATCATTATGTTTATTTAATGTCTTTTTGTATAAAAGTATCAATAATTGTGTTAACCATAGTTAGAAGATTAGAAGCAAGTGGCATTAGTCTTATAATAAATTGGATTATTAATTAGTTTATTTGAGATAATTACCAATTGCATTTAAATGAAGGAAATTTAAATGTAATAATAATAATGCTAATTTTAGAGCCAGTCTAATGTATGATTACTTGTGAATTAAGGTTGAAAATTAGACTTAGGTAAACTTAATTTAGTAATTAAAATAACCTTGAATAGAGTTATTAAAACATGCATGACTTATTAAATAAAAGAAAGTTAAGATAAAATAAAACATCGACTTATGCATGATAGAAAACTAGAAGTTGGAGGAAATTGAATAAAAGCTGAAAGTTAAGATTAGAAAAGAAGAGATTATATGCATGGAGGGCAAACTATGAGAATAATAGCATGCAAAGAGAAGAGCAACGACAAAATGGAAGGATAATGGTTTATAAATTTAAGTGGGAATTTTGAAACAAAGGGACACACAAAGACATGAAGATACAAGAAGTGAAGGATTTGAGAGAGAGTTTGGGAAAAGCAAGAAGAAAGACATATTTTTCATACAAGTAATTATCTTGCAAGGTAGGTTGTGTAATTTGAATTTATGTGTGTAATATTATATGAAGAGAGTGATTAAAGTGTTTGTAGTGTTCTTTTAAACCCAAAAATTGATCTGTGTAATGGATTTGCACATGAAAAAGTACAACTGCCTGAATATAAGTATGATTAATAGGTTTCAGTCTCCACCTTAGCTTTATATATGAACTAGAAAGAGTTCAAGTCCATCAATAACTATTGCATTTCCCAAATAAACAACATGCTTGTTTTAATAGGTTTATCTATATTTTTATTATTAAATTGTTGTAAAAGACCAAATATCACCTCTACACACACACACACACACACGCACACGCACACGCACACGCACACACACACACACGCGCGCACACGCGCACACACACACACACACACACACACACACACACACACACACACACACACACACACACACACACACACACACACACACATTGCTCTACACATATAAAATAGAGCCATACGTTTCTAACTAGCACTTAATACATTTAATCCTCCAACTTGGTAGGTGCACTTATGGTTAATATTTTTTGGTTCTGAGGTATGGCATCGATTTATATTTCTATATTATCAATTTTGAAAGAGGTTTTTGCATTTTTTGTTCATCTTAGGCAAGTATTTAAGTTGTAATATTTTTAAGACAAATAAATAGATTACTGCATTATAGAATGGCGATGTTGCATGCAAGACAAATGCCGTTGCTTTACTAAGGCATCACTATTTTTGTTAAAAGCTTAGAAAGTGGATAGATTAGGTCGTTGAGCTTTAAACAATTAAAATCACTATGTGTATTATATTTGTCGAGCGTATAATATGCTAGGTCGTTGTGTTAATAAATATAATAATAATTGAGGTTTTTTAAGTGAATCACTGAGACTTTGGTAAAAACTGCAGCGATAAGAAATACAATTTTTGTAATTATAAAATAATATGAAACTACAACATTTTATCCTATATAAGAAGTATAGTTTTCTTGTATATATAAAAATAATAATAATAAGTAGGAATGCTCTATATATTCCGATTAAGAAATAAATAGTAAATGTACAAAGGAAACTATGTTTCCTCTTTAATGTAAGATCGAATGTTGGGTGGAGCTTTATTTTTGCCTCGATTTTCCATATGATGGTGAGCCGAGTTGCACTGCCAACCTGAATTGCACAATGAAGCCAAGTTGCACTATATATATATATATATATATATATATATATATATATATATATATATATATATATATATATATATATATATATATATATATATATATATATATATATATATATAAGAGAGATCTTAATTATCAAGGGATCCTTTTGGTAATTATCATGGGATTCTTTTAAGAATCTTGATTCTGTAAAATTATAAGTTGCCTCTTTGTATTGCCCCTTGATCCAAAATTAATGTTGGAATTCTCTGATAAATAGAAAGTGGTTCCATAGGAAGAGACCCAAATGAGCACTATGAATAAAAATGCCTAGTTTGGAGGTAGCTCGAGTGTTTTAGTAGTAAGCTATATTTTTTACAAGGAGGAGTTTATGTTAGTAATGTGTATACATCGATATATTGAATATTAATGGTAATTGTGTATTTTAAACATACGCTTAGGTAGTGCATGTTATGCAAGGTGAAGTGATAAGAAAACATAGAAAGCGTATTAACTCTTTGACATTTATTATAATCTATATTTGATGTATCAAATAGTTACACATATGAAAGAGGTTAATTATAAAGATGAATGCATTTTTAAAGAGTTCCTAAAGGTTATATTAGGTCTACCCTATTTATTAGAACAAGAATGAAGAAAAAAGGGAGTTATAAACTATTCTGACACAAGTTATGTTAGGATCAACGATTACCATTGTATTGCCAATTGTATACAATTAAAATATGAGCTATGATTTAGGGATATTGATTTCAACAATTGGCTATTTATTGCAAATATAATATAGAATCCTTAAATGACTTGCATAATACTCGAATGGTAGGTTAACTTGCTTGTCATAGCTATTAGTTAAAAGATAAATAAATAAATAAATAAAGGTTCAATTATACTTTTGATGGCTAAGCGCATGTTAGTAGCTATTTTGAAAGATTGTATGTGTTTGATCTAGCTTGTAGAATTAATTGCATGAACCTAGATTGTTCAGAGTTTAGACACGCGAAAAGAACTTGTGAATGCCTTATATGATGGTTTTTTTAGAGGCTATTTTCTTCTATATTGAGAAATAACTAAGAATAATGAGAACAGAGTCTTGATTTCTATTGAGATTTATTTCATTATAGCACTCAAGTTATATCTTAAAGGTTCATGGAAGTTTTGTTTGAGAAATCTTGTAAAACTTTGACTTGTGTCTTTAATAACTGTTAGTATATTTATGTTGTTAGTATTGAAAACCTTTGTGCAGAACATATTTTGAAAGTATTAATATGTAAAGGTATTTAGACTTTTATAACATAAAATAGAGCATTGAGTTGTGTGCCTATAAATTATATTTGCTTTATTTATTAAAAAATCTAGGGTATATCTAAGCAGTATAATCACATACTTACTTGATTATATTTATAATTGTTAGATTATTTGTCTGTGTTTGAGTAAGGTGCTCATGCACAAAGATCTATGATATCATGGGATGTCATAGAGTTATATGGTATTAAAAAATGCTATACCCAGATAGGGCATACTATAATTATTATGTCTAGACCCACACCTATGTAAATGTATGTGTGGTGAATAATATATTTTGAAATAGTTAGTAGGGCATTGTGTATGTGTGCATACAAGCTTTGAGTGTGTAAGGAATGCTAGGTTAGACTTTTCTATTGGTAGAAACTATGACTTGCTTTGTTATATATTGATGCTTGAATTGAAATTATGTTTCCATGTATTTAAGACTACTTTTTACGATTGATTATGGAAAACTAGTTGTTATGTCTTAGAATACTAGACTATGGTAATATGGGTTATCATGGGGTGTAGTTTGACTGAAACTTATTATGGTAATTAGAATCTGTAGTTAAATGTGTATTTTACCTAGGTGGTATAAACTGTAAGCATTATTTTTGGTTTGGATTAAAAATAATGTAAGATGCATTCATACATTGATGGAATAAATATACACTTTTGCTTACTCCTATGTTTAGCATGTGATGTGATGATATATGGTTGTTATTTGGATGTAAATTATAGGAATCTTTTGGTTAGATAATCTATAGCGAGACATTATCTTTTGGTGTATATGATTTATATGTTAATATGATATCTTGCGATAAAATAGGTTTTCTATGATACACTGCATGTTTAGTTTTAGAAATCTTACTACACACAAGTACTTGCTTGTTTTATAGATTCTCACACCATCACTATCTGCTCATCCATGAAGGAAGGGCCATTCTTTGATGGGATTAGTAGAGGGATCATTAGTTTATGGTTGGTGTGAAAAAGTGTTTGGATGATGCTCCCCCTCCCCACATTAGTACTACATTTGAGATGATTCTTGAGATTGCCACAGATATTGGAGTGGCCAAGCAATTTATGCTCTAGGGAGTCTTGTATCTTGTTTTTTTACTTTGTATAGTATTGTATTATTTATTGAAAATAATATCATGTAGAATTGTAATTTCCTCTCTGTTATAGATAGACAACAGTGGCTGAGTATTGTACCAACAATGATTGGATATTTGTGTTTACTTCCATGAATATATTATGACATGTTTTATATATTGATAGTGAGTAATGACTGTTGATGTCACGTACTTAATTACAATTATCACTCTTAGAGTATTTTTTGTTTGATTTCCTTAGATTCTCGAGATGTAATCTATTTATAGTTAATATGTTAAAAAAAACTTTCACGTATTTTTCTGATTGGAACCTAGCGGGGTTGTTATAATAAATACATATATATACACACACATACATACATATATACATACATATGTATATATATACATATGTATATATATACATATGTATATATATATACATATGTATGTATATATGTATGTACATACATATGTGTGTGTATATATGTATGTATGCATGTATGTATATATGTATATACACATACATACAAATATACATACATATGTATATATTTGTATATACATATATATGTATATACATATATATACACACATACATACATATATATATGTATATATATGTATGTATGTATATACATACATATATATATATATATACATACATATATATATATATATATATATATATATATATATATATATATGTATGTATGTATGTATATACATATATACACACACATACATATGCATATATATATGTGTGTGTGTGTGTGTGTGTGTGTGTGTGTGTGTGTGTGTGTGTATACACACACATATATATGTATATATGTATATGTATGTATGTATGTATGTATGTATGTATAATTTTTAGTTAATATGTTAAAAAAACTTTCACGTATTTTTTTAGTTGGAACTCAACGGGGTTGTTACTATGTGTGTGTGTGTGTGTGGAGTGGATATATGATGAGAAGAGGGGAAATGGCCAAGGTGAGTGCAACATAGTGGGAGAAAACAAAGTTGAGGAAGCAAAACAAAAGATTTATAACCACCAAAATATTCCAAGGCCTTAGGAGATGTGGGAATTGCAATCTTGTACCTAGAGAAGATATAAATGAGGTTCTTCATGCCTTTTGACAACATCCTCATCCCAACATTTTAATAATAATGGCCTTTTGTGTAGTTTCCTTGTTAGGGGGATGCTTTTCCAAACAATTTTTGTTGTGTTTATTTGATAGTACATGTGTGTGTGTTGAGGGGATATATGATGAGAAGAGAAGAAATGACCAATTTGAGTGCAATGGAGAGGGAGAGAACAAAGGTAAGGAAGCAATATGCCTATAAATTTAATGAATACAAAACATAAATAATAAGTGCCAAATGATATTAAACCAATGTAGCAAGGGTTTTTTTTAATGTATAATGCATATGTGTTACACCATTTTTCTTCTATGTATAATTTTTGTAATATTCATAAGGTAAGAGCACCAACATAACACACACGCACCATAATCATTTGTTAGTAGGGGAGATAATTAATGTAATTTCCAATGCTAATACATCGTAATAGAACATGTCACATGGTAGCACAACTTAATGCACTATGACACATCATAAGTAACATATTATCCCTCTTTTTTCATTCTAATGTAACATACTGAACAAGAAAAAATTAGATAAATGAGAATTAGAGCCTTTTTCAATATATTAGATCACCAAGACCATTAAATTTCTCCATGCATTATGTAGTTCAACTAATAGGTACAAGAACCTCAAATGAACATGTTATCTTACAATAATCCTCCAATCTATCATGAATTTTACCATGTATTACGCTGAGGTTCCCAAATGGATTTGAAATGTGTAAAAAATTCATACCAACTCTGAAAGATCTTAACTAATTATACTGATAATAAACCAAATCTTTATATCAATTCCATGCTCAAATATTACCATAATTTAACACAATATTTGTGTGATTAAAATACAACTTCCCCAAGAACCTTAGGAATAATCCTTTGCCTCTATAGAAAAGAACTAGATTTTGAAGTGACTATATTAAATTTTATGATGGTCTAAAATATATTGTAGGCTTTAAAATGCCTCACAAATCAAAACTTGGAAATTAGAAATATCTAGCTTGACACCAAACCATTTTTCTTCGAGCATCATATTTTTCGCTATAGAGTGGGGATTATGATTTTGGATATAGGTTGCACATTGAATTTCCTTAGCCCCATAGAGTGGAGGAAAATCTTTGGAATGAACCATGTAATTGGCCATTACCTTTATTTTTTAGGTTTTGCACTCAACTACACCATTTTCCTTAGGGGTATAGGGTATAGTGTACTGAACTTTAATGCATGCTTGTTGATAGAAGATAATTATTTGATCGTTGATAAACTCTCCTCCATTATCTATTCTGAGATGCTAAATTTTTCTCTCTAATAAGTTTTCAACAAGGGCCTTGAAATTTTTGAAAGGCTCAAAGATCACTTTTGTTTTTCTAAAATAAGATCCAATTTTTATGATAAATATCATCGATGAATGTAAACATTTTTAGGTTAGAGTATTAATCATGATTTTTTTATCCTTATGCAATATAATAGTCATTACAATCATCTCAGTAATATGATCACAACAATATAATACCCTAGTAGCTTTTTTGGACTGCACGGGGGGACAAAAAACATGACAAAATGAAAAACACAAATATTCTTTTTCCAAGTGTCTATAAAATTCTCTTAAAGTTAAACTATTATTGTTTTCAAGAAAAAAGTGTCGCTTTAAGCCTCCTCCCCATTATTTTGTATCTACCCCCTTAGTCAATCATATTTTTTTTGGACGTGAGAAGAATTAGATCATCTTGCTTGGAAAATGCCAATTATTTTAGAAATAAACATTAAAATTAATAATAATTGCATAAAATCTATTATATTGTATAAAGGTATTATTTATCATAGCTAGAGTGTTTATTCCTCTCCAGTGATGATGGTGCATAAAAAGGCTAACCCCTAGCGAATATGTCTATACTACAGGGGACTAAAAATATATACCATAAAAGATAAGTTACCGATTCCAGTAATTGATAACTTGCTAAATGAGTTACATGGTGTTTTATATATTATGAAACTTGATCTTCACTTATCATCAAATCATAATAATATAGGAGGATATACATAAAACATCTTTCAAAACCCATAAGGGCCACGATGAATTTATTGTGAATTCTTCAATGAAAAGTTTAATTAGATTATTATTTTTTTTTGTAGGAAATTTAAATATTAAATTGTTAACGAAACCATGAAACTAAATGTCATCTAAAGTAATAAATTCAACCTCAAAATTACTAAAATAAAAGAAAACAAATTAGGCAATATATTGTGATATTTATTGACTCTAGAAAAATTTATTGTGTAATCTACATACCATCATATTAAATTATGATACTCAACATATTGAATCACGATACTAAATCATGGTATTTGAAAAAAAATCAAGTTTAAAAATTAGAGATACCAAAAACAAGAAATGAAAACTATTGTAACAAAAATGCATCCAATAATAAGCTAAAATGGAATAAATACAAAATATATATGTAAAAAAATGTGGTAAAAAGCATAATAACAAAAAATAAGATAATCAAACTCTAAAAATATAAAAACTAGCTCATATGCATGAATAAGTATTTTTTTTTCATATTACAAGTGAGTGCAATTTCTAATTTTTTTTGGGAACTTGCAAGAGATTGGGAGGAATGCTTTGGATGCTTTCACCCTAAGATTGATGAATATTAAGAGAAGATATTTCAATAGTTTCCCTAGACCACTTTTTTATAATATGTTTCATCTCATGATAAGTCATCATATATTTAGAAATATTTAAATTAAAAAAATATATGTCTATATAAAACACTAAGGCTCTTCTACGACTAGCAAAAGCAATAGGACATAAACATGATGCACTATCACATAGTAGAATTACATCTAAGAATATTATTTTTTGTGAAAAGATATATGTATATTAAACATAGGGATACAATAAATACAATAGTGTCTACAATCAAGAGTTAAGATTTGAAAATTATGACTCTAAGATTAACCCTAAGAAGAAAATTAAGATATCAAAAATTTGGTAAAAACACTATGATTTGGAAATAAAATTCCATAAATTTGAGAATGACTTTGAGCTTGGAATGACAAAAAATACAAACCAAGAATAATGAATATAAGAGCATGTGATATAATAAGCTATTGAACAATTAGATGGATTTAAATGTGATGTATTTGGATGATATACTTTCTTTTATAACTTTTGATGAGCACGTTGATGATCTTAAACAATTTTTTCAAGTTTTGAAGGTGAAAAAAATAACGTTGAATGAGAAGAAATGCGAGTTTGCTAAAAAATCACTTGTCTTTTTGGGACATTTATTTGGAGGTCGTAAATTGGGGATTTATTTGAAAAAGGTAAAGGCCATCATAAATTGGACAAGGCCTTCCAATGTGACTAAGATAATAAGCTTTGTGGGTGTAGTTCAATATTTGAGAAAGTCGTCAAAAACCTCTCTTCCATAGCCATAGTTTTGCATTCCATTACAGCAGGTGGTAAGACTTTTATATGGGGGAATAAGGAACAAAGTTTATTTACTATGTTCAAACATAAAATTCTAAGGGAGGTTTTAGGTTAATATGGATCCCTCCTTTTTTATTCTTTTCACCTTTTACCCCCTAGATTTTATTCATCTTAATTAATTTCTTTAATTACTTCAAGTCTTCTAAAATCACTTTTCCTTTATCATTTTCTATTACTTACTTACATAAATTAGCATGTTAGAATCGTCTACTTATTAATATAGGTTATAGGTTATTTGAAAAAGTAATATTGAGTTCAAACTATTGTTCCCAAAATCTGTCACTTGTTTTTGGGGACAACATATCAACTATTTTGGTCCTACAGGCCAAAATTCTCTCTTCCCTTCTCAAAAAATTGTTCTAAGTATTTAAATGATCTATTATTCAAGATTTTTCAGCTAAAGGACTCACAGGTTCAACAGGTTCAACAACCTCAAAAGGCGAGCTCTCACAAAGGAACAAGTTTCCAACACTTAGGCAATTTCAAGGTTGGTTCAACGTCGAGGTTCAATCAAAAGGTCCATCGGCAAGCTTCAAACAAAGGATTGAACCATTGAACCATTGAACCCTGCTTTCAAAGGTTTAACGGGTTCAAAGGTTCAATGATGTTGGTAGACTCAAAGAGTTAAGCGTTTTGGCAAACTTTCAAAGTTTAGTCGCGTCGACAAGTTCAACGGCTTCGAAAGACTTAGAAGAAAAGAGAAAGATTGAACCCATTGAACCGTTGAACCTCGAACCAAAATGGTTCAATGATTCAAGGTTCAACGAGTTCAAACCAATGGTTCAAAGCGGTTGGTTCAAGTGGTCAACTGAATGAGCAGAACACAAAAGATTGAACTGTTGAACCATTGAACCAAAGTTGATTCAATCAGTCAGTTCAATTAAATGGTTTAAAAGGAGTCCCCCAAAGTCCAAAGGGCAAGTGCCCTTATGGAGGGCAGTGAACAAAAGAGAACAAAAATATATCATTTGAAAAGTTTTTTCGCGACTAATTTTACAAGGGAAATCCTTTAGACAAAATGTCTGAAGGAATTCCTTCAGACATTTTGTCCAAAGGATTCGAAGAAGAAGGCTGCCGGAAGGACCCCGAAGGGTAGGTACCCTTGCAGGGGGCTCTTGGCGACCAAGAAATGGACCTTTCTCAAGGCCCAAAGGGACACCTTCGCTTTGGGAGGTTCCAAAGACATAATGCCAAAGGAATGATCAAAGGCCCGTAAGCCTATTTCTACAGACTCTATAGGCTGGTTTCTAGTGGTTTCTACAAACTCTGCAGGCCTATTTCTATGGACTCTGTAGGCTAGTTTCTATGGACTTTGCAGGCTAGTTTCTATGAACTCTGCAGGCTAGTTTTTACAAAAATTGTAGGTCTATTTCTATGGACTCTGCAGGCTGATTTCTATGAACTCTATAGGCCTGTTTCTATGGACTCTACAGACTTGTTTCTATAAACTCCGTAGGCTGGTTTCGACGGACTCTGTGGGCTAGTTTCTACGAACTCTGTGGGCTTGTTTCTATGAACTCTAAATGATTTAAAGAAGAAGGCTGTTCGAAGGACCCTGAAGGGTAAGTACCCTTGTGGGGGGCTCTCGAAGACCAGGAAATGGACCTTTCTCGAGGCCCTAAGGGGCACCTTCCCTTCGAGAGGTTCCAAAGACATAAAGATGAAGGAATTTCAAAGCTTCGAAAGACTTAGAGAAAATAAAGGCTTCTAAAAAAGAGGATGAACTGTTGAACCTTGAACCAAAATGGTTCAAAGGTTCAATGGGTTCATTGGTTCAAAGAAAGCTCCAAGCAAAGGAAAGAAGTGAAAGATTCCAGAGACTAGCCCAAAGAGATGGTTCAACCGAAGAGCAAGGAAAGTGATGGAACCAAGGAGCCGAGAAGGCCGCCTGAACTGTTGAACCAGTGAATCGATGAACTTTCAAAGGTTCAAAATGGTTCAAGCAACCAATGACCAATGATGTCCCCGCGGATGTCAAATTCAGGGTAATGAAATATCCATTGATTTTCAAATGTGGTGAGGAACCTGAAAATAAACTCAGTGACCAGCTGAAGAGGGAGCCGAAAGAGCCAACAAAAAGGGAAAAGATAGCCTGAGAACTCAAATTACAACAAGAAAGAGGGAAAGACCAAAAATATTTGTGTAGGAGTTATTTTCAGTAGGTGGAATAGTCCACTAAGTAGCATCTGAGCACACAAGCACTCAAGGACATGACTTGATTTTCTCCATGGAGTAAAGATAAAGTGGACAGATGTGCCAATATCAAGAAGAAGACCTGGTGGCCTATATTTTGGAGGAGATAGTTGAGATGAATGGACACACCAAAGTCAAGGGCGATGCCCTATTCTAGCATGGCCCCTTGATAGAACTAAAAATGCATTCAAAGCATTGAATGCACAGCATGGGCCATTCCATAAAAAAATGTGCCAAGTCTTTCTTGGCTACTAGATATTATAATCTCTCTTATTGTTTTAAGGAGATCTCTCTAATATAGAAGTGAAACTCTGCCAAAATTGAAAGGCGATCACTGAGACTTTGAGCTCAGATTATTAATCATAGTTCTTTATTTGAATGAGAAAGTAGGTTACTTTCAGACTTTGTGCTGTAATAACTTGTGTTATTTAGGGGATTATTCTTATGTCTATCTCCTAGATGCTGTCTTATCCATTTAATTTAATAAGCAAAACTAGTGGAAGTAATCAGGAAGGTGTCTTGAAGCCAACTATGGGAGACTTTGTGCTGCTACAATTGCCTTTCGCGTGTTTGTTTTTATATTTCTATATAAAAGACCTTGGGATGACTTTGTGCCCCATTGTCCTTCATATATTTCACTCTTTGGCAGTTGAGGTGGAGACTTTGTGCTACACCTCATTTTGCTTGTTATTGTGCCCTGTTCTAGTTACTTTTACTACCAGGAAGGAATCTAGCTGTTGACTGAACATTACTTCTAAAAGAAGAGAAGTACCTTTCGCAATCACCCAGGATTTCTCCTTTGATCTGTGAACAGCATCTCTGAAAAAAGAGAGATGGATGGTGTTGTCCTATCCCTGAGTGTTATTTTTTGCTTACATATATATATATATATATATATATATATATATATATATATATATATATATATACATTTCACTATTTGGCAGTTGAGGTGGAGACTTTGTGCTACACCTCATTTTGCTTGTTATTGCACCCTGTTTCAGTTACTTTTACTACTAAGAAAGAATCTAGATGTTGACTGAACATTACTTCTGAAAGAAGAGAAGTACCTTTAGCAATCAGCCAAGATTTCTCCTTTGATCTGTGAACATCATCTCTGAAAAAGAGAGATGGATGGTGTTATCCTACCCCTGAGTGTTATTTTTTGCTTATATATATATATATATATATATATATATATATATATAGCATCTCACAGTTATAGGGAACCTCCCCTTGATGAAAGGAGAGATTTGTCCCCTTTTGATGTCGTAAACCTGCACCTTTGGTTGACCAATCTCCTTATGATGTGGTTGAAACAACCTATCTTGCCCATCAGTTAGTTGGTGACAAAATATTCAACCAACAGTTTTTGGTGACTTCGTTGGGAAGCATTTTGTGCAATTTGAAGCCTCAAGCTTCAAATTGAAGCAGTCCCTATCCTTATCCATTCAAGTCTTGCAATTTGGCAACTCCACGATATACGAGAAACCAGAGATCCAAAGGTGTTGTTGACCCTATTTTTGAGTTGGTGCAACAGAGAAATTTTGATTTGTTTCCTCCACAACCTCACCTTCAATGAACTAGGAGTCTTCCTCTTACCAACATCAGGTCACCAATACAAGGCAAAGCTTCTTTTTCCTCTGCTAGTAGAACTTTGCATATACATACTCCACCCAGATTTGTTATCACCCTTTCACAAGTCATACAATGGCAGCTCAAGGCCGCTAGGGTAACTCTTTTGGTCCACTCAATCTAACTCCACCTCTACATGAGCTACCTCACAGTTTCAGGAAGAATTTCCCCAAATTCTATGGCGATGGGAGAGTTCATCCTGATGATCATATTGCAGACTTCAGCATAACTTGTGGTGTGATAGGTGTGGAGTATGAAGACGTAGCAGTCATGTTGATTGTAGAAACATTACAAGGTGCTATTGCAGATTGATTCTATCACCTGCAGGCTCAGTCAGTGACTGACTGGAACATTCTTAAAGCTAAATTTGAAGCAAGGTTTAATCTTGTAGAAGATGCACATGCCCTACTGGCCCATCTCACATAGATGAAGAAAGAACCTCATGAACCTATGAGGGACTTCATTGCTAAATTTGATAAGCTGAAGAATAGGATTCCTACCATTACTCAGCCAACAACTGAGAACCTTAAATGTCTTTTCATCAATTCTCAGCTGCCTGAAGTGAGTTTTTTATTGAGACGGGCTGGCCACATAGACCTTGTTGTTGCTCAAGATTTGGCCACTGAGGTGGAAGATGACCTTATCTTGGCAAGAAAGATAAGAAGAGATCCTAACAGAGGTAAATCTTCTTTGTCTTTTGAATATCCATCTACATACACCACTGATCCAATGGTGCAGAAGATGGCAAATGAGTTGCTTGCTCTTAGAAAGTAAATAACGCAAGGGATGTCATCTGCCCCTTCATACAAAGATATACCAAGGAGGACATTCTCCAATCAGTCATACCAAGGCAATGCTACCAAGAATCAAGGGCAGCCAAATCATCTTCCTCCCCCCAAGGAAAACTAGCCATTAAAGCACCTCTAACCAATTCAATAGTTGAATATCTTGAAGCAAAATTAGATTTCTCCTTCCAGCCTGAGTTGAACCCAGAAGATGACGCTAATCTCTTCACAGAGGGAGAAGAAGAATTAGCTGGCGACTCCAACATTGGTTTCCTGAATTACCAAGATGAACCTAAAAGTGAAGGTAAAGTAGTTAAGGGATCATACACTGTGTTTACTCGGTCCAAGAATCAGTCAACCTAGCAAGCTGATAAAGAAAAATTAGAGGAGCGAGCTCAGCTTGCAATTTCAATTCCAAATGAGGAACTTCTCTGGCTTTCTAGCCAAAGGACCCAGTGAGCAATAAAAAAGTAAGTACCTCAAGTACGCATTCACCTTCCAATTCAATTTCATAGATCAGTTCTCCCCCCTAAAAACTAGAAGATGAACTTCCTTCCTCTACTCCTAGTCCATTTCAGTCATTTGACATAGTCGACCATGTCAAGAAGACCAAAATTCAAATGACTGAATTTGAATTCCTACAATCTAACCTTAAATTGTTGGATAGATTAGTGGAATGTTTGAAGGATAAAGTCATCCCTGCAAGATAAGCAGTTCTGAAAGTAACTCCTATCCCCCAAGAACACATCCACCCAAAATAACCTTGTGATTACTCCTCCTGCTGTTCTCAGGAGGACATAACCATTTTATGTCTTCCTGCTGATAAACGGACACCAGTTGAATAATTGTATCATAGACTCAGGTGCATCTGACAACGTCATGCCTAATAAAGTGGTAAAATCCCTTAGTCTCACACTAACCAAGACATTTGGGAGATGTTTCTCCATGGAGAACAAACAAGTGCCACTGCTGGGACAAATCAAGGATGCCCAATTTGCATTTGTAGCATTCTCAGACAAGAGAATCAAGATGACAGTCCTGGTAGCTGATGTCCCAGCCTCATATGGCATTCTGCTGGAATGAAATTTTTGCAAAGATGTTGGTGGTGAGTTAAGTATGGACCTATCTAAGGTGAGGATCCCGGTCAAAGGCATCATGCAGAGATTGCTCCTTGAGAAGGAGGTAAAATATGTTGTCACTCAAACATCAACGCCTGAAGCTTAAATTATATTTGAGTCTTTAGGCATGGGTAATTACTTCTTAACCATAGAGGAGGTTCATGTGGCAACTGATGAAACTTCTAAAAATAACAATTTAAAAATTGGCTCAGACGAAACAACAGAAGGATTGGTAGTACGCAGTATAAGTGTAGAAGAATTCTCCCCTCCAAATGAAGAAGAATCTAAGGTAAAAATAGTTCCTGATAACGTATGGATACTAAAATTTGATGGCAACTATTCCTCTACCAGTTCAGGATCTGGGATTATGTTAATATCTCTTCAAGGAGATATTTTTCCTTCTTCATACAAGTTACAGTTCAACAACACCAATAACACTGCTAAGTATGAATCTTTGTTACTCAGTTTGAAGGTTGTTCAAGACAGGGGCGTCAAACTCCATGCTAAAGGAGATGTTGAGCTGGTGGTTTTGTCAGGTGAGAAACCTGTACCAAACCAAAAATGAGAGATTACGCCACTACCGTAATTTGGTTTGGGATCAAATTGAAAGCTTTGATGCTTTCAGTATGTATAGTGCCCAAGGAATTAAATGACAGAGCGGATGCATTGGCTATTTCAGTAACTCTTTTAGTTTCTCACTCAGATTTTAAAGGAGACAGGTACATTATTAAACTGGTATTTAGACCAAGTGTGCCTAATAATGCTAATCATTGGCAAGTGCTCAATGGTGATAACCAAATCATTACCTTCCTGAAACAAAAAGATAGCTTTGAACAGCTTCACTACAAAGGCAGTGAGCCTTAGAAGCTTGAACCAGCCCCTGAATCTAGTTTAGATGTAGGTGATGAATTCCTATAGCTAAAAGGGAATAAAATTCCCAAAGGATTGGTTTCCCTTGAGAAATTGTTTGATAAGCATGACAGGTTAATCAAACAACAACAAATGGATTCAAGCTCCTCCTAGGAGTTTGATCAGATAAACTTGGGTACCAACAAAAATCTCAAGATGGTGAATATTGGAAAGTGTTGCACACCTAAAGAAAAGTTCAAGTTCACTACTCTGCTCCGCCAGTACATAGATTTTTTGGCATACTCCAATGATGATTTGAAGTTACTCAGGCCTAAAGAAATTTGCCATGAAATTCCTCTCAAAAGTGATTCAGTGCTTTACAAGCAAAAATCTAGGCAGTTCAATCCAAAGATATCAGGTACTATTCTGTCTGAAATACGAAAAATGCTAAATGCTAGAATAATTTTCTCAATCCATCATTCCACATGGATTGCGAACATAGTGCCTGTGAGAAAAAAGAATAGTGAAATTTGCCTCTGTGTGGACTTCAGGAATCTGAATAAGTCATCCTTAAAGGATAACTATCCTCTTCCCATCATGGACCAAGTTCTTCAGACAGTGACCGGTTCAGAGATGTTATCAATGTTAGACGACTTTTTTGGATACAATCAAGTTGAAGTTGGTGAAGTAGACCAGCATAAGACTGCCTTCACCACACCTTGGGGCACCTTTGCATATCAAAGAATGCCATTTGGTCTGATAAATGCTAGTGCCACCTTCCAAAGAGCAATGGACCTTGCTTTCAAAGATGAAATGGGTAAGTTCATTATGGTGTGTTGGGTGAATAGTTTGTCACCAGCTAACTGATGGGCAAAATAGGTCTCTTCAACCACAGCATAGGGAGATTGGTTGGCCAAATATGCAGGTTTACTACATCAGAGGTGGACAAATCTCTCTTCTCATCAAGGGGAGGTTCCCTATAAATATGAGGGGGTATATACTATATATATAAGCAAGAAATAACACTCAGGGGTAGGACTACACCATCCATCTCTCTTTTTTCAGAGATGATGTTGACAAACAAAGGACAAAATCTTGGTGAAAACGCTAAAGGCACTTCTATTCTTTCAAAAGTGATATTGTAGGGAACAACAGGAGTTCTTTCAGGTAGTGACAAGTAGTTGGTAACATAGGTGTAGTAATTAACAAGATGAGGTGTAGCACAAAGTCTCCACCTCAACTACCTAAAGAGTGAAATACGAAGGATAATGGGGGCACAAAGTCATCCCAAGATCCTTTACACAGAAAGAAACTAAAAACACACCGAAGACAACTATGAAAGCACAAAGTCTTTTCACAACTGGCTTCAGGACACCTTCCTGATTACTTCCACTAGTTCTGCTTGTTAAATTAAATAAATAAGAACGCTTTTAGGAAACAAACATAAGAATAATTTTTTAAGATAACACAAGCTATAACAGCACAAAGTCTAAAATTAACTTGCTTTCTCATTCAGATAAAGTAATATGATCAATAATCTGAGCTCAAAGTCTCAGTATTTGCCTTTCAATTTAGGTAGAGTTTTGCTTCTGTATTTGAAAATATCTCTTTGCATAATACAAGAGATTACAATGTATAGTAGCCAAAAAAGTCTTGACGCTTTTTCCCATGGGATAGCCCACACTGCATTCAATGCCTTGAATGTGTATTCAGTTATGTCAAAGGGGCCATGCTTGGAATAGTGCATCGGCCTTAACTATGGTGTGCTTATTCATCTTATATGTCTCCTCCTTAGCATAGGTTGTCTGGTCCTTTTCCTGATGTCTGCGCAGCTGTCCCTTTCGCCATTACTTCATGGAAGAAAAATAGGCTACATCCTTGATTTGGTGTGCTCAAAAGTCTACTTAGTCCACTGTTTCACCTACTAGAAATAACTTCCTTGTAGATATTTCTGATCTTTTGTATTGTTCTCTCTTCCTTGTAGCAATTTGAGCTCTCGAGCTGCCTTTTCAGCTAGTCACTTGATTCATCCTTCAAGTTTCATGCTATATTTGAATTTCAATGGATAATCCATTACCTTAAATTTGATGTTCATGGGGACGTCACTGGTTGTTGTTTGCTTGAACCATATTGAACCATGAACCTTTGAACCTTGGAAAGTTCCTTGGTTTAATAGTTCAATAGTTTAGGCGATCTTGGTCTGTTCTTTGGTTCCATCGCTCCCTGGTTCAAACACTTTCTTGCTCTTTAGTTGAACCATCCCTTTGAACTGATCTTCTGGAATCATCTGTGTTCTTCCTTTGCTTGGGGTTATCTTTAAACCATTGAACCTGTGAACCATTGAACTTTAAACTCTTTTGGTTCAAGGTTCAATCGGTTCATTTGTTCATTCTTTGTTCCCTTACTTTCTTTATCTTTCTAAGTCCCTTGATCTTCATCAAATTGGTTGAACCTTCAAACCTTTAAACTTGTTGAACCATTTGGTTCAAGGTTCAATGGTTCAATGGCTCATTCTTTGTAGCCCTTTTTTTTTCTAAGTCTTTCAAAGCTTTTTCCCTTTGTCTTTATCAAGTCTTTAGAACACCCCGAAGGGAAAGTGTCCCTTCATGCTTTTAGAAAGGTACACTTTTGGGTTCTGAGAGCCCCCATTAAGGGTACCTATGCTTCAAGGTTCTTTGGGTGGCCTTTAGGCTTTAATTCCTTCAGCGGGTCTTCGGGCTTCAGTTCCTTCAGACAAGATGTCCGAAGGAACAATTTGTCTGAAGGAAATCTTTCCTTTACCATTTTTCCATAGGGCTTTTGCTTTTCCTTTCGGGCGAATTCCTTCAGACATTTTGTCTGAAGGATTTTTGCCTTAGTCATTTTCCCACAGAAAATCTTTTCGAAGGAATTCTTTCAGTTCCTTTACTTAGTAATTTCCTCAGAACAAAAGTCTGAAGGAAATCTTCTCTTTTAGCCTTCTCTTTGATTCTTTGAACCTATGTTCCCTACCCTCCACAAGGGCACCTACCTTTAGTTCACTGCCCTCCATAAGGGCACTTTTTCCTTGAACCGATCGATTTGAACTGATCGATTGAACTAACTTTGGTTCAACGGTTTAATCTTGCATTTGAAGCCTTCTTTTCTTCTAAGTCTTTTGATCTCTTCGAACAAAATGCGTTGAACCAACTGCTCGTTGAACCTTTGAACCGTTGAACCTTTGAACTAAAATGGTTCAAGGTCAAATGGTTCGAGCCTTCTTCTTTTCGTTAAGTGTTTTGAAGTCGTTGAACATTGAAGCAGTTGAACTTATTGAACTTTTGTTGAAGCGCTTAACTCATTAAGCTTGTTGACGACATTGAACCTTGAACCTTTGAACTTTTTTGGAAGCAGGGTTCAATGATTCAATGGTTCAATCTTTCCTTTGAAGTTTGCTGATGAACATTTTTGATTGAACCAAGGCATTGAACCAAGCTTGAAAATGCCTAAGTGTTGAGAACTTGTTCCTTTGGGAGAATTTGCCTGTTGAAGCCATTGAACCTATTGAACTTTCTAGTCTCTTAACTGATAAAGCTTGAAAAATGAGGAATTTGAATGCTCAAAATAAATTTTAAAAAGAGAAGATATAATTTTGGCCTGCAGGACCAAAATAGTTCATATGTTGTCACAAAAATGAGTGACAGATTTTGGGAACAATAGCTGGCTCCAGTTGGGGAACTTCCTTCAGTTGAAAACTTAGAACAATTGAGGGGAGTAGAAACCAAAATCTTCAGTGCCTTGAAGTATGTCATTGGGCCACAGAGTCATGCTACCCAAAAAAGAAAGGTGCCAGAAATGAAAATGAACAACACAAAATAGAAACAAAAACTATACAAATATACATATGTACAGGTGAACTTATCTAGTACTTCAAGAATTGAAGTGCTTTAGATGTTGCCCATTGTGAGGTAGAGAAAAGGGTGTGCCATATTGATATCTCAATAGGAAATTGTTTTCAGCATTGAGCTGATGAATAGTAAAAGTGCCCCTCTAAAGGTAGTCAAATTTTCCATGCAATCCCTTTGGTTCTCTTGTCTTGTCCCATAACAGGACTTGATCTCCAATCTAAAAATCACGGATTTTTACCTTCTGGTCGAAGAGCTTCTTCACCAGACCTTGATGCATAGAAATTCAATCCACCACCATAGTTCACTGCTCATCCAACTCAGTTAAGCACATGATCCTCTTATTGATGGAGCTTTCATATGTCTGATCTTCGATTTCCTTAGCCAATTTCAATGCTGGCAATTCCAGGGTGATTGGTATTTCAGCATTGAGACCATAAAGAAGATGGAAAGGAGACATACCAATTTCCCTCTTGGGTGTAATTCTATCTACCCACAAAGCATCAACTAAAGCTTTATGCCATGTCCGTTGCTTGCCATCTACCAGCTTCTTGATGATAGTCACCAGGTTCTTGTTGCTTGATTCATGTTGGCGATTCCCTTGCAAAAAATAATCAGAAGAGTGGGAGAGGGTAATCCCATAGTAAAAATAGAACTGGGTAATCTCTTAGGAAGTGAAATAAGCTGCGTTGTTTGTGATAATTTTGGTTGGGACCCCAAACCTAGAAATGATGTTCTCCTTGAGGAAATTGCACACTACTTCTGAAGTAGCATGGTTGGTTGGAATAGCTTCCACCCACTTGGTGAAGTAATCTGTGACTGTGAGGACATAATCATATCCAGCACTTGAAGATGGGTTTACAACACCAATGAAATTGATTCCTCATTGCTGAAATGGCTCTTCTATCACTACTAGCTTGAGAGGAAGAACATCCAACTTGGGTCTTCCAAAGAACTATTGGCATAGTTCATATCTTTTTACCTATTTGTATGTATCTTGAAACAGAGTAGGCCAGTAATACCTGGCTCGCAAAATCTTATGGGCAGTTACAGGAGCAAAAAAATGTCCTCCACAGGCCAGATTATGGTAGGACCTCAAAAGTTGGTTCTGCTGCTCTTTGTCCATGTAGTGAAAGAAAACTCCATCAAGGCTTCTCTTATACAGGCCGTTGTCCTAAAGGACAAAATTGGTAGCTTTTAACTTGATAGTCCTCTTTTCTTTTTGAGACATGTGAGTAGGACCATAAGGAAATGAACAATACCTGAATACCACTCATTCATGGTAGAGACAAAGAGGACTGTTGGTGTGTCTTCTTCTTCTGATTCTTCATGCTCTATTTGTTCTGGTTTGTTGTCAGCAATCAATTGGCATAAGCCCCTTCCCCGCACTAGCTTCGTTGGTTTGATGACTATATCAAACTTCTATATTTTAGCAATCCAATTGCCTCTTTTTGTCCTAAACTCATGCTAAGTTAATATGGATTTGACTATGGTATCAGGGATTAGGGCAGTAGTGTGTGAATTCAAGATGTAAAAAAAGAAATGCTTCACTGCTTTTACCACTACATAAGCATGCTTCTCCATGTTTGAATACTTTAGCTCATGAGCTTTGAGAGGACAACTCATGAAAAAAATGGGAGATTCAACACCTTTTTGGTTTTGTTGAACCAAAATTGCTGAAACTATGTGCTCAGAAGCATAACTATACATTGTGAAATATTTGTTATAGTTTCGACAAACCAGAATTGGGGCGTGGGCAATAACTGTCTTAATAATTTGGAATGCCAATTTGCCTTCTTCAATTCAGCTAAACGTGGCCTTTCCCTTCATCATGTTTACAATATGGTGAGTCTTCTCAGCAAACTCAAGGATGAACCTTCGTAAGAAATTCACCTTTCTAAAGAAAGAGTGAACTGCAGTCTTACTTGTGGGCAAAGTAAGCTCTTATATGGACTTGACTCTTTCTGAGTCAATCTTTATGCTTTTTCAGGATACAATGTGTGTAAAAATTTTCCCTTATGTTACTCTAAAAATAGATTTCTTAGAATTTAAAGAAATGCCATTTTAGCAGCAGCGTTCCAACACTTGTTGCAAATGGTGGACATGGTTAAGGCGAGATTTAGAAAAGACTGTTAAATCATCCAGGTATACTACAATGAACTTACCCATTTCATCTTTGAAAGCAAGGTCCATTACTCTTTGGAAGGTGGTGCAAGCATTTATCAGGCGAAAAGACATTCTTGGGTATGTAAACATGCCCCAAGGTGTGGTGAAGGCAGTCTTGTGCTAGTCTACTTCACCAACTTCAACTTGATTATATCCTGAGAAGCCGTCTAGCATTGATAATATCTCTAAACCAATCACTATTTGAATAATTTGATCCATGATGGGCAAAGGATAGTTATCCTTTAAGGATGATTGATTCATGTTTTTGAAGTCCACATAGAGGTGAATTTCACCATTCTTCTTTCTCACAGGTACTATATTGGCAATCTATGTAGAATAATGGATTGAAAAAATTATTTTAGCATTCAACATTTTCTATATTTTAGATAGAATAGTACTTGATATCTTTAGATTGTACTGCCTAAATTTTTGCTTATAAGGTATTGAATCACTCTTGAGAGGAATCTCATGGCAGATTTCTTCAAGTCTGAGTGACTTTGGATCATCATAGGAGTATGCTAGGACATCTATGTACTGGTTGAGTAGAGCAGTGAACTTAAACTTCTCTTCCTGAGTGCAACACTTCCTAATGTTCACCATCTTGGGATTTTCTTTGGTACCTAGGTTTATTTGATTAGAATCCTGAGAGGAGCTTGAATCTGTTTGCTACTGTTTTATGAACCTGTCATGTTTATCAAACAGCTTCTCAAGGGAAACCAGGCCTTTTAGGATTTTATTCCTTTTTAGCTATAAGAACTCCTCACCTACATTTGAACTTGATTCAGGGGCTGGTTCAAGCTACTGAGGCTCACTACCTTCGAAATGAAGTTGTTGAAAGCTATTTTTTTGCTCCAAAAAGGTAATGATTTGGTTGTCACTATTGAACACTTGCCAATGATTAGCATTGTCAGGCACACTTGGTTGAAAGACTAGTTCAATAGTGTACCTATCTCCCTTAAAATTAGGGTGAGGAACCAATAGAGTTACTGAAATAACTAGTGCATTAGCCCGGTCATTGAATTCCCTAGATATGGCAGAGATGCTGAAAGCATCAAAGCTTTAAATTTGATTTTAGACTAGATTACGATAGTAGTGCAATCTCTCATTTTTGGTTTGATACATGTTTCTCTCTTAAAATACCACCAATTTAGCATATTCTTTAGCATGAAGGAGCTTGATGCTTTTGTCTCGAGTAGCCCTTAATTCAAGCAATAGAGATTCATACTCAGTTGTGTTATTGGTGTTGCTAAACTGTAACTTGTATGAAGAAGAAAAAATATCTCCTTGAGGAGATATCAACACAATCCTGGCTCTTAAACTAATAGAGGAGCAACTGCCATTAAATTCTAGAATCCATATCTCATTAGACACTAATTTTTCCTTAGATTCAGCTTCATTTGGAAGAGGAGACTCTTCAACGCTTGCACTGTGCTCCACCAATATTTCTACTATTCCATCCAAAACAATTTTCAGGTTGTCACCTTTAAGAGCTTCATTAGACACCTCATGGACTTACTCCATGGATAGAAAGCAGTTACCCATGCCTGAAGACTCAAACATAATTTGAGCTTCAGGTGCTAATGTTTGAGTGACCACATATTTTATTTCCTTCTCAGGGAGCAATCTCTGCATAATGCCCTTGATTGGGATCCTTACCTCGGATAGGTCCATGCTTAATTTACCACCCACATTCTTGCAAAAAATTTGCCCAAGAAAGATGCCCTATGATGCTGAGACGTCAGCCACTAAGATAGTCATCTTGATTCTCTTATCTGGGAATGCTGCAAATGCAAATTGGACATCCTTGATTTATCTTAGCAATGGCACTTGCTTGTTTTCTATGGAGAAACATCTTCCAAATGTCTTGGTCAGGGTGAGACCAAGAGATTCAGTCACTTTGGTAGGCATGACATTGTCTGAAACTCTAGAATCAATGATGCAATTGTTCAACTGATGTCCATTTATCAGTAGGGAGACATAAAATAGTTCAGTTCTCCTAAAAACAGCAGGAAGAGTAATGACAAGGTTATTCCAGGTGGATGTGTTCTTAGAGAAATCACAAGTTACATTTGGAATTGATTGTCCTATAGGGATGATTTGGCTCTTCACACATTGAACCAACTTATCTAATTGCTCAAGATTGGACTGCAAAAATTCAAATTTAGACATTTGAATTTTGGTTTTCTTTATATGGTCAATTATGTCAAATGTTTGAAATGAACTAATTACAGAGGATGGTAGTTCATCCTTTTGATTTGTGGGAGGGGGAGGATTGGTCTATAAATTTGAAGTAGGTGTAGGGATGTTTGATGTACTTACCTTTCTTGCAATCACTGGGTCCTTTGGCTGGAAAGGTAGAGTGGTTCCTCGCTTAGCAATTGAAATTACTGATTGAGGTCACTCCTCTAATTTTTCTTTATCAGCTTGCTAGGCTAACTGATTCTTGGACCGGGTTAACACATCATATGATCCCTCAACTGCTTTACCTTCACTTTTGGGTTCATCTTGATAATTCAGGAAACCAATGTTAGAGTCACCAGCTAATTTTTCTTCTTCTTCAGTGAAGATATTAGCGTCATCTTCAGGGTTTAATTCAGGTTGAAGGAAGAAATTGGATTCTGCTTCAAGATATCCAACTGCGAAATTGGTTGGAGGTGCTTCAATGGCAAGGTTTCTTCGTGGGAGAGGAAGACAATTTATTTTTCCTTGATTTTTGGCAGCATTGCCTTGATATGACTGATTAGGGAATGTCCTCCTTTGTACATCTCTCTATGGAGTAGATGACATCCCTTGTGCTATTTACTTTTTGAGAGCAAGCAATTCGTTGGCCAGCTTTTGCACCATTGGATCAGTGGTGGCTATAGGTGAGTATTCAAAGGATGAAGAAGATTTACCTCTGTTTAGATCTTTCCTTATCTTTCCTACCAAGATAAGGTCATCTTCCTCCTCAGTAGCCAAATCTTGAGCAGCAACAAGGTCTATGTGGCCAACACATCTCAGTAGAAAACTCACTTCAGGTAGCTATGAGTTGATGAAGAAGCATTTAAGATTCTCAGGTGTCAGTTGAGCAATGATAGGAATCTAGTTCCTCAACTTGTCAAACTTTGCTATGAAATCCCTCATAGGTTCATGAGGTTTTTTCTTCATCTGTGTGAGTTGGGCCAACAAGGCATGTGCATCTTTTGCAGGCTTGAACCTTGCTTTGAATTTAGCTTTGAGAGTGTTCCAGTCAGTCACTGACCGAGCCTGCAAGTGGTAGAACCAGTTTGCAGTAGCATCTTGTAATGTCTCCATGAACAGCCTGACTGCCACGTCCTCAAATTCCACACCTATCACACCATAGGCTATGCTGAAAGCTACAATGTGTTCATCAGGATGAACTCTCTCATCACCAAAAATTTTGGGGAAATTCTTCCTTGAAATGCATGGAAGTTCATGTAAAGGTGGAGTAATATTAAGTGGACCAAAAGAGTTACCCCAGGGGCCTTGAACTGCCATGATTTGATTATGAAAAAGGGGGATGACAAATATGGGTGGAGTATGTATAGGCAAAGCTCTACTAACAATAGAAAAAGAAGCTCTACCTTGTGTTGGTGACCTGGTATGGGTAGGAGGAACACTCCTAGATCATTGAACTTGAAGTTAGGGAGGGAACAAATCAGAATTGCCCTGCTGCACCAACTCAAAAACATGGTCAATAATACCTTGGGCTCTCTGACTTATAGTATAGCATGGAGTTGCTAGATTGTAGGATAAAAAATGGGAAAGAACTGGCCCTGCTTCAGCTTGAAGATTAAGGCTTCAAACTGCGCGTTCTATCCCAGTTGGCATGGAGGTGGAGGAAAGTGGTTAGGCTATAATGATAATGGGTAAAATACAGACCAGAGTCACTAGAGTATATAATGGATAAGGTTAAGGATTTCTTCAATTTGAAACTTGAGGCTTCAGACTGCACGTAATATCCCCAGTCGAGTCGCCAAAAATTGTTGGGTGAATATTTTGTCACCAGCTAACTAATGGGCAAAATAGGTCTCTTCAACCATAACATAGGGAGATTGGTCGGCCAAATGTGCAGGTTTACTACATTAGAGGTGGACAAATCTCTCCTCTCATCAAGGGGAGGTTCCCTATAAATATGAGGGGATATATACTATATATATATAAGCAGAAAATAACACTCAAGGGTAGGACTACACCATCCATCTCTTTTTTTTTAGAGATGATGTTCACAAACAAAAGAGAAAATCTTGGTGAAAACACTTAAGGCACTTCTCTTCTTTCAGAAGTGATCTTGTAGGGAATAGCAAGAGTTTTTTCAGGTAGTGACAAGTAACTGGTAACAGAGGTGCAATAATCAGCAGGATGAGGTGTAGCACAAAGTCTCCACCTCAACTGCCCAAAGAGTGAAATACGAAGGATAATGGGGGCACAAAGTCATCCCAAGATTTTTTACATAGAAAAAATCTAAAAACACACTGAAGACAACTATGAAAGCATAAAGTCTTTCCACAAATGGCTTCAAGACACCTTCCTAATTACTTTCACTAGTTTTGCTTGTTAAATTAAATAAACAAGAACGGTTCTAGGAAACAAACATAAGAATAAATTTCTAAGATAACATAAGCTATAACAGCACAAAGTCTGAAATTAACTTGCTTTCTCATTCAGATAAAGTAATATGATCAATAATTTGAGCTCAAAGTCTCAGTAATCGCCTTTCAATTTGGGCAGAGTTTTGCTTTCGTATTCAAAAAGATCTCTTTGCATAATACAAGAGATTACGATGTATAGTAGCCAAGAAAGGCTTGGCACTTTTTCCCATGGAACGACCCATGCTGCATTCAATGCCTTGAATGTGTATTCAATTTTATCAAAGGGGCCATTCTTGGAACAGTGCATCGACCTTAACTATGGCGTGCTCATTCATCTTATATGTCTCCTCCTTAGCATAGGTTGTCTGGTCCTTTTCCTAATGTCTACGCAGCTATCCGTTTTAATGCAGATATACCAGTCACCTTAGAGGAACATGCACTTAACTGAGTTGGATGAACAATGAACTATGGTGGTGGACCGAATTATTGTGCATCAAAGTCTAGTGAAGAAGCTCTTCGACCAGAAAGCAAGAAACTATGAGTTCCAGATTGGTGATCAAGTTCTATTTTGGGACAAGAGAAGAGAACCAAAGGGAATGCATGGAAAATTTGAATCCCTATGGAGAGGTTGGTTTACTATCCATCAGCTCAATGGTAAAAATAGTTATATGTTGAAGTATCAAGATGACACACCCTTTTCTCTGCCTCACAATGGGCAGCATCTGAAGCACTTTAATTCTTGAAGTATCAGATAAGATCATTTGTACATATGTATATTTGTATAGTCTTTAGTTCTATTTTGTGCTTTTCATTTTCATTTTTGGCACCTTTTTTCTTTGAGTAGCATGACTCTGTAGCCCAATGGCATACTTAAAGGCACTGGAGATTCTGGATTCTACTCCTTTCGATTATTTTTATAGTCGATAAAAGTTCCCCAACTAGAGCCAGTTGTTGTTCCCAAAATCCATCACTTGTTTTTGGGGACAACATATCAACTATTTTGGTCTTGGAAGCCAAAATTCTCTCTTCCCTTCTCAAAAAATTGTTTTGAGTATTTAAATTCTCCATTATTCAAGCTTTTTCAGCTAAAGGACTCGCAGGTTCAACAGGTTCAACAACCTCAACAGGCGAGCTCTCACAAAGGAACAAGTTTCGAACACTTAGGCAATTTCAAGGTTGGTTTAATGCCGAGGTTCAACCAAAAGGTCCATCAGCAAGCTTTAAACAAAGCATTGAACCATTGAACCCTGCTTTCAAAGTTTCAATAGGTTCAACGGGTTCAAAGGTTCAATGACGTCGACAGACTCAAAGAGTTAAGCGTTTTGTCAAAAGTTCAAAGTTCAGTCACTTCGGCGAGTTCAATGGCTTTGAAAGACTTAGAAGAAAAGAGAAAGATTGAACCCATTGAATCGTTAAACCTCGAACCAAAATGGTTCAAAGGTTTAAGGTTAAACAAGTTCAAATGAATGGTTTAAAGTGGTTGGTTCAAGCAGTCAACTGAATGAGCGGAACACAAAAGATTGAACTGTTGAATCGTTGAACCAAAGTTTATTCAATCGATCGGTTCAAAAGAAGTCCCCCAAAGCCTAAAGGGTGAGTGCCCTTACGGAGGGCAGTGAACAAATGGGAACAAAAAGATATCCTTTAGAAAGTTTTTCTATGGCTAATTTTACAAGGGAAATCCTTCAGACAAAATGTCTGAAGGAATTCCTTTGGACATTTTGTCCAAAGGATTCAAAGAAGAAGGCCATTCGAAGGACCTCAAAGGGTAGGTACCCTTGCGGGGGGCTCTCGGTGACCAGGAAATGGACCTTTCTCAAGGCCTAAAGGGACACCTTCCCTTCAGGAGGTTCCAAAGACATAAATTTAAAGGAATGATCAAAGGCTTGTGGACCTATTTTTACAGACTCTACAGGCTGGTTTTTATGGACTCTATAGGCTAGTTTCTACGAACTCTACAGGCTTGTTTCTATAGACTCTGCAGTCTAGTTTCTACAGACTCTACAGGCTGGTTTCTACAAACTCTGTAGGCCTATTTCTATGGACTCTGTAGGCTGGTTTCTATGGATTCTGCAGGCTAGTTTCTATGGACTCTGCAGGCTAGTTTCTATGAACTCTATAGGCTTTTTTCTACAGACTATGTAGGCTAGTTTCTATGAACTCTATAGGTCTATTTCTACAGACTCTACAGGCTAGTTTCTATGAACTCTACAGGCCTGTTTCTATGGACTCTGTAGGCTTGTTTCTATGGACTTCATATGTTGGTTTCTATGGACTCTACGAGCTAGTTTCTATGGACTCTATGGGCTTATTTCTATGAAATCTGAATGATTTAAAGAAGAAGGCCGCCCAAAGGACAGGTACCCTTGCGGGGGGATCTCAACGACTAGGAAATGGACCTTTTTCAAGGCCCGAAGGGACACCTTCCCTTCGGGAGGTTCCAAAGATCTAAAGCTGAAGGAATTTCAAAGCTTCGAGAGACTTAGAGAAAACAAAGGCTTCTAAAAAAGAGGATGAATCGTTGAACCTTGAACCAAAATGGTTCAAAGGTTCAATGGGTTCAATGGTTCAAAGAAAGCTCTGAGTAAAGGAAAGAAGTGAAAGATTCCAGAGACCAATCCAAAGATATGGTTCAACCGAAGAGCAAGGAGAGTGATGGAACCAAGGAGCCGAGAAGGCCACCCAAACCGCTAAACCAGTGAATTGATGAACTTTCAAAGGTTCAAAAGTTCATGGTTCAAAATGGTTCAAGCAACTAGCGACCAATGATGTCCCCGTAGATGTCAATTTTAGGGTAATAAAATATCTGTTGATTTTCAAATGTGGTGAGGAACCTGAAAACTAACTCAACAACTGGCTAAAAAGGGAGCTGAAAGAGCCAGTAGAAAGGGAACAGATAGCCCGAGAGCTCAAATTGCATCAGGAAAGAGGGAAAGACTAGAAATATTTGTGTAGAAGTTATTTCCAGTAGGTGGAATAGTCCACCAAGTAGCATCTGAGCATGCAAGCACTCAAGGATGCTGCCTGGTTTTCTCCATGGAGTAAAGACAAAGTGGATAGCTACGCTAATATCAAGAAGAAGACTAAGTGGCCTATACTTTGAAGGAGACAGTTGAGATGAATGGACACGCCAAAGTCAAGGCTGATGCCCTGTTCCAGCATGGCCCCCTAACAGAATTGAAAATGCATTCAAGGCATTGAATGTACAACATGGGCCATTCCATAAAAAAAGGTGCCAAGTCTTTCTTGGCTGCTATATATTATAATCTCTCTTATTGTTTTAGGGAGATCTCTCTGATATATAATCGAAACTCTGCCAAAATTGAAAGGTGATCACTGAGACTTTGAGCTTAGATTATTAATCATAGTTATTTATTTGAATGAGAAAGTAGGTTACTTTCAGACTTTGTGCTGTAATAACTTATGTTATTTAGGGGATTGTTCTTATGTCTGTCTCTTAGATGCAGTCTTGTCCATTTAATTTAACAAGCAGAACTAGTGGAAGTAATCAGGAAGGTGTCCTGAAGCCAAGTGTGGGAGACTTTGTGATGTTACAATTGCCTTTAACATGTTTGTTTTTCTATTTCTATGTAAAGGACCTTGGGATGACTTTGTACCTCCATTGTCCTTCATATATTTCACTCTTTGGCAATTGAGGTGGAGACTTTGTGGTACACCTCATTCTGCTTGTTATTGCACCCTGTTTCAGTTACTTTTACTACCAGGAAGGAATCTGGCTATTGACTGAACATTACTTCTAAAAGAAGAGAAGTACCTTTAACAATCACCTAGGATTTCTCCTTTGATCTGTGAACATCATCTCTGAAAAAAGAGAGATGGATGGTGTTGTCCTACCCCTGAGTGTTATTTTTTGCTTATATTTATAGTATATATATATATATAGCGCCTCATAGTTATAGGGAACCTCCCCTTGATGAGAGGAGAGATTTGTCCCCTTTTGATGTGGTAAACCTGCACCTTTGGTCGACCAATCTCCTTATGCTATGGTTGAAACAACCTATTTTGCCCATCAGTTAGCTGGTAGCAAAATATTCAACCAACACAAACATCCAATCCACTTCTCGATCAAGTAGATAATTTAGCTCATCTTCGATCATTTCATTTTATTTTGAAATCACAAATGCCTTTATATGTGTCCTCATTTTGAGGTGAGAGATGAAGACCCTATTGTTGCAACCACTTAGCTCAAAAGACACATAAATGTATCATATGCCAAGAAAAATAATTTAATCATCACTTGTTATTGTCCAAAAACATATGTATTTGAATTTTTTCCATCAAATGATATAAAAATAATTTAGGCAAAGTATGTTTTTTTCTAGAAAAAATCACAATTTATGATATTATAACAAATTACAATCCATAAATGTGTTAAAACACATAACAACAAGTTTCATAGTGGGATAAACCATAAGAAAATAGTCAAATAGAGGATATAACACTAAGGGAAAAAAAGAAGATCCCATCAAGGGAACCCATAAATACCAACAAAGGCCCATAAAAAAGTGTCAGAAAGAGAAATGTTACAAACCATGGATATTTATAGTTGATGAATTTGGATTTAGTTATTTTTAACTAAGCTTTGAGATATATGAGGTTATGGAACAGTAGGATATTGCTTAAGTTAAATGATTACATTGATATGAGTTAGCTGTAGTATATATATTTACATTACGAAACATGTTGATTTGTTATTTTAGGTATATTTTATGATGAACATATATCGTGATATTATGATCTAACTACCTACTTGTTGTGAGGTTGAATTAGGATAACTCATCCCTCAGAACGTGATGGAGAGAGAGCATCATCAGAGAGGGTGATGTAGATAGAGTTTTTGGAGGATGACAGAAAAATGGGCTAGAACCTTGCACACACTACATTAGCTAACATATATTAAATTCATAATAAAATGGTTAGCATAATATGTTTTGATGTCATTTGCATTAGATATTTATTTAAACATGGTTGTTAGCATAGTTTAAATGGTTATTTGGAATTCATTTTATGTGATTGCATATGTGACTATTAATGCTTTCGAAAATGTAAATTTGCGTAATTAGTGCAAATTCAAGATTATTGATTAATGAACTTATCATTAAAATAGTTTGAGATTTAAGGTACTAATTTAACTAGCAGATATGCATTAAAAATTATTTAGCAAATATGTTGTAATAAATGTAGAAATAGAGAAAAAAGAAAAAAAAAATGGCATGTTTAAAAGAAGAGGCAAGTTTTAATTAAATCTCATAATTTATGTGAAAGGGAGATAAAATAAATAAATAAAATAATGGAAAATCATTATTAGGATAAAATAAAAAAATAAAAAATAAAGAAAAATAAACAAGAATGAAAAAAATCTAGAAAGGAAAAAAAGTGTCGTACTCTTAGAAAAGGAAAAAAGAGAGGAGAAGAAGAAAGGCAACAAAGCGTGGGAAGGCAATACAAAAGAGAACAAAATACTAGAGAATACAATAAAAAGGGGGGTGCAATATAAAGAAAGGGAAAAGAGAAAATGTAGCACTATGAGTGTGTTCTTCCAACTGCCAGGTAGGTGGAGTGATTCAGATTTTATTGGAAGTTTAGTAAATTTTTTGGGTATATTCATATTTGTGTTAATTCAATTTTATGCTCTGAATATATGTATATATGTATGTTATTTGATATCATATGAGTTATATGAATTATGATTATCTCACACAATATCACATTGTATAAGCACAAATTAACATTTTCATGTCTAATATATTCGTATATGATTACTACCATACAATATCAATATTATATCAAATTTCATGGTTATAACAATGATTTTTATAACATTAATGAGTTTAAAATTTGATATTTGACTTAAACGATAATATACTTTAATATGGAATTCATTATAATAGACATAGTGTACGTTTATGATATAGTAATCATATAATCTAACAAGGAAACACTATATCAATAATACGGATTTTGTAGAGAATGAAGAGTCTCTATACTATTATCATTGTTATACTTTATAAAATATGGATGGCTATTGAAACTAATATAAAGTTATGATACAAAAAAATACACATGAACACGAACATGCATACTATTATATTGTTATACAATTACTTATGCTTTGATAAGGAGACACTATACAGATAAAACTTTGATATAGCGAAAAACTCTGATAAGATAAAGCCCTGATTGAAATGCCTCTTAGTTACAATGAACTGTAACTTATATAACTTTTGAATACATACATAAAACTAAATTATATCATTATTATGTACATGCCCCAACATTGAAAAACTTGCATATTATCTATTATATACTTATAAAGTGTAATTTATTCCCAGATTATTCCCCATAGCTATAAGATAATTCATGTATCTAATCCTAGGATTATTTAGCCCCATTATGACATGGGTATTGGATTATATTATAATTATATGGAAAATGCTAATAGCGGGGAATAATTCATGTATGTAATCTATTCCCTAATAGTTTATAACTAGCATAGAATAAACTTGCATCTGATTAACAAATAAATGTGAAATATGATAAGAGAGATGGTCTGCCTTCAACGATTTATATATTGATTTCAGCAACTTGTATTTTACTAAAGTGATTCATAGTGTTGTGTTATATATTTTATAACAATAAAACACCACATCAGATAATTATTGAATAGATGATCAGATGGTATAGCGATCTGGTGTGGGGTAATCCACCCAATTATGGCATACCAAATATGTTCATAAATATAACAAACTCTTTGTGGACAACAACTTATATCTACAACGATTTGAATAATATTGATATTTCAAATACAATGACTTACTTAGAGGCAGTGATTGGTTTATATAGAAAAAACTTTAAATTTTGGTACATAAACTTTTATATATGCAGTAGTTACACATTAATATATGGTAGTGCTAATCTTATAGATTCGCTATTCTTTATAGTGTCTCTATTATTTAATAGGAAAATATATACTATTGTATTTCTCATTTTCATAGTGATCTTTGATTTCCACAATAGTATAGTAGAGGCATATATATTTTTGATACTTTCATTAGGTAAAGTTTATATATAACCCATAGCATGTTATTATTATATCACATATTCAATATAATAATATATTCATGACATATTTACTATAAATATGTTTTCTTTACATGGAAAGAAATTAAAATCAAATACTGGGGTTATGTCATGGAATGGAACACTTTTACTTTAGTAAAAATATATAGTAAACATATATCAATAGTTAATTAAAATATGTGTTGAACTTCTCTTTTGTGATCCAAATATATGTGTGTGTGTGTGTGTGTGTGTAGCATTGAATATTTGGAATATTTCCTTTTTGTGTCATCATTTACATGTGATACCTATATTCATATTTGCATACATAGCTATATCTTTATCGGAACCAACATGTTTTTAATATTTAAGGGTGTGTAAGTACTAATTATAACAAGTCAACAAAATCAAACTTACATAGGATAACATGCATAGATGACTATAAGGAGCTCTATGAGTGTTATAATGTTGTAAATAATGATGATCTAATATAGGTATAAATAATCTATTGCCTATGATAAACTAGGAGCATTAGTAATAGATCGTCAATGTATAAACGACTAAGTCATTGATCGAAACTATAATGACTATGGAACTTTATAAACCATATTTATATATTGGTAAGTACTTTTATGTGAAAGATAGTACAAATAGAATTAATATATATGAGGGTATTCATATAGAAAATATATCTCTACATGGACTTGGGTATTCATATAAAATATTACATATATAAGAGTATTGGGTCATATGCCTAAACTTGTAGCTAAATTGATGGTTAAACCAAGTCAAAGGGTCCTATGGGTATTGAAAACTATAAACCATATGGATATAGCCTCCTAGAGACATAATAATTATTTGAATGAAAGATTATGTTCACATGGGACATAACTTGGTTACCAGATTCCCTAAAATTATTATGGCTATTAGTATATATATTCATGCAGTTATGAAAATTTATGAGTGGAACATACTATGAGTAAATAGGATAAAATGTTTAGATAATGTAGCATATATTAGTGCATCATGATATTTGCCTATAAGTTATAGTAACATATAATTTAAACATAGATTATAACTGGGTGGTATAAACTATACTTGTTTGCCTATTATTTAGGAATATGTGACATCTAATTCTTGAATTGTAAGATAGATTATTCATAATTGTGCAGTTATGTTCATGAATAATGAAATATGATATTATGGGATGTCAGAGTGTTTTATGTTTGAAAACTATAGTTTAAATGTATGTTATAAATAGGCGGTACAAAATATAATTGTTATGTCTAGATATGTTCATACATTTTATGGACTAAATGTATGTGTGTTGGTTATTCTTATGAATAACGTGTTTATGATAGTTAGTAGGACCTTATTTATGTGTGCATACAACCCTTAAGAGTATAGTGAATCTTAAAATGAAATATTTTAAGTTAATGTGAATTGAGACTTGTTTTGTTATATCTAGTCACTTGAATTGAAGCTTATGTTTCTATGTATTTATGACTACTTTATTATGACTTATTGTGTAAAATTAGTAGTTATTTATTAGAATACTAGAATATGATGATATGGCTTATCATAGGGTGTAGTATATTTGGAAAATACTTATAGTAATTATAAACTGTAATTAAATGTGTGTTTTATGAACATAAGAATCCAATAAAGGGAGATTAGTATCCTGTTAATAGATGAAATCAAATGCAAAAAAACACTAATGAACTAACACTTTAAGCCTAGATCTTGGGGTGGAGCTTAGTGAAGAAAAATCATTGACAAAACACAACTAAAATGCAAGAAAACAAACTTTCCTACCTTCTTGGAATGTTCTAAGAGATCTCTTCATTGGATTGCTCATTGTGCTCAAGTAGTTTTTGGTAATGGAGCTTGGCTATCTCCTTCTTTCTTTGACATCAATGGATTTGTGGCTTTGGCTTGTGAAGCTTGAATCAATATTTTGGTATAATAACACTATATCAAAATAGCTTTGAAATCATTTGTGCATTATAACTCTGGCTTATGAAATCTTTAAATTATGAGTGTGAGGCCTTCTATTTATAGATTTTTTAAATGGGCTAGGATCAACCATGACTGTCCATATCAAGATGAAGATGTGTGTCCATGAATTAATCTAATTATATAGATAAAATCTATAAATACTCTCATCGTGATTTGGGAATAAGGGGCATTAATGAGGTATGGGGGGGGCTTAATCAGATATTTGTTGCATTTATAGCCTATGGATGCTACCTCAAAAAATGATGTCACATGATGATACAAATATTAGAAACCAATTGTTAATAAATAAATATTAAATAAGTTCCATGGATTTCTTATTTAAGCTCATAATTTGGTTTAATTTTCCTAAGTAAGATTAAACAATTTTAGTGCAATTCTTTGGAAATTGATGCACAAATCAATCAAATTAGTCTAAATATCATATTATTGGGTCAAAATTTGACTGGATTGGAATTATAAGGTGATGTTAGTTGCATACAAACTAATATCCCATTTAGGATGTTGTTGACACAAAATAACACATGCACATATGTGCTTTTGAATTAGGGGAATTTAATGGTTTAGAGCGTCAAATTACATTTTTAGCATTTTGGCTCAAGATGATTCATGAATAACTAACAATCACATAAGATGCATTGCCCGGTTTAGGGATATTTTAGCTTAAATCGACACTTGTATATGACAAGTTCAACCATTTAGTACATTTTAACATTTTTAGCCCAAATTGTGATGTTTGGTAGAAATTGGTTTAAAAGTTGGTTAGAGGTCATTAATGGCCACTTTTAGGTGTCTATAGTTTGCCCTTATTTTGGAAGGCATTTGCAAACTATAGGCATAATAACATCTTCTCAAAGAATGAAAAGGTCCTACATGCCTATGAATTCAATGGTAATACATGAACTGTATGTGCCCCCTTGAGGGAATAGATGGCAAATGGGTCGACAAATGGTCCCTCAAAAGAACAAAATGAGTGAACCAAACAAATGAAAAGTGATTGGGTGACAACACAATGATTTGCCCAAAAGTGGTTAAAATCATTAAGAATGCAAGTGGGATGGTGTACAATGGTTTGCCCAAAGGCAATTATAAGCATTGTACATTTATTATGGCAAAAATGATATGATAACACAATGATTTCCCCAAAGGTAGTTAGAATCATTGAGAATGCAGGTGGGATGGTGTATAATGGTTGGCCCAAATGCAATTATAAGAATTTTACCCCAATTATGGTAAACAAGATTGATGGTTGATGATTGAAAACATGATGATGATAATTTGATATAGAGGATAAATATGAATTGAGACAACCTGCTAGTTGGGAGATGCTTATCTGAACTAACAAAGGTTGAAATTCTTTAATTGTTTAATTACTCTGTTTGGGATATGATTGGGATAGGATCAAAAATGGTGTTGATGACAAAGAGAGAAATAATTGTTTAACTGATGTATAGACTTCTCAAAGTTAATTTTTTCTATAGCACGTGACGATAATCATCATGATAGAACACCATGAGGACTTGGCCAAAATATGCATAAGGACTGACTCCTGATATCCAATACTCAATTGAAAATAATGTACCAATGATAAAACCTTGATGACAATGTTGACACATGAATATGGATGAATTCAAGAATAAGTGCATAAGGAATCACCCAATGAACATACATAGTCTTGAAACAAGGTAACAATACTCAAGAAAAAAAAGGCACATACACACACAAAAAAAAAAAAGAAATAATGCACATCGCCCCTAGAAAATAGGCAAAAACTTATCAAACATGATGGATGTGATAGAAGAATAGGAATGCGCTCACAAAATGGAGAGAGTGTGGGATAAAAGGCCAAAAAGTATGGGGAAACTAAGTGATAAGTGATTTCTTATGACTTAGTAAGGGTTTTCAAAATCCTTAAGGCAAAGAAGTGGTCAATGTTTTTGGTTTTTCTAAACATTTTTACAAATGTTTTTGAAATTTTGGAGTACTTCAACTCGATCAAGAATGATGAGATACTAAACAGTCCAAACTCACAAAATGACAAGAGCTTGATGGAAAAGGGGGACTAAACTGATCTTAATGTGAATCAAGTTTGACCCACATAGTCCCAAAATGGCCTTAGGTCATAGTAGTTTCACCTTACAATGGAGGATTTTGACTAGTGTAGCAGCCAATTCAAAAAAAATAGGCATAGTTGGCATAATAGCTCAGTACGGAATGGTAATGGCAAGTTGATATGTCAAAGAACTATAAATAATTATTGCCCCTAGTTTGTCCATAGTTGGTTATAACTAAGAAACAACAATAGAGATCAATGATACTAATTTGCCCATAGGCAGTTATAATTAGTAACAAGACTGGTGAGACACTAATTTTTCCAAAAGATGTTATAATTAGGTCCACATAAACAAAGTATGATATAAAATAAAATAAGAAATGAAGGATACAACTGCCAAAACTTCTGTCATACTACTCTGAATACATCCTTTATTTGGAATTCTTGAAATAACCACTAAAATTGATTTGATTCTTCGTGTTGAATGTGAAACCAATGGATGAACCAAGGTCAAGTGATCTAGGTAAGAAGTGTCAAAACATGTTGGTTGATGAAAGGGTATGGCATAATGGAACGACAGGATGACAAAGTGATAGAATGGTATAGTATAAAGAAAAAAGTCAATAATATGGTATAATTTGAAATGGTCCTCATAGACAATACACCAAGTCACTCAAATAAAGTAACGCTTGAGGTGTATAATGTTCATTGGCTCATCAAGTTCATCTCTGTCTGGTATGGTGAGCTTGTATGCTTCAGTGTCATAATCTGCAACAATGATGAAATGACCTACCCAGTTGGGTTTGAACTTGCCTTTATGCTTCTTTTCAGTCATGGGATTCTTTTGGTTCTCTTTGAGGACAAGATCACTAATTTCAAAGTTTTTATATTTCACATGTTGATTATACTGGCCACAGAGGCAGTTTTGATATGCCTGTAGATTATTTATTGCATCCATGCACTTTTCATCAGGCAACTTCAGCTCTTGCAAGTGAGCTAGTTGATAGTCTTCATCATCCAAAACATGTTTCAGAGAGATGTGTAAAGAAGGTAACTCAACCTTAATGGGAATAATGGCTTCAATATCATAAACAAGTGAGTATAGAGTGGATCATGTTGGGGTGCAGTGATTAGTATGGTATTCCTAGAGGGCATGGAATATCTAAAGGTGCTAATTACAACTGGCATCATTAACAATCTTTTTTAGGATGTTGATAATGGTTTTATTTGATGATTTGGTCTGGCCATTACCTTGAGGGTAATATGCCATGGAAAAGTGTTGTGTGATGTTGTATTCGGCACATAGCTTTTTGACATCCTTGTTCTTACATGATCCTCCATTATCAGATATAATGTTAGAAGGGATACCGTAGCGGCAAATAAGGTGGTTGAAAATGAATTTGGAAATTTGCTTTCCAGTCACGTGAGGGATATAGCTTTAGCCCACTTAGTGAAATATTTGATGGTGATGAGGATGTGTTTATGGTCATCTAATGAGGTGGGGTTTATCTTCCCAATAAGATCAAGGCCCCATGTACCAAATAGCTATGGCATCAACATTGGTTTCAAAGTCTTGGCTAGGGCATGAATCAGATTGGCATGTCATTGATATTTATTGCATTTTTTTACATATGTAGTTGTATCTACATCTATTATTGGCCAATAATAGCCATTACGTAGGATATTTTTAGATAGGATTGCCCCATTGGTAGAGGCTCCACATACCCCTTCGTGAACTTCTCAAAATGCTAATTTAGATTCTATCGAAGGTAAACAATGAAGTAGAGTTTAATTGAAATTGTGGTAATATAAGGTTGGTCTGAGTAAGGTATAACATTATTCATTGTGGATGAATGCTTTGGAATGTTTGTGGGATAAGTCTAGTGGCATAATTTATTCATGTAAATAGGCATATAGGTCAGAATACCAAGTAGAGTTGGGCCCAATAATATCACAAGTCATTATGACAGTTAAAGCTTCATGAGCTGGTGTTGTTAGATTTTCAATGAGAAATTGGTAGTCTTTTGTCATCTCTATATGTCGAATGTGTGACCCAATCGTAGCCATTGCATTTGTTATTCTATTGCTTTCCCTTGGTATATGTTCAAATTGGATATTAGTAATATGTTACTTGAGAGTGTTGACCATGGCCTTACATTGAACTAGCTTATCATCTTTGGTATGAAAGTGGTCCGTAACTTGATTAATGATTAATTTTAAATCACCATAAACCTTTAGATGTATGTTCCATTGGACTGCCTGTTGAAGCCCTACTACAAGTGCTTCATATTCGGCCATGTTATTGGTATAAGGAAAGCTGATTCTAAATGATTTGGGGATTAGATCCCCCTATGGAGTGATAAATAAAAGGCCTACCCCTGATCCATGTGTTGTGAATGAACCATAAAAATATAGCTTCCAATACTACTCCTCGAGAGGTGTTTCAATGATGGTTATAATGGAATCATCAAGAAATTAGAATGTTAGTGGCTTTGTATCTGCAATGGGTGTTTTAATAAGTTGATTTGCAAGAACTTGCCTCTTGATAGCTTTTTGTTTCATATATTCTATCTCAAACTCACTGAGAAGAATGATATATTTGGCCATACGACCTTGTAAAGCTATTTTAGATAGTAGATACTTGAGGGGTTCTACTTTTGAAATGATCATGGTCTTATTGTTCAACATGTAATTTTGTAGTTTTTGAGCTACAAAGATCATGGCTAAACAAGCTTCTTTGATGGGCATATAATTATGTTCATATGCTACCAGTGTATCGCTTAGATATTACACAACATATTCCTTTCCATTTTCATCATGTTGAGCTAGAAGTGCCTCTAGGGCTTGATCTATTGCTAATAAGTATAAAAGGAATGGTTTCCCTGGTATTGAAGGCAATAAAACTAGTGGATTTGCAAAATAGTATTTTAGATGCTAAAAAGCTTTCTGATAATCGTTATCCCAAAGAAATGTGACACCTTTCTTCAAAAGACATGTAAAAAGATGACACTTGTTGGCCAATTGAGATATAAAGCATCAAATATACTAGATCTTGCCTTGAAAACTATGAAACTGCTTCAAATTGGTTGATGTTGGCATGTTTGTTATGGCTTATACTTTGGTTAGATCAACTTAAATGCCCCTGTGAGACACAATGAAGCCAAATTTTTTGCCTGAAGTAACTCAAAAAATATATTTCTTAGGGTTGAAACTAACTTTATATTCATGCAGTCATTCAAATATCCTCTTCAATGCTAATGGATGATCAAACCTAGTCTTTGATTTGCCTAGTATGTCATCGACATAGTCTTTGATAATGCCATGCATCATATCATGAATATGACTGCCATGACTCTTTGATAGGTGGCCCCTACGTTATTAAGACTAAATGGCATAACTTTATAATAAAATGTTCCCCACAAAGTGGTGAACACTCTTTTATGCTTGTCTTCTACGCTATTCTTATTTGATTATAGCCTGATAATCCATCCATTAGTGAAAGCATCTCATAAACCACTATGGAGTCGAATATAATGTCAATGTTTGGCAACGAAAAGTCATCCTTAGGGAAAGCTTTGTTAATATCCCTAAAATCAATACAAAATTTGATTCCTTTTGACTTTTTACTAACTAGCACCATATTAGAAATCCATTTAGAATATTCGATTGGCCTAATACATCTCTCTTTCTTTACCAATACAACAACATGAGGATGCATTTTGCATAATTTTTGCTTCACTGGTTTGGCATCAAGATGTACCACAAGGTGGGGTCCAAACGAAGCATGTCAGAATATGCCCATACAAATATATCTACAAATTTCCTTAATAGGGTTGTTAAGACTTTGTATTCCTCATTAGTGAGAGACATGCCTAATTTAATCCACTTTGGGTCATCTGGGGACCCTATGTTTACCTTTATTATGTCTTCCACTAGAAGGGTTAAACCATCTTCAAGAATAGTGGGCAAAGATTTGAACTATTTGGCTATGTCAGAGTCCTTTGTTAGGACTAGCTCTTGAAGCTCTCCTAGACATGATGAATCAGAATCCCCAAGGGGAGATATGGCCATGTAACAAAACCAATTAGAAACTCCTGTATGATTTGATCGAAGGCTTGTTGTTCTTCAAGACTGAATTCAAATTTGTAGAAAGGTTTTTCATTGTTGTGATCTTGGATGATGTGATTAAAAGCCTATTATTCAAAACTACATTTGGACCCATAGACAAGTTCATTGTTGGTGGTCTCCTAGTCTAAATTTGAAGAAGGTTGAACACACTCATCTAATGGCACCTAAAACAATTTTTCACCACTAAACTAACCTTTATCTTTACTTTTTCCCTGGTCAAAAAGTGCCTCAAAGAGGTTTTCACTTTGGGACCTCAATGTTTTATTTATTTGTTTTTGGCTAAAGGTGTAAAACTGCTCTCTAAAATAGGCTTCATGATCCAAATTTATTGAGAATCATGATTTATGATCTCCCAACAAAATATTTTACCTAAGGCATAGAAAATCACATAAGGCCTCATCATTTTGGAACTCATCAATTGGCTTGTTTGATTCTTGTTGGTCCCAATCTATCAATTGGGGATAATATAATGGTAGTGGATTATGATGAATGACTAGTCAAAGGGTACAAATGGTGTTATGGTCAAACAAGTTGGCTTGGGTTAAGTCATCAAATTGGCTATGATCAGACTCTGCTTCACTGTCAGCATCATCGTCACTAGTCATTGGTGATATAACTCGAATAAGATACATGGGGTCACCCTAGGTAGTTTAAATCCAAGTCCATATGTTCCTTTGTATTTAGTCATAGAAATTGGCTCGAGTGTTCCTTGTTGATTTGGCCTGAGGCATCCTCCTTCATAGTCTTGGTTTTTTGTAATTTGATTAGGAATGGGATATTTGGAATTCTTGTAATAATCAATGAATTTGTCATTATATAACCATGATTCATCTCCTTTGAGAGGGTCTTTTTCTGTACTAGAGGCCAGAATGAAAGTGATAGGTGCTAGACTTTGTATTTAGCCTTTGCCCTTTCTTTTCCATTGCAGGAGTTATTTGGCTTTTGGTCTTCCAAAAGACTTAGGGTTCTATGGAAGTTTTGCAATGTGAAAGGTGTCATGGGTTAAGATTTTCTTGGGCCATTATCTGAAATCGTGTAATGATTGGATATTTTAGGAGGTGACATGTGGGAAAGGGAATTGAGGGTATCAGGGTTAATGCAGATAGCCTCTGGTAAATCAATAAGTATGGCTTTCCTTTTGTCTTGCTTGGTGATTGGATTCATGCTGAAATAATAACTGTAGATTTTGAATTTAACTTCAAGATGTTTACAATGCTCATACGGATGTAAATCTCCTAGAATACTAACCTCCAACCTTGAGTGGGAAAACTTGATACATTGGTGTAGTGTCGATGGGACCACATGAATCTCATGTAACCAAGGTCTACCCAAAAGCATATTGTATGATAAACTGAGATCTAACACATGGAAAAGTGTATCATGGGTCAAGGGCCTAATGATAACTTATAGGTGAATGGTGCCTTATGATTCTCATTCTTCGTTATCATAAGATTTGATGGTGATTATTTCTGCTTGGAGATTTGTTGAGGTATACTCGAGAAGTTTGATAAGTTTTATAGACAATATATTCAAACCTGATCCATTATCTATGAGGACATGTTTCAATTTGTGCCTCTTTATGTAGACTTCAATGTATAATGGATTATTGTGAAGTGGGACAAGGGATGACATATCACTTTGATTGATGATTACTTGTTGGGATGGAGATAGATGTCCAACCAAAGCTTGAAATTTGTTAGGAGATATGTCACTTGAAACTATGGATTGATCAAGGAACCCTATCAAGATGTTTTTATGGATTGTAGACATATGCAAAAATCTAAAATGGATATTAGTGATGGCATCTTTTACAATTGTTCTACGATATCAAACATCTTTGTTTGGATAGTGGTAAATGATTTATTCCAAGGTAGAATGACTGGTTGGATGATGGGTGAAGTGACAGATGGTTGTGGGCTTGGTATGGTAATCTTAGACCACCGAGTTATGATTACATAATTGGGATCAGATATATTACCACTATTGCTAATAAATGATGGTGGAAGGGGACCAAATAGGATAAATCTCAGTTATCAATGCACTTGTGCATGATCATGGGATAACAATGAGTTATCAATATAAGGTCCTAACATGGGAATCCCTACTTGTTGGTTCACCTGTGTGTGATCCCAGGTCAATGAAGGATTACCAAAATGGATTTTTTCATTGGGTATGATTAGAAACGATCTTATCTGATTGATACTTGGTCTATGATTAATGAAAATGGTATTAATGCGACCTCTTATAATATGGCCTACAACTACGTTGTTGTTATATGTAAATGCATGGTAGATTTATTGGTTTTTACCATTCTAACCTCAATTTTATCCATTATTTTGACACTGTTAGTTTTGCTATTAGTTTTTTTGATTCTTTTATTGGTTTAGCCTTGGTTGTTGATGTTGCACTAGCCATTTTTGTTGTTGGTTGTTATGTTTAGGAAATGGATTCTAATAAATGCCTAGGCTTTGATTAGATGTGGAAGCTCCACAATCCAATGATATCTCTCCATTTTCAATCATATTCTTGATCACATGTTTGATTTGCACACATCGCTAAAAATTATGAACATTGATCTAATGATATTCATAGAATTCATTTAGCCTGTATCGGTCTGGAATGTCAGCACCTTTAGGAATTAGCCCTTTTGTAAAAGGTTATCTGATCAAATTAGTTGTGTTAATTTTATGAAACATATTATTAATAGGCTCTCTAAAGTTGCTAAAAATAGGTTGAATTAGAACATTTCTTGTTAGAGGAGGGATTTGCAAAGGCATTTATTGCATTTACAATTTTGGTCTAGGTTATGTCTCTTGTTGTGCTTGCTAAAAAGGTTGTTGGTTAGTAGTAAGTTGGAAAGGTGGCATAGGTCAGGTAGATGGTGATTGCATCATTTGGACATGTTATGATTCTGTTACTCCATTCCTACAACATTCTTCTTGTGATTAAATTGCTTGGGTTTGTCATTGTTATTGGTCTGTGCCAATTGTGATGCTTGTGCTTGGATTGAATGTGTATTTTGGCCACTATTCTAGTTTTGATTATGGATATTATTTTGATTTGATGAGGTTAATTAAATTATCCCCTTGTTAATGAGGACTATTTCAATCAACAAACCTTTGTCAATGATATTTTTGAAGGTGTGCGTACACTACAACTCCAAATTGTAAGATATCTCACTGTGTAAATTTTTGGTAAACATAAAAGCTAGTTGTTTATCTAGTAGACTTTGGGTGAATCACCTTACAAGGGATATCCATCACTATAAATAGATTATGAATCTTTTACCAACTTTTTGTTTGGCCTATATTAAGTATACCAATGAAATTTCATGCTCGAGATTGTAAAATAAGTGCTACATCAACTTGTCTAAAAGATCATCAAAATCAGATACTAAATTCTTGGGAAACTTTAAGAAACATTCCAATTCTTGCTTTGCTAGGATTCATAGAAACAAAAATATAAGATAGATGTCACTATAATCCACGGGTTGGCATGCAACAAAGAATTCCATCAATTGGGCCTTTGGGTCACCTTTCCCCTTATATTTGTCAAACTTTGGTGGTTTATACCTAGGAGGAAATGGTATCTATAAGTATTCCATGTTGAAAGGGTAAGAATACACATCATCCAAATTGAACTTCTTGACTTGCTTCGCAGTTTGGATGGTGACAATTGCATCCTTCATTTGTTTTAGTTCCCATGAGAGGATGTTAGTGGGATCATTAGCATGTTGAGGTAGAGGTTGTGTAGTCACAAATGGATTACTTTGACTGAGGTATTGTGGAGGCATTTATTAAAAAATATTGGATTGGATAAGAAATAGACCAGGAATACACATTCATGGATTAGGGTGTAATTATTAAACTTGCACTTATGGTTGTGCAAGATTTTGGTTAAGGTTGTGTATGTAGGTTTGATGTTGGGTATACAATGGTTAGGAAGGAGGTATATCACTATACTGTACCTATTGAGGTTGAATAGGGACATATTACCGACTAGTCATACCTGGCTGATTGAGAGGGACTTGTGAACCAAGACCCTGTCGCTGAACTTGTGGCACATTTTACATGAAAGGCAACTATTGCCTAATAGTTACTTGAAGAAAGTTAAAACTTCTTTGTTACACAAATCTTGATTGGGAATTAGATGCATGTTAGATATTCAACATATGTTGCTGACTACCACTTGTATGTTATTATTTAAACATCATTTGGTTTTGGATTGACATGTTAGTCTATGATGAAAGAGGTATGTTCACTACTACTTGGTGAGGTGAAACATTGGTTGCCCCCTGTTGAGGTGGCAAAATGTGCAACCTCTACTACATGGGTTGATTATATGGTGCCTATTGTTTTGGAATATTACTAATCACCTATTGGGGAGGAGTAGGACTCATCACATTTTGTTATTTTATGACACTAGGCATTAGCTGGATACTTAATCCTTGTTTTTGGGTGCTTGATAAAGTAGTTGGCTAAGGATTAGAGGTAGTTGGTTGAGGTTGAGAAGTATAAACTCCTACTCCTTGAGTTTGATAACCACTAATGGTGCTAGTTAAAGGCACATTTTGTTGTTGACTATGTATTTATGCATTAACACCACTTTGGTTTGGATTGGACATTACTTGCATATTGTCCACTATATTTTGATCACTGTTCAACATAGAAATAGAATACACTTCCTCGATGGTTGGGGTATTGAACATGTTTTTGACCAAAGTGTTTTGCACAAGTGGTTCAAAACCCTAATTTTTTTGACCTATCAACTTAAATAAAACTCTCATTGAAGGGAGTGATTGAATAAGAGGTGCATTTGACATGGCCATTTGATTAAAGTTATACGCTAGGTTTTGATATGATTGGTATGTTGTTTACATTTTAATGAATTGGTCTTCCATGAGACCTCTTTGTGTGACAAGCAAATGTAGATCTTGATATTACATTGGTATTATGGCATTAGGGTTGCTAAAAGAGGCCTAATCATTGTTTGAATTATAAAACATTTTATAAGGTCCTCTTGGTAGATGCAAAAAATTATCATGTTCTACCTTTATGGATATATTAGGATCATAAGATAATGGCATGGTCATGTAATAGGGTTTTTGAATGTTTTTTGCAACCAAAGCCAAATATTGGGTTGTCAATTCTTGGTCTTGATATGTGTATGGAGGTGTGTTAACCAAATACCTGGCCAAAGGATCTTGAACTATGTTCCGCTATTTGAGTGTTGAAAGGTGGATATGTATCCATTTCCCAAAAAAATCATCTCCATAAGGGCCTTGAATAAAGTCTCTTGTGTGACAATATTCCCATATCTTGGATTATACATGGTTCCACTACATGTATAGTGACACATGGTCAAATCAAATGACAAATATTTCATGATAAGATGGGTTAGATTTATACAAAATCTAAAAAGCTATGTCTAAAAATACACAAGGTTCAATTAGGTCTAACTTGGTCAAAAGTGGAGTAGTATCTCCGACAAGTCTGATGCAATGATTTAGTAAAAATAGTATAATGTCAAATGTCTAATGCCAAATGTTTTACATAAATAAGATTAAGTAAAATGACTTATAAAAGTATGCCAAACTCTAATGTCCAAACATGTTCTAAATAGGTTTAAACTAGGAAATGGAAACGTTGTTAGGTCTTTTGTCCAAACGTGGAGTCAAAAGCTAGGCTCAAACAGGTTGTGCTAGGATTTTTGGTCAAACACGATGTCAAAATCTAGACTTGAAACAAAGGTTGATGATGATTAATCTAACAAACTTGGAATAGTTTGGCAAAGACTAGCCACTTGATTCTAGACATAAATGTGATCAAATTGGTATAAAACACTAAATAAAAGTCATTTGAAGATGGATTGATTTTCACAAATAAAGACAAACAATATAGTTTTCAAAATTGTGTTAAAAATTAACCTAAGTTATGCAACCCAAAAGAGAAAGGTCAGTGTATCAGCCCTTACGCGTCGAAGCCTAAATAGAAATCAATAAATGTTTGGATTCAAACTTGGAAAAGTTAATTGAAGACTCAACTTCAGAAAACTTAGGCTTTAATGACTAATAAGCTAGGCAAATTTTAATGGTGTAACAACACTAAAACAAAGATCCAATAAGGCACATGTGATTTATTTAAATAATGATGATTGGGATGCAAGACAAGACAATATTTTGAAACAATTTGGGTAACCTAAGGACGTTATCACTCCCAAAAGATGTGACAATGTTTGTGTTTCAAAGACTTTTAAGGCACAAGACTTGAAATGATTTGGGCAACATAATGTTACCCATTTCAATCAATTGCCACACTCAATGTTTTGACATAAAAGTTTTCTAAGTTAAATCAAGGTGTCAAATAGATGGCATAATGGCTCCTCAAATAATGGAGTAATGTGAACAAACAAACTCGTTCAAGACATGGTTTAAATAATAAGTTTTAGTTATAACACACCAAACAATACAAGAATAAATGACAAAAATACAACTAAGTATATCATCCTAAATCTTATGAAGGTGTGGCAAAGTGAGGTTGACTAGAACTAATTTGTTTTCAATCACCTAGATTGATCCCATGTGTACACACTTTCACATATGCACATAAGAGAAGCAACACACCAATTGAATCCATGTCAATTGGCTTATTGTGAAAAGGTTTTGTCCTTTTCATAATCACTACATTTATCACTTGCTTAATGTAGAGTGATGTCCACATTGATCATACATCCTGGGATTAACTTGCACTAATGAAGATGGTTTAATCGCTCAAACCACCATCCTAGTGGGGCGATCATAGTTTGTATACCCCCCCATGGAGAGGGGTTAAAGATGATGCCCAGAGATTAAACCCTCGACCAAAGCTTCCCTATATAACCCATGGGAGGTAATGAAGTACCCTTCACAAGCCAAAATGCATGTAATAAAATCTAAGTAAAAAGGCTTTAGAATTTATTTTTAGATCACCCAAACTATGCGGGTTTTGGGGAGAGCCTAGACAACTTTATTTTTATGCCTTTTGACTAAGGCACAATTTGTAATGAAAACGACATTTTTGATCCCAAAAGTTTCCTATAGGGGATGGGGGAAAGCATACATGCACAAATTCCTTTTTGCTCAAATAATTTTAACCAAACATGTAATGATATATGACTTATACAAAATAAAACTTCAAAGTGAGTTTAGTTTTAAAGCACCAAATTGAAGTGTTTGCTAGTGTTCTTTAGTCCCTTGGCCTTTAATTGCATTTTTTTTTTGAAAAACAATCATAAAACATTCAACATAAACATGCATTTTTTCCTTTTAAAGGACCCAAGAAAATGTTCAAGACTTAGGATTCATTGTAAGCACTAAAAACTAAATGTTTCGAAGACTTAACCAATCCTATATTATTTTTAAGCACCAATATCCAAATGTGTTAGATTAAACATGTTCATTTTAGGACCCAAAATTGAAATGTTTGGTTCGACTAAGTTCCTTTTAAAGCCAAAACAAAGTGTTTGATTAGTCAAAACAAGAAAATTAATCTTCAACTCAATCCTTTAACCTACAAATGCTAGATTATAACCCCCTGTTTAGAAGCACTTTCTTGGTAGAGAAAATGAGGTTTGAAATTTAGCTCTTAGGTTTGGATTTAATTTCACATAGTGACCATCGACAGTCACAAATAACCATTGGTAGTTTTAAGGTAACTATCACTGATCAGTTAGTAGATAACCATTGGTGGTTGAGAAAAATTACCACCGATCGATAAAATACCATCAATGATTATTTGTGAACCTAAAGGCAAAACATCAAAAAATAAATGCATTGGATTAGGTTTGGTTAAAAAATTGAAAAAAATTGTAAGGTAAAACTTAGTTGAGGAGTTTAAATGCCTTTGAAACCTAGAAATCAAGAACATGTATGATAAAAAGAATCAAAATGTAAGTTTTTATTCCATTTCTACCCTACAACCCAACCATTGATTGTTGGAACTAACCCTCTGTGGTCACATCTAACCATCGACAGTCTCTGTGTAAACCCATGAAAATGAAATCAAGCTAAACAAGGAAGAAAATCAATTTTAGAGAGCTTCAAATATCCAAAATCTCAGTTTAAGACCTACTTATTGATCTCCTTAGTAGGTGGGATGCATTGGATCCCACCAGGCATACCATTTGTGAACATAAGAATCCAATAAGGGGAAATTAGTATTGTGTTAGTAGATAAAATCAAATCTAAAAACACATTAATGAACTAACATATTAAGCCTAGATCTTAGGGGAGAGTTTAGTTAAGAAAAACCATTGACCAAGCATAATTAGAAAGCAAGAAAACAAATTTTATTACCTTTCTTGAATGCTCCAAGAGATCTCTTTGTTGGCTTACTTGGATTGTGCTCAAGAAGTCTGTGGCAATGGAGCTTGGCTATCTCCTTCTCTCCTTGGCATCATTGGATTTGTGGCTTTGTCTTGTGAAATTTGACTCAATATTTTGGTATAATAACACTATATCAAAATAGCTTTGAAATCATTTGTGCATTATAACTTTAGCTTATGAGAGCTTTAAATTATGAGTGTGAGGCCTTTTATTTATAAATTTTTCAAATGGGCTAGGATCAACCATGATTGTCCATCTCAAGATGAATATATGTGGTCATGAATTAATATAATTATGTAAATAAAATTCATAAATACTCTCATCATGATTTGGGAATAAGGGGCATTAATTAGGCATGGGAGGGCTTAATCAGATATTTATTGCATTTATGGCCTATGGATGCCACCTCAAAAAATGATATAACATGATGATGCAAATATTAGAAACCAATTTTTCAATAAATAAATATTCAACAAGTTCCATGGAATTCTTATTTAAGCTCAAAATTTTATTTAATTTGTCTAAGTAAGATTAAACAATTTTAGTGCAATTCTTTGGAAATTGTTGCACAAATTAATCAAATTGGTCTAAATGTCATGTTATTGGGTTGAAATTTGATTGGAGTGGAATTAGAAGGTGATGTTAATTACATATGGACCAATATCCCATTTAGGACGTTGTTGAAACAAAATAACACATGCACGTGTCGTGTGCTTCCAAATTAGGACAATTTAGTAGTTTAGAGTGTCAAATTGAATTTTTGGCATTTTGGCTTGAGATGATTTAGGAATAACTAACAATCACATAAAATGCATTACATTGTTTAGGGATATTTTGGCCTAAATCGACACTTGTATATGACAGATTTGAACCATTTAGCATGTTTTAGTGTTTTTAGCCCAAATTGTGATGTTTAGTAGAAATTGGTCTGAAGTTTGGTTGAGGTCATTGGTGGTCACTTTTAGGTGTCTACATATCTTACCCAGATGGTATAAAATGTAGTCATTATTTATATTATGGGATAGATAATAATATGAGATTCATTCATATGTTTGATGAAATAAATGTATGTTGTTAGATTATCATATGCTTAGCATGTTATGTGATATGATTACTAGTAAGATGTAAATTGTATGAATATTTTAGTTACATTATGTTAACCAATATTGCATTGATGATACTGAATAAGTAGTGAGGTGGACTTCATTGGATTACTAGCATCACAATGTCAGATGAAGGCAATCTGATCCAGTAGTGTGTATGAATTTTGATCGATCTATAGATCACTATTATTTATTATTTGAAAACTTTGACCAAAGTAATGTTTGGTGACAAATTGTCATTTCATTAGTATGATTTACATATTTTTGCAATATCTTGCAATAGAATGGGTTTTTATGATACACCACATGTTTAGTTTTAGAAATCATATAATACATAGGTACTAGCTTGTCTCTCTATTTTCCCGTGCCATCACTATCTACTCATCCATGAAGGGAGGGACATACCTTGATGAGATTAGTGTGAGGGATCATTGGTTTGTGGTTGTTGTGGAAAAATGATCAGATGATGCTCTCCCTCCCCAAAATAATACTACTTTTGAGATGACAATTGAGATTGCCACAGATACTGGAGAGTCTGGGGAACTCATACTCCAGGGTGCTATATAGCTTATTTATATACATTGTATTATATTGTTTTTATTATTGGAAACATTATCATAAAGAGTTATAATTACCTATTTACTTTGGATTGACAACAGTGACTATATATTGTACCAATTACGGCTAGTATTTATAATTAGTTTCCTTATTGGTTATGATGTGTTTCATATGTTGATAGTGATCAACGACTGTTAGATGTTACACGCTTATCTAAAGTTATCAAACTTAGAGTATTTTGTATGATCATTGCTTAGATTCTTGTGGTGTGATCTATTTATAGTATATGTGTTTAATTAAAAAAGTCATGTATCTATAATTAGTTCCCAATAGGGTTGTTACATGTGGTATCAAAGTCATGGCTCAAACTCTAAGACCTAATGAGTCCATTGGCATTTTTGAATCCTTATATTTATTAAAAAGGAGAATTGTGTATGTGTGTGGTAGATTGAGTGCATACCTTAGGAGCATTCATACCCTCTTAGAGTTGCTAAAGGGTTAGTTTATCTAATGTCTCAATGGGGATGGTTATATAAGATGTTTGGGTAGGTAAGTGCATATCATAGTTCTTGAGTCACAAACAAGATATTTCTACCATAGTTTGATCACTTAAATCGAACATCTCATGAGTGATTACATCCTTACTTGTTAATCAAGTCACCTATGTCATTAGTGTTTTGCGTTGTGAGTGTTTAAAAACATGGGATGCTTCTCATTTAAGTATATATGGATTAGTTTTGTGTCTTATATACACTAATCATACTCCTATAGGACCATTTTAGATTGACACCACCTATTGTGGTGGAAATTATTTTGTAGTAAAGTGTAGATGTCTTTGTTGAGGATTCCTATGTGTTGTAAGTTTGCTTATGTATTGGCACCCCATATATATATGTGGACTTGGGAAAAAGTGTCATCTCTCATAGCTAGTATAGAGGTGAGTTGTTACTCTCTCACCCTCCTTTGACATCATTATAAGCCCACTAAGTGGATTTCTATTTTCATGATGTTGAAACTTATTTCTACAACGTTGTTGACCATATTCCCTTGAGTTCATGGAATAGTGTCTACTACTTCTTGTTGAGAGAGAATTTGTAGGACTAGATGAGTTGATGCATCTATATGGTTGATATTTTTTCTTTTGGATGCAGAAACAAGTTAAGATACTGCACTTTTAGGTTTGGTAAGTTTGTATTGAATTTGTCAACTTGGGTTGTGATGCTAACTTTATACCATGTGAGGGTATTTAAGAGTTTTTTTATTGAGATGTTAGTTCTTTACTTTCCACTTGTGACTTTTTAGAGTTACTACTTTATCTAACATGTGAACCTAGACCATGTGGTATGACAAACTTTGAATTTATATTGGTTCTATATTAAAAATTATAAGTTGTTTATAATTGTTAAGTTATTATATACCCTTGATTAGATTGATATTATTTTATTTTAATTTAAAACATGTAGTTTTGAAGAGTTATTTATGTACCTTTTGCCTTGAGCAAGTATGAAATAGAATATGCAAAACATCTTGTCAGTTTAAGGGGTTGAGATAAAATTATAACTTGTGTATCTAGTTGAGCAAGAAGGGAGACATTATCTCGGTTGTTTTCTTGTATAAGGTTGTAAGGATGATGTGATTCTTGGCCTTTGAATGTTATGATAGTTTTAACATCATTTTGTCATAACTATGAATATAACAGAATAGGTTAAGTTATAAAATATGATACTAAATAAGTTTGGCTAATGGAAACTCAATATAATTATGAAATGATTGTATGATTTTTCTTATATGTTGTTACATCTAGAATAATTTAACATATATTATTGCTTTATATGATTTATTAGTATAGAATTGTGATTCATTGAACCTTGTGCATGTTTTTGAGATAATTAGGTCATAGAGACCTAAGGAAAGAGTCATGAATTAGGAACATGAATACTAAAATATGGGAGTTGACTCTATCTAGTCTCACATTGACTCAATAGTTACAGAGTTTGGATCCGAAAAGGAGATCTTGTCGAATCTAGGATTTGTCATACGAAATTATCAAATTCAGTCGTATGGCCATACACATGTATACTATGGAACATTTATTCCTTAATTTTGTATACATTAAAAATGTAATATTTCCAATTCTCAGTCATTGTCATACTTGTTAGGAGCTATATGGAGTAGTGACAATATTGACATGTTATACTTATCAAGAGCTACACGAAGTAGCAATAGTATTAACTTATACACATTATTCTTGTCAAGTTCCCTAAACACTTTTTTTAAGAATGAGAAAAACACTCTCTAAGTTAGAGAGATGTGTAGAGGGGCTGGAGAGTTTTGTGGAACGCTCCCTTGTCATTTGTTTTTAGCTTTAATGATGATCTCATGTGTTTTTGTAAAGTCATTGAAACTTTCACTAAGATATTTGGGACCCTTTGAGGTTTTATAAGTGGTCAATCCTACAGTTTATAAGCTTATCTTGATATTTTTGGACCCTAGAGTGGTCATGATAAAACCAATTAGAGTAAGTGACACTCACAAACTTGGTTTGCATAATAGGGAGATGTCACAGAGCAGGGTCTTGTGAGACCAATACTCTGTTAATAGTGTTTTAGGGAGAACTATAATGAGTTCTAAAGGTGAATTTTACATTAATTTTTTTGATTAAATACTTTATTATTTTCTATTGAATACTATTTTTTATTCAAAATTTATGTTAGAATATGAGTCATCCAGGATGATGACTAGTTTTAGGGGGGAAGGATGTTACATCTTGATTCCTCACTAAGCAAACTATATTATTATTTATAGATATTTATAGTTGACAAATTTGGATTTGATTATTTTTAACTAAGTTTTGAGATATATGATGTTATGAGAAAGTAGTATATTGCTTAGGTTACATGATTACATTGCTATGAGTTAGTTATAGTGTATATGTTTATATTATGAACATGTTGATTTATTATTTCAGCTCTATTTTATGATGAACATATATCATGATGTTATGATGTAACTACCTGCTTATTGTGAGGTTGACACAAGATAAATCATCCCTCAGAACATGATGGAGGGAGAGCATCATCGAAGAGGGTGACATAGATGGAGTTACTGAGAGATGACAAAGAAATCGGCTAGAACCCTGCACACACCACATTAGCTATCACATGTTAAATCCATAATAAAATGGTTAACATAATGTGTTTTGATGTTGTTTACATTAGATAATCGTATAAACATTGTTTCTAGCATAGTTTAATTAATTATTTTGGAATTAATTTTGCGTGATTGCATGTGTGACTGTTAATGCTTTCAAAAATGTAAATTTGCATAATTAGTACAAATTCAAAGTTATTGATTAATGGACTTATCATTAAACTATTTTGAATTTTAAGGTGCTAATTTAATTAATGGATATATGTTAATTATTATTTTTCAAACATGCTTTAATAAATGTAGAAATAGAGAAAAAGAAAAAAAAGAGGAAAAATGGTAAGTTAAAAAGAAGAGACAAGTTTTAAATAAATCTCATGATTTATGTGAAAAGGAGATAAAAAAATAAATAAATAAAATAATGAAAATTTATTATTAGGTTAAAACAAAAAATAAAAAAATAAAGAAAAAAAAGAAGGAAAAAGTTCTGGAAAGGAGAAAAGATGCTATACTCTTGGAAAAGGAAGAGAGAGAGGAGAAAAAGAAAGGCAATAGAGCATGGGAAGGTAGTATAGAAGAGAAAAAAAGACTAGAGAAGATAAGAAAAAGGTGGGCACAACATAGAGAAAGGGAAAAGAGAAAAGAGAAAAGAGAAAGGGTAGCACTTCGAGCATGTTCTTCCAACTGCGAAGTAGGTGGAGTGATTCATATTTTATTGGAAGTTTAATAAAATTTCTAGGTATATTTGTATTTGTGTTAATTAAATTTTGTGCTATATGTGTGTGTGTGTGTTATTTGATATTGTATGAGTTATATGAATTATGATTATGTCACACAATATCACAACATATAAGCACATATTAGCATTTTCATACCGAAATATTCGTATTACTATCATATGATAATAATATAATATCAATTTCCATGGTTATAGCAATGAGTTTTATAATAATGAGTTTTAAATTTGATATTTGAGTTAAATGATTATATACTTTAATAAGTAATTTGCTATAATAGACATAGTATACGTTTATGATATAGTAACCATATAAGCTAATAAGGAAACACTATATCAATAATATAGAATTCACAGTGAATGAAGAGTCTCTATACTATTATCATTGTTATACTTTATAAAAAAAAAGATAGCTATTGAAACCATTATAAATCTTTGATACAATGAAATTCACATGAACACATACATGCATATTGTTATATTGGTATACAATTACTTATGTTTTGATAAGGAAGAACTATGCGGTTAAAACTTTGACATAGTAAAAAGCTCTAATAAGATAAAGACTTGATTGAAATGCATCTTATTTACAGTAAAACTGTAACTTATATAGTTTTTTAATATAGGTATAAAACATAATTATATAGTTATTGTGTACACGGCCCAACATTGAAAAACTTGCATATTATCTATTATAAACTTAGGAGTAATCTATTCCCAAATAATTCCCCATAGCTACAAGATAATTGACGTATCTAATCCTAGGATTATTTAGCCCCATTATTCCTTGGATATTGGCTTATATTATAATTAACTAGAATATGCTAATAGTGAGGAATAATTCATGTATGTAATCTATTCCTTAATAGTTTATAATTAACATGGAATAAAATTGCATCTGATTGACAAATAAATGTGAAATACAGTGAGAGAGATGGTCTGCCTACAACGATTTATATATTGATTTCAGTGACTTATATTTTACTATAGTAATTCATAATGTTGTGTTATATATTTTATAACAATAAAACACCACATCAGATAAATATTGAATGGATGATCAGATGATATAGTGATCTAGTGTGAGGTAATACACCTAATTATGGTGTACCAGATATGCTCATGGATATAGCAATCTCTTTGTGGAAAATGACTTATATCTACAGTGATTTGAATAATATTGATATTTCAAATACAATGACTTACGTAGAGGTAATGATTTGTTTATATAGAAAAGACTTTAAATTTTGATAACAATGATGTTTATATATGCAATAGTTATGCATTAATATATGATAGCGCTAATCTTATAACATTACTATTATTTATAGTGTCTCTATTCTTTAATAGGAAAATATATACTGTTGCATTTCAAATTTCCACAAAGATCTCTAATTTACACAACAATATAGTAGGGGCATATATATTTTCAATAATTCCATTAGGCGAAGGTTGTGTATAACCCATAATATCTTATTACTATATCACATATTCAATAGAGTAATATATTCATGACATATTTATTATAAAGATATTTTAATTATGTGGAAAGACATTAAGATCAAATATTGGGGATATATAATGGAATGAAACACTTATTCTTTACTAAAAATATATAGTAAACATATATTCACGGCTAATTAAGATATGAGTTATATCTCTCTTTTGTGATCTAAATATGTATAAATATGTGTGTGTGTGTGTGTACATGTGTATTGAAAATTTGTATATTTTCTTTTGTGGCATCCCTTACATGTGATACCTATATTCAGATTTGCATACATAGCGATATCTTTGCCAAATCCAATGTGATTGGAATCTTTAAGTTTGTGTAAGTACTAATTACAACAAGTTGAAAAAATCAAACTCACATAGGGTAATATGCATAGATGGCTATAAGGAATTTTGTGTGTGTTATAATGTTATAAATAATGGTGATTTGATATGGTTATAAATAGTCTATTGCCTATGATAAACTAGGAGTATTATTAATAGATCATCAATGTATAAACGACCAAGTCCTTGATCAAAATTCTAATGACTATGGAACTTTATAACCATATTTATATATTGGTAAGTAATTTTATGCCAAATATAGTATGAATATAGTTAATATATATGGAGGTATTCATATAGAAACTATATCTCTACATGGACTTGGGTATTCATATAAAATATTACACATATAGGAGTATTGTGTCATATGCCTAAACTTGTAGCTAAATGGATGGTTAAACTAAGTCAAAGGGTCCTATGGGTTTTAAAAACTATAAATCATATGGATACAACTTCCTAGAGATATAATAATTATTTGAATGAAAGATTATGTTCACATAGGACATAACTTGGTTACCATATTCCCTAGAAACATTATGGCTGTTAGTATATATAATCATGCAGTAATGAAAGTTTGTGAGCGGAACATACTATGAGTAAATAGGAGAAATTTTTTAGATAATATAACATATGTTAATACATCATGATGTGTGATTATAAGTTATAGTAACATGCAGTTTAAACATAAAATATACTCAAGTGGTATAAACTATACTTATTTGCCTATTATTTAGAAATATAGGACATTTGACTCTTGAATTGTAAGACAAATTATTCATAATTGTAAAATTGTACTCATGAACAATAAACTATGATATTATAGGATGTCATAAAGTGTTATATGTTTGAAAACTATAGTCTAAATGTATGTTATACTTGAGTGGTACAAAATGTAATTGTTATGTCTAGATATGTTCATACATTTGATGGACTAAATGCATGCATGTTGGTTATTTCTATGAATAATATGTTTATGACAGTTAATAGGACATTATTTATGTGTGCATATAACCTTTGAGAGTATATCGAATGCTAGAATAGAATATTTTAAGTTTGTGTGAATTGAGACTTGCTTTGTTATATCTAGTTACTTGAATAAAAGCTTATGTTTCCATGTGTTTATGAATACTTTATTATGAATGATTGTAAAAAATTAATAGTTATGTCTTACAACACTAGAATATGATAATATGAATTATCATTGGGTGTAGTATATTTGGAAAATACTTATAGTAATTATAAACTGTAGCTAAATGTGTGTTTGACATGGATGGTATAAACTGTAGTCATTATTTATATTATGGGATAGATAATAATGTGAGATTCATTCATACGTTTGATGGAATAAATGTATGTTGTTAGATTATCCTATAAGTAGCATGTTATGTGATACGATTGCTACTAAGATGTAAATTGTATGAATCTTTTAGTTATATTATGTTAACTAATCTTGCATTACTGATACTAAGTAAGTAGTGAAATATACTTTATTGACTTAATAACATCACAATGCCAGATGAAGGCGATATGATCAAGTGGTGTGTATGAATTTTGATTGATCTATAGATCACTATTATTTATTATTTGAAAACTTTGACTAAAGTAATGTTTGGTGAGACATTATCATTTCATGAGTATGATTTACATGTTTGTGTGATATATTGTAATTATGATACACTACATGTTTAGTTTTAGAAATCATACAACACATGGGTACTAGCTTATCTCTCTAGATTCCCATGCCATCACTATCTACTCATTCTTGAAGTTAGGGCCATTCCCTGAAGGGATTAACATGGGGGATTGTTGGTCTGTGGTTGGTGTGAAAAAGTACTTGAATGATACTCTCCCTCTCCACAATAGTACTACTTTTGAGACAAAACTTGAGATTACCACATATATTAGAGAGTCCAGGGAACTCATGCTCTGAGGAGATATGCATATTATTTATGTATATTATATTATATTGTATTTATTATTGGAAATATTATCATGAAGACTTGTAATTATTTATTTACCATAGATTGACAACAGTGGATATATATTGTACCAATCATGGATGGCATTTATAATTACTTTCCTTATTGGTTATGATGTGTTTCATAGGTTCATAGTGATCAATGACTATTAGATGTCACATGCTTGTTTATAGTTATCACACTTAGAGTATTTTGTATGATCACTGCTTAGATTCTCTTTGTGTAATTTATTTATAGTATATATGTTTAATTTAAATAAAAAATTCACATATTTATAATTAGCTCCTAGCAGGATTGTTACAGTAAAACTACCCAAAATCCCATTTAAGGTAACTCAACACACACAATTACTCATAAAAGGAAGGGAGACAAGACTCTGAAGAATTTCCATCCACTCTCTCCTCTATGTGTCATGCTCTAGCATCCAAATGCAATCATTATTACGAGAGCGCATCCACTTCAAAATTTATTTCATAAAATATATGATGAAAAGAGATTTTTTGGAAGGCATATTTAGCAAGTTGTACCTCCTCAATAATGGGATGCAGGTTGAAGTTGTCCATATAAAATAACCCATTTATCGAGTTAACAACAATAAGGAAATCACCAAATATTTGAAAATTTAAAACTCCTTTTTTAGATGAAAATATTAAAATTATTTTTAATGCCATAATCTCAACATAATTATTCATGCCTCTACCCCAACTAGATTTGACTCTAATACAATTTACATCAAGGAAAAAAATAAGATTCTACGAGCTCTATATAAGGATGGGTTCCCTTAACATGCTCCATAAAAATAAGCCTAGGTACCACTTCTAACAATATATTCCACTCTAAATTGTCTTTGCGGTTTAGTCTTACCATTTTGATCAAATGCTTCAATAATAGACAAAATTTGAACAACACATTCAGTAGGATATATATATATTTAAAAATTTGAGTATTCCGCACAAGCCACACTCCCCAAGTTGTAATTAAAGGTAAAAATTTATATTTTTTAAACCCCATATTATTACTCAATATTTTTAAGACTTATTCGATAACATTTCCACTCCAAATTAACCTTATACCCAAACAAACTCCATTTCCTTCCAAATCTAACCAGTAAAAGGATAAATCAAAAGTAAATGAGCAATGCTTTCCTCCTAATATTTGCAAAGAATACAATGTCTAGGTCCTTATTTACCTCTTTTTATAAGATATCCCAGGTGAGAAATTTATTTTTAATAGAAAACCAAATGAAGATATAGGATTTCAAATGACATTTAAACTTCCAAATGAGCTTCCACCACCAAATGCGATCTTGAGCCATTGTGCCAACAATTAAAGTCTAATAAGCAGATTTTGGAGTATAATTCCTTCCCATAGAATTTTTGTTCCAAATAAGTTCATCTTCCTCATCCTTTATCCTCACATGGGTAGTATTTAAAATAGTAGTAAACCACTCCCACTCTATGGCATCTCTACCTTCTAAATAAATCATCGCTCTCAATTTCCAAGTTTACTTCCATATAGTAGATGATTTGGGATGGGTGACCTGATTGAGAAAAAAAACCCTTTCTTATGGAGATTATCAACCAAAATTTTAGGCAACTTAAAACAATTACCACTTCCCACCCATGAGTTACAACCAATCCTCACTCTTATCCTATTGCCTTTCCACCAACTAAGCCAGGATCCTATTAAAAGGAAAGCTAAAACCATTTCTTTCCAAATAATAGAAACATTGTGACATTTTTATGTTTGGATTGTGAATCCAATCTTCTACCATATCAAGCTAGATATATTTTTGGTGCATTTTTATGTTTGGATTGTGAATCCAATCTTCTACCAATCAATCTCCAAACACTTTTTGCATCCAAAGCCTTACTAAACAAATGAATATTTTTGAGACTCCATCCTCCTTGGTCTTTTGGAATGGTAATTTTTTGTCATTTAGCCCAAATAATCCCTCTTTTCTCCTTACTCCCTATCCACAAGAATTTGAAACTCAGTTGCTTGATATTTTATAACACCCCCTTTGGAACATAAGCAAGTTATATCCAATAGACTGGAGTGGCCTCAAGAACAAATTTGATAAGAATGAGCTTGCCTCCTTGTGAGAGCCACTAATTACACCACAAATTAATATGTTTATCCACCTTAGCAATTAGCCAATTCCAATCCTTGATGACATGACCATTTATCTTGGGAAAGAAACCCATATGTTTTAGCCCACCCTCAGGATCAGTCTTTTGGAAAGGAAATTGTCATATTAGAAAATTGATCTCGTCATCGACAATACTTAAAAAAGTAACAATGGATTTATGAACATTCACCACCACACTAGTTGTAATGCAGAAAAGGTCTAAAACCTTTTTAAGTTTGAGGGTATCCCTTATAGTGCCACCATAAAAAAGGATAATGTCATCAACAAATAACCTTGTGTTATGTGTGGGTCGAGACTCGAATGAAGCTGACATTTGGCATTTAGAAGCAGGTTTGAGGCCCTCCACTAAATTGACTGAGCTATATTCTAAAACTCAGTTGCTTTATATTTTATAACACCCCCTTTAGAACACAAACAAGTTATATCCAATAGACTGGATTGGCCTCAAGAACAAATTTGATAAGAATGAGCTTGTCTCCTTGTGAGAGCCACTAATTACACCACATATTAATATGTTTATCCACCTTAGCAATAAGCCAATTCCAATCCTTGATGACATGAGCATTTATCTTGGGAAAGAAACCCATATATTTTATCCCACCCTTAGGATCAGTCTTTTGGAAAGGACATAGTCATATTAGAAAACTAATCTCTTCATCGACAATACTTAAAAAAGTAACAATGGATTTATGAACATTCACCACCACACTAGTTGCAATGCAGAAAAGGTCTAAAACCTTTTTAAGTTTGAGGGTATCCCTTATAGTGCCATCATAAAAAAGGATAATGTCATCAACAAATAACCTTGTGTTATGTGTGGGTCGAGACTCGAATGAAGCTGGCATTTGGCATTTAAAAGTAGGTTTGAGGCCCTCCACTAAATTGACTGAGCTCCATTCACAATTTACATCCATAAACTTAGGTTTGAGGCCCTCCATTGAGTTGACTGAGCTCTTGACTTCCATGTGGTAGTAGAGGAGTTGGAGAGAACTTTCGTGAGCCATTTAGTCTTCTTTTTGTTTAAAATAGAGCATGCAAAATTCACATTGTACTCTTATTTACTTAAAAACTAATATAAAATATGTTTATGACTATGAGTTATGTGTTCTCTAAATTTCTACAATAATTTATCTAAATTCATTTCATTTTCTTATGTATTTCACTATATTTTATGAATTTATATATTTTTAAAGTAGCGATAAAAGTGTCAAGTAATTATCAAGTTCTGAGTATGATTCACAATTTTTGGTTGTTGATTAACTATGATTCCCATGTTTTTATACTATGGTACAAATAATAAATAGTTATGAAAAATATGTATTTAGCTTGCAATTGATTGATTTCTAAATTTATAGACTCTGTATTAATTCATAATGGATCAATTTGAACTCAAGATTATGTCACCACCAAAATTAGAATTTTAAAGACTATAGGGACAAAAGTACACTAGGTGGATAAGGTAGCAGTGTGGATCTATCTACTAATGTGGAGTTTTCCCTATTGACTATTCAAAATAATTTTTGTTTGGATCATATGAAGTTGTCTACAAGAGTTTCCAGTCTCAAAGTGAAACTCGATTTGATGCACAAAAGACCTAAAAAGTAAAACCCTAGTCCAACATAAGGAGATAAACAAGATCAAATGTAGAGGGGAGAAAAATTTAGGACATGGGATATGGTTGTGCAATCCTCAGAACCCTGCGTGACTAAGTTTTGCCTCCATAGTCTAAGTGGAAATCAAACCAATATAGTTCTCCCTTTGTGGAAACTAACAATTTGTATTAGAATGCTTGAACAAAACATGTCCTCAACTTGCAATAAAATAAGTAACTTGGCCAATGATTATAATAAAGTGGTAGAATTAAACTTGGAAGGAATAATGCTCTTTTTTTTAATGTGGAATGCTTTTGAAATTAGATAACCAAATGCTCTAATTGAGAGGCTTTTGATGTGATTTTATAAATAGATATTTGTAATATTTTTGTTGGCCAACCTTATGGAAAGCACAAGAGAACTGTGATGATGCGTCTCAAATTTAAAATTTGTCTATTAGAGCATTTTGGTCAAATCTACATTCGAGGATAGATCCATACTATGGACTTATCCAAATAGGTCATAAACTTCTAAAACTTTTTGACATTAAACTATATGCATAAAAGAGATGAATATGTATGAAATAGGACTGTATGAAATATGTTCACAATAATATCAAGACTTGGAAGACTCTCCTATAGATAAATGGTTATTAGAATGTTGAATCAACCAAGTAAGGTAAAGATGTCAAGAATTGTCATAGTAGCTAGTAGAATTAATCATATATTGTTTAATATGAATGGCATGTTATTAAATTACTTACATATTTGAAAGAATACATAAATAATAAATAGATAGAGAAGAAATACTTTACATAACACAAGACTAATATGGAAAAACCTCAACAAGGTAAAAAAATCCACAAAACATATGTCCATTATTTGAGAAATAATTTTGCACCTAGTGACTTTCTTTTCACCTCACTTGTCCTTACAAAACTCCTTCACAAAATGTTCAAGAACGTTTACATTTTAATAATTCTCAATGCCATGATATTATTTATTACAAAGGTAAAAATGCCTTTATAAGGGGTGTGAACAATTGTAACTATTTGATTCACTTTTTCAATTAATCATAGTGAATAATAAATACAAGGTTTATTATTTGCACAACATAAGTTTTAAATTCTTTGTTATAATTAAACAATAAGTATATAATGTTATATCTTGATTTCACCCTAAGACATATAAACCTTTTAATCCATTGATTAATATGGTTAGTATCTAACTACTATTGCTTTGATTTTGATCTTTATGACTTATACAATAACGGGACAATACCATTGTTGATTTGAGTACATGATGTGATAACTATATGCTATATTTTGTACATTGTGGGTATGTATTAGTTAGTTGCGCATCATTAATATTTTTGATGACTTGGACTAACTACCTACTTATTGTGAGGTGGATACAGGATAGGTCATACCCTCAGAGTTGACAAGGGAGAGCATCATAAGAGAGGATCGATTAGATGGAACAATTGGGGGAATACCAGTGAAAAATGCTAGTGACCCTACACACTGCATGCATAGTAGATTTAAATGACATTTATGTTGAAATGTTAATGCGTATTACTTTTGATGATTTGTGTGTGTGGAAATTAGTTTAATATGCATTTAATTTTTTTATCCTAATTAACTTGGTTTTTAAATTTAAATCTAAAAAATAATTACTGACTGCAATAAAAATATTATTGTCTTAAATATGATTATCTAGCAAATAAAAATCAATTAATGACATAATTATCTTTGTGAAGGTTATTTTCTTAAAATTAGAATTATGCATAAAATTTATTTGAAATTTTAGAAAATGGATATTATTATTATTATTAAACTTAGCATGTTAGTTGATAAGCATTAGAGAAAGAAAAATAATTAACTGAGGCTAATAAATTTAGAACTTGAGTTGAATGTAATCTTGATTCGCAAGTAATAATTTACTTAAAATTAGAAAATAAAAATTTAATTAACTATTGCAAAAACTTAAGTAGAAATGGAGTAAATAAAGAATGACATAGTAATTTGAAAGACATGATTTAAAGATAATAGATATATAATTTGAAAATTAGAGAGTTTGCATGAAACATAGGTAGTGCATAATTTAGAAAGTTTGTGTTATAAATAAAGGGGTAATCTAGGTAATTAGGAGGGACAAAGAGGGAGAATCTAAAAAGGAGATTTTGGAAAAGAGAAATTAAGGAAAGAAGAAATAGGCAAGGTCTTCTACAATTCTCTAGGTAGGTTTTGCATTTAATAAATATGTGTGTGTGTGTGTGTGTTTTTGGGGTGTTTCTAACGCAAATTCGCTTTCCAATTCAAAGGAGAGAAAATGAGAAACTTAAGAGATGGTCAAGGCTTGTGTACCTGGATGTAGTTTGCGCATCGTAATCCAGACGCTGTGAGTACTCCTCTTTGGCTGTGGAGGAATGACACCTGCAAAGAAAGAGACTTGGATAAAAAGGTGTTAGATGGATAGGTGGTGGGTTGCCAAGCGAAAGCTTGTTCCCAGAAGTATGAAAACTTCCTTAAGGGAGGTCAACCCACTGGTGAAAGACAGATAAAAGACTGAGAAAATACAGAATGCCAGAATACTGAAATGATAACAAACTAGAAAAGAAAGAAGAGACAAATGTTTACCTGAAAGGAGCTGTCGGGCTGATGACAGTCACCGAGGTCGGGAATGTTGCCGGTGTCAGTTGTCTGGTCTGCCGACGTCGGTTAATCTGCCGACGTCGGTTGGGGTAATGACCGGCATCGGTCGGGGCAGTGGCCTGTGGACGGGTCTGGTCGAGTTTCTTGGTTTGTGGACGGGTCTGGTTCGTGGACAAGTCTGAGACAGAGTTTATGGACGTGCTTGAATGGTTTGGGGAATGGTCAGGGTCTGGTTGGGCACCCTGTGCAGGGTCTTTTGTTGGCAGGAGGGATGAGGAAGTTGTTTGGGACTAGATTAAAAGGGGGACAGGAAAGAGGAAGATGGACAGGGGACAGGTTCTGAGAAGGCTTTTCAGCCTCTCAGGGTAAGGACACAGCAAGTAAAAGACAGTAGATATGCCAGATAACTGAAACTAAATGAAAGAATGAAATAAAATAATGAAATTGCTTACCTTTTGGGCTCACTGACTGAAGAACGAAAGAGCTATTGTTGGAGCCACAGAAGATTTGTTGCAAGAGGACATCTTTGATCTAGAGTCCCTGCACCTGTTGCTGGTGTTGCACGAGGTCTAGAGGGAGGAGAGTCGAATGCCAAAGTGCCTAGAGGATTCTGTTCACGAGCTCGGGGGGGTCTGCAACGGATGCAGGAAGCGGTCTTGAAGGCTGTCGACGTCGACAGAATCGCCGACGTCAGCCGCAGGGTAGCCGACGTCGGCAGTGGCAGAATAGGGACAGAGACTAAAAATAGCCTCTGTCCATTCTTGCACGTCGCCGGGTCAAGGGGTTGTGGGGAGAACGGTCATGAGGATGCTTAATGGGCACAGGAGGAGGATAAAATGGAGATTTGGGATAATAAAAGCTAGAAGGGAAGTGGGGGGATCCAAGGAGGGGATCCAAGGTGGCAAGGGTGAGGTGGAAAGGGGGCCACTAAATTAAAATGTTTTAAGTTATTTTAATTTAATGAATGGAGGGGACTAGGACAAGGGTTAGGATATGGGTCGAGGCGGACAAGGGGGAGAACGAAAGGTGACCAAGGTGCAGACACATTTTCGGTGTCTACATTTGCCCCTTTTTGTCTTGTTGGTTGTTCTTGACGAACTGCAAGACAAAAATAGGAGTTGGTTGCCCCAGGAATGGGATGAGGTGTTCCCCCCTCAAAGTGAGAGTCGAGAGAAGGGAACTAGAGATCGAGTGTCGATTTGATAGAGAGATGGATAGAGAGAGAGAGTGAGCAAAAATGCTGCAATAGTCGTGATTGCGCGTATACCACTTCACAGAATGGTCGGGTCAAATTGTCGCATGTCGAGGGTTGAGGAGTGCCAAAATTGAAATAACCAGGCCCCAGCATTTAGTCGTCTGCTGATCGGGTCACTCAATCTAAGCTAAAGCTCCAAATGGTCATCGTGTTCCAGGTATCCCGGGCTCAGGAAGTGCTCCCAGAAACATGAAAATGCCACAAGTAGTAGGGATCAACTGGCTCACGATCTTATACTTGTGAAGGTCAAAAATAGTCTGCGAACAATTTTGCTAACCAGCTGAGAGGTAGCATACATGCAAAAACAACCAAGGCAACATTGTCTTGGAAGTGGTCGAAGGTCGAAGGAGATAGGCATGATCTCCAATGGTCATTGGTCAAGGTGGATGGATGGACGAAAGGATGTGGCCGAGCTAACCTCAGAAGATGTCATGTGATCTGAGTGCTGCCTACATAGCCCTTGTGTGAAGGGCCTCAGGCCAATGTAGTTCTCCCTAAAAGGGAGGAAGGGTCAGAGAGATTGGTTGGCCTTGGTCAAAGTGGTCGATAGACTAGTCATGGTCAAGGTCAAGGTCGCAGAAGAGAAGGTTTGTCCATCAAAGAGATGAACAAATGAGGGTGTTCGAGCTAACCTCAGAGGACGTTGTGTTATCTGAGTGCTGCCTACATAGCCCTGGTCATAGGGCCTCAGACCAATGTAGTTCGAGCTAATTGAAAAGATTGGTCGATGATTGGTTTGGTCATATGACGAAATGATGAGGATAAGATGATGCTACAGATGGTGTATTTTGTAACACTGGTCGAGAGTCTTTCATCCTTAGCAAGTTTCCATAGTATTGATGGATGTATGCTAAAAATGAATCGAGGTCTATTTATGCTTCAGCAAGTATTGCTTTATGCTTAACATAAATTGTGTCTGGTCGATAGTTTCTATGTGTATTGGTGTCCATAGAAACTATGTGAAATGGACAATGATGATGCCTGATGCCATAGTGTCATGATGAAAATGGAGTTGAGCTGAGTTGAGTCGACAATTGATGTGGTGGAATGTGACCAAAGTGTAGAGAAAAAGTGAAAGACGAATTGCTCTTTCATTGACAAGGACCAGAAGGGAAGCATAGATAGGGGTTATTAGAACCAAGAGCCCCATTCATGCGTTGCGTCGTTGACCAGTGTTGTGTTAGAACGGTAATCGAATCACTTTGACCTTAAAGTGAGCTCGAAGTCCCTTGAGCAGGTGATAGGAGGAGGATAGGGGGTAACCCATTTTAAGAGCAGGAATATCCTTGCCCCTTTTTATAGGAGACCCTGAGACAACTACAAGCCAAGTCCATGACTCGTTTTTTTTTTGGTGCAGACTGATCGATGCGGGAAGTCTACATAGAGATGTCATTTTCTTGGTGGTCATGTTGCAAAGCTGATCAATGCGGGAAGCTTCTAAGAAAAGTTGTTGTTTGTAGCAAGATTTAGTCATAGCCATCCTTCGAGGGAGTGGTCTATATTTTTGCTTTATATAATGTTTGAATAGCTGTCCTTCGAGGGATCAGTCTATTAGCTACAGCAATGATAGTACAGTTGTCCTTTGAGGGAGCAGTCTACTTTTTGATTTGTTTTTGTGACCTTGGATATGTTTTGACATCTTGATTTTTTTTTTGACAGATTGTGGAGTCATGGACAAGACTGTAGAAGTTCAAGGACTCGCTTTTATTAGGACAAAGCATCCATGCATCATAAAAGGGTTGCAGAGGACTTGTTAAGGGGAATAGGGTTGAAAGGAATGAGGATTAAGAGGACGAGGATTGCTCAAGGGACGAGCTCAAGTTACATGTCAAGTGGATGAGTACTCAACTAACAGAAGAATGGTCGCTGATGCAACGCATTAAGAGGCTCAGGTTCTGGCCGTCCGTCTAGAGATGACAGACGATAAGTCCCTGACCCATACTTGTGCGTGATGATGAAAGGTTCGAGCCAATTAGGGGCGAATTTGCCTCGTTTACTTCGCTCCAAATTGGTCACGTGCTGATTCTCTTTGAGGACGAGGTCTCCAATGTTAAAATCTCGTTCTCACAGATTTTTGTCGTAGGCTCGTTTGATGCGATTTTGATAGACATGGAGATGATTGAGGGCAGCAAGACGACGCTCATCGAGTAACTCAAGTTGAGCTAAGCGATCTTGACGAAAGTCGTCGTTGGATAGAATGTCATGCAGAGAGATGCGAAGAGACAGGATCTGTACTTCGAGAGGTAAGACAGCCTCTGTTCCGTACACGAGAGAGAAAGGGGTAGCACTCGTAGAGGTTCGGATGCTAGTGTGGTAGGCACACAAAGCGAATGGAATATGAATGTGCCAATCCCTTCCTGTGTCGTTGACCACCTTCATGAGATTTTTAGTCAGAATTTTGTTAGAAGCCTCGGCCTGCCCATTTGCTTGTGGGTAGTAAGGTGAAGAAAAGCTGAGTTTGATGCCAAATGAGTCGCACAGTTTTTGGACGGTCTTGTTTTTGAAGGACTTGCCGTTGTCGGTGATGATTTTGTGAGGGACACTGAAATGATAGATGATGTGGCTGCTGATGAAGTCAATAATTTTGTTGACTTTTGTGGAGACGAGAGGAATGGCTTCCACCCACTTGGTGAAATACTCAGTGGCAGTGATGATGGATTGATGACGAAGAGACGAGTGAGGTTTAATCTCATCGATGAGATCTAAGCCCCACTGAGAAAAAGGACAGAAATCTTGAGTGACTTGTAAGGCGTGGCTGGGGAGATGAAGCAGGTTAGAGTGCTGCTGACACTTGATGCAATGCCTAACATAGTCGCTATAGTCTTGATGAAGGGTGGGCCAATAATAACCCAGGCGAAGGATGCGCTTGGCAACCGAGTTCCCACTGAAGTGTCCGCCACAAATCCCGTCGTGGACTTGTTTTATGGCTTGAGAGGCTTCAGTGGAGGTTAGACAGTGAAGAAGGAGGCCGTCGAAGCCTCGCTTATAGAGAAGACCCCCTAGCATGGTGTAGCGAGCTGTGTGCTTGATGAAAGCTCGCTGCGCATTACTAGAGAGTTTGGGAGGAATGACAGAAAGAGACAAGTAGTCCACAAGTTGCTTATACCAATCATCTCGTGGACTAGAATTGACAGTGTTGATATGGTTGATGTGAGGAGAGATGTATGAAGGCAAGGGTACATGATGCACCGTGACAAAAAGTTGAGATGACGATGATGAAGACGGGATATGCGAAGCAAGAGAAGCCATGGTGTCAGCAAACTTGTTCGTAGAGCGTGGAACAGTCTGCAAGAGGTAATGGTCGAAAGATGCTAAAAGAAGGTCAGCACAATTTTTATACCTCTGCAAAACTTCATTTTTACAAAGGTATGAACCGTTGACTTGATTGACGATGAGCTGCGAGTCGCCGAAGAAGTTGATAGACTTGATGTGGAGAGAAAGGGCAGTCTGAAGTCCCAAAATTAAGGCCTCGTATTCGGCCATATTGTTGGTACAATCAAAGTCAAGCTTGAAAGATAGAGGCATGGGCTCCCCTTCGAGTGGGATGAGGATGACCCCCGCACCCCCACCGAGTTGACATTTGGAGCCATCAAAGAACATGGTCATTTGGTAGATGGTGTCATCGGTGGAAAGTGTGGCGATAGATTCGTCAGGAAACTCACACTGTGAAGGTTGATTGTCGGGAAGAGGGGCATCTGCTAGTTGATCAGCGATGGTTTGCCCCTTGATAGATTTCTGCTGGATGAATTCGAGGTCAAATTCAATGAGCAGCATGAGCCACCGAGCCATACGTTGATTCTGATATGGCTTGGAGTGCATATACTTGAGAGGGTCGGTGTGAGTGATGACGAAGGTTTTGTGGTTGAGAAGATAGTGGCGGAGCTTGGTAGCGGAAAAGACTAACGCCAAACATAGTTTCTCAGTATGGGTGTACAGAGTTTCATAGTCGACCAGTGTTCCGCTGATATAGTAAACCGCTTGCTCACGGTGATGCTCGTCTTGGTGCGCGATCATGGCACCTAACGAATGGTTGGTGGCAGAGATATAAAGGTAGAAGGGTTTGTCATCTTTAGGTGGAATGAGGACTAGTGGAGAGACCAAATAGCTTTTGAGGGCTTTAAAAGCCTCTTGACATTCCTCATCCCATTTAAAGGAGACGTCCTTCTTAAGGAGATGATGAAAAGGTTGGCAGTGGTCTGAAAGCTGTGAGATGAAACGACGAATGGACTGGAGCTTCCCTTGTAGACTGCGAAGCTGCTTGAGATTGGTCGGGGGTGGCATTTCGAGGATAGCGTGGATCTTGGCAGGATCTATCTCGATGCCCCAGAATGAAACGATGAAGCCGAGGAGCTTGCCTGAAAGGACCCCAAAGATGCATTTCTTGGGGTTAAGGCGGACATTGTATTGAAGAAGGCAAGAGAAGATGATCTTGAGAATGGTCAAGTGGTCACGGCGAAGCTTGGACTTGCCAAGAAGGTCGTCCACATAGTCTTCCATGATTTTGTGAAGGAGATCATGGAAAATGTAGGTCATGGTGCGCTGATATGTGGCGCCAGCATTCTTCAGGCCGAAAGGCATGACTTGATAGCAAAAAGTCCCCCATGGGGTGATAAAGGTAGTCTTGTGCTGATCTTTTGGTGCGATCAAGATTTGATTGTATCCTGAAAACTCGTCCATGAGAGATAGCATCTCATGGCCGGTCGTGAGATCAACAAGCTGGTCAATGTTAGGAAGAGGGAAGTCGTCTTTGGGACAGGCTAGGTTAAGGTCACGATAGTCCGTGCAGATCTGAATCCCCCCAATCGCTTTGGTGATTGGGACGATGTTAGAGACCCACTGTGGATAATCGATGGGCTGGATGAAGGAGACAGAAAGAAGGTGCTGAAGCTCCTCTTTGACAAGGAGCGCAACACGAGGATGCATCTTTCGAAGCTTTTGCCTAACAGGCTTAGCCTCTGGTTTGGTGACAATGTTATGGGTAACAATGGTGGGGTCGATGCCAGGCATGTCACTGTAAGTCCAGGCAAAGGCCTTGCTATGGTCTGAGAGGAACTGGGTGTAGTCAAGCTGCTCCTGGGCGTCTAAAGATTGTCCAATATTCAAGACATGAGAAACATCAGAAGAAGGGAGGTTGATGTCAATGGTTGATTCATTTAACATAACCTGGGTCTCAGAAGGGAGGGAGCGCTGGATGAAAGAGTCATCGGCGCCCATGTAGGAAAGGATGGCGTCATTGTCAACGCAGTGGATAATGTGAATGGTCACCGACTCATCCTCTATCAGGTTGGGAAAAATGAGAGGGAGAGACCTGGACACCCCATTGAGCTGATAAGGCAGGGGTTCTAAGCGGATGGTGTTTATGGAAAAAAAAAACTAGGAGGGATGGAAACCACTGACTCCGTAGGTGAAGAAGGAGGAATGGGCGAGTTTGGTCAATGGTTGGCTCAGGATAAAGGTCTAAAGGGGCCTGAGTGGGGTCGTGATATCCCAGGCCATACCGTTTCTTGGCATCATCGTTGTTGAGAGGCTCAATAGGCTGATGGGAGCCCTGCTCATAGCGTCTGAAACCAAAACCTTTCCATGCACACCTGTAAAGGTAAGTGTGTGCAAAGGCAGGGTTGCCAAGAAACGAGAAGTCTGATGTGAAAGGTTGGGGTGAAGAGAGGGGATTGCTGTCGGTAGGAGCTTGATTGAGCCCCCCATAGACAAGGTTGGTTCGGAGGTGAGGAGGACCATAAGGCACGACCATCCCGATCTGACGGTCGTAACTGGGACTGAGATGAAGGCGTCCATACTCTTGCGGAGTTTGGAACATGTCTAGGGTCAACAAGCGATATTCCCCAAGTGATAGTCGTTGGAAGATGTCTTTCATGGGGTCTTTGGTCATCGCTTGAAGAGGAGGGGTGAGGGCGACCGCCGATTGTGAACTGGTTGAAGCTTCCACGGATGGAGGCGATGCCGGAGTTGATGGCTTGATAGGAATGAGGACGTCATTTGGATGGTAGGTTGTGTTGCAAGTCTTGAAGGGTGAAGGGTCAGCGGGAATGGTGTGGACTTGCCCGTCATGCTCGAACTTCACACAACGGTGCAGGGTGGATGGGACACAGGCCATGGCACGGATCCAAGGTCAGCCCAATAATATGTTGTATTGAAACTCTCCTTCAATGATATAGAAGAGCTCCAGGACTGTGCGTGGACCAACGCGAATGTGAAGGATGACTGTGCCAATGGTCGTGGCGGTGGTGTCATTGAAAGAGCGCAAGATTGCGTCAGTTTTGGAGACGCAATTCTTGGGAAGAGCCAACTGATTAAAGGCATGGGTGGAGATAATGTTAATGCTAGCGCCTCCGTCGATCATAGCGCGTTTAATGCGTGTCTGGTCAACATAGGCAGTGATGAAGAGAGCGGCATCCTGATCTTCTGTGTTGGATGTGGGAATCTTAGAATCGCTGAATGTGATGGAGGCGACAGGAGATTAAGAATGGACGAGGGCAACGAGTGGTTGGGGGTCCTCCGGTTGGACCTCCGCTGCCTGCAAGGCTCGGATGAGGGCTTGACAATATTGGGGCGAGGTTTGGATAAGGTCATAGAGGGACATCTTCACAGGCTTCTGGTGAAGCTGTTTCAACATAGAGTCATGAATCAGCGCAGAAGAGGAAGATGAAGAAGGCTGGGATGCGCCAAGGATAGAAATTTTAGGCTTGGGCGCAAGAGGTGGCTTGACGAAAGGCTAGGTCCAAGGAATGGCGGCTTTTTCTTTCGCCTTGTCCTTTTGCGATCGAGTGGTTATATGGATAGCATTGATTTCAAAGATAGGAGGTGAAGAAGGGGTCATGGCCTGCTGGTGAGATGTTGATGCGTGAAGAGGTCGGATGGGAAGGAGTCGAGGTCTGGTCAAGAGTGTCCTCAAGGGGAAGAGTGTCCTTCTCCATATAGCGACGGATGACAGCCTTGAGGGCACAGCAAGTCTCGGTATCGTGTCCTGGCGCACGATGGTATAAGCAAATTTTTGTGTCGTCAAACCAAGAGGGCTTGGACCCGAGAGGTTGGAAAGGCCTGATGGGTGGAAGGGTTATGTTGGAAGTCTGCAGAAGTCAACGCAATATCATCGAGTATGAGCCCACTAAAGGGTCCATGCTAGTTGATATGTGCGAAGCCGGTGACTTTTGCTTAGGCAAAGTTGGAAGAGGTTTTCGTACCACCTTGTGGGTTGATGGTGCGGTGACAGATGGAGACGGTACTTTCTTGGTGAGAGGTACCACCTTTTTGGGAGAGGGTAGGCTGGAGGTAGGCAGAGGAAGCAAAGGAGGCAACTGGTTTTGATTAGAGGCCGGAGTGGGAAGGACTCTGGTCAGGGTCGAAAGATGGGGGCCCAAGATAGAAGGCAATGGTGACGGGGGAGGAGGCATTCGCTTCTATGGTCTGGCAGTCTTCTTCGACTTGGTTAGAAGACTACTACTGGTCAAGGTCTGGTCTAGGTCCACCTTCACTTGCGGGTGAGTGAGGGTGGAGACAGGACGAACGCCAAGTGACTTGATAGGCTTAGATGGGGTAGATGCAGGCTTTGGTTTCGATGGGGTTGGTTGAGGTTTGCGAGTCTGGTCTTTGTTGGGAGTCTTGAGAGATTCTACCTTAGGAGGATTGGCAGCATGAGATGAGAGGGCACGGGTATGTTGAAGGGCTTTAAGACACTCCCACAACACCTGAGACGTCACTTTCCTTGAAGGGAGAAGTTCGATTTTCTCCACTAATCGGGAAAATGGCTGAGAAGATGATGGATGAGATTTGGGCTCTTGAGAAGATGTTGACAGTTGTGGGGCCGAAGACGAGATGGGTGTAGCAGCCTCAGACCCATGGCATGGTAAAGTCGTGACAGATTCGTCCTTGGTTGAAAACGAAGGGGAGACAGGCTCTTCCCTGGGTGGAGAAGAAACCGGAGAGCGAGGCTTCTCAAGTGGGTAAAGGGTAGGGATGATGGTGCCCTCCACTTGCAGTCGAGGAGTAGGAAGGGTCGGGTCCTCCATAGGTAGCAGGAAGGAGGATGGCGAGACCGGTGGTGCCGGTAAGGCTGAGGCGTCCTCCAAGATGAGAGAGGTCGACAGAGAACTAACTGGGGAAAGAGGTTCATCCATATGTGATGGACTGATAGATGGACTAACCTCTAGAGGTTGGTCGGGGATGAAGGGCGAGACCGTATTGACCGTTCGAATGTTGTGTTCATGATTGTCATCAATTAAGGTTCAGACATTGTTTTGGGTTGGCGGATGATTGGGGAATGGTTGCTTGAAGATGTCAATGGCTTGATTAGGGGGTGCATTGGGGTTGTCTAGGATGAGGTCCCCCTTTTCAAGCATGTCTTGGATTATGTTTTTAAAAGTTTTGCAATTTTTTGTGTCATGTCCTTTAACACGGTGGAAGTTGCAGAAGTCATGTTCCCTATACCACGCAGGGATGGCGTGTGAGGGATCAAATTGTGGAGGCCTGGGGGAGATTGAGAACCCCCTGTTTAACAAGTTTTTCTAGCACAGATGCGTATGATTCTCCGAGAGGAGTATACCGTCGTTGTATGTATCTCTGCTGGAATTGGCGGGTGACGCTCTGAGATGTGGATGGCTTAGGCTGATTGGTTGAAGGCAAAGAAGATGAAGGTCTAACGACCACAGCGTTAGCTGAAGCTTTAGACTTAGGATTGGATGATGATGGTTTGGAAGAAGAGGAGTCATTAGTCTTAGAGCTGGGATTCTTGTTCCGCAACTTGACTTTATTCTCCTCGATGGCACGTAGTTCAAGTTTGCGGGCCATCGTGAAGGCTTCGTCGAAGGTGCGGAAGGTTTGAACCCTCAAGGTGGAAGAAATATGTCTGGCGCAGGCTTGGGAGAAGAGTTCAATAAGTTCGGGCCGTGGTAAGGAAAAGGAGAGTTGATTGATAAGGCCTCTCCATCGAGCAACGAAGTTGGCTATGGATTCGTCTTCGAATTGATGGATAGAATAGAGGTCTGTGATCGAGACCTTCTTGGTGATGTTGATGGAGAAGTGATCAAGAAAGAGCTGGGCCAGCTGTGTGAATCAGAAGAGGGAATGGCTGGCAAGGGCGCTGTACCAGTCAAGCGCAGCACCTGAGAGAGACATAGGAAACGTGTGTAAAAGCAACGCATCGTCATGGGCAATAAGGTAACAGGCATGTCTGAATGCCCGTAAGTGTTGTTGTGGGTCTTCCTTGCTTTGGAAGCGAGAAAATTTCAGAAGTTCCCATTGGCTGGGATATGGCCTAATTGGGACAGAAGGATGAATGGGCTCGTTGCAAATTTGCTCGTATGAGAGAGCATTGCGTGAGCCAGAAATGGAGGTCTCTAGGCTGGACATCTTGTCCATCAGCATCTTGATGATATCTGCTGACGGATTGACGGATGGAGCGTCCCTTAGATTGTAGGGCGCTTGGAAGAGGCTAGAGGAGGCATACGACGTAGTTGGTTGTCCCTGTAAGGGCGCAACATAGGGATAACTAGTCGTAGGGATAGAAGAGAAGGCTAAGGGTGGTTGGGTAGAAGGCATAGCTAGGCCTGATGTTGCCACTAGAGGTTGGATTGTGGTAACAGGGGCCAAGGGATAAGAAGCCACCCTAGTGTTGATAGGGGCCAGGGTAGGCGGAATAGAGACGACCAGGTTCTAGAAAGGAGTGGATAGCGGTTGAGCGGGTTGAGGTTGATAAGGGGCCGAAACCCCGGTGGAAGTGGGCCCAAAGATGGAGGGAGAGGCCACACCTGGAGGGTTGGTCAAGGTTTGGTCATTGGTCGAAGTGATAGCTTGAGTGTCAAAAGGTTGGACTACGGATGCTGTCTATACAGCCGTAGTTGTGACAAGAGAGGTCGGCATTCCGTAAATTGGATTGCCCAAGGAGTCCCGCATTCGGCTATGCGTGAGATAGTGCTGCAAAGCTTTGACGTTGAGGTCCAAGAATCATGCGAAATCTTGGTCCCCTTCTGGGACAATAGGAGTCTGGGGCGGGGTTGGATGAGTAGGAGTTCTTTCGGTCTCCGAGTTGAACTCCATTGTAGGACTGGTTAGGGACGGGGTAGACGGAAGTGGTTGATGGCTAGCGTGGTCAAGAAGGGCCTTGGTTTGACTACGAGTCAAAACCATTCAAGGCAAAGAGGGTTCAGGTTTTAAAAACTGTGTTTTTCAGTTTTAGAAAACTAGGATGGAGTTTTTGGCAGAGAAAGGATGGGTTTTAAGGCTACTGTTTTTGAAGAAAAGGGACTGTGACAGAGACTGACGTCGGTTGAAAAATTGATGTCAGCAAGAAAGATGGCCGACGTCGGTCAGATAACCGATGCCAGTAATAAGGGAAAATCGACGTCAGTGGTAGAACCGATGCCGGTGACTGTGTTTTCCAGAGAACCAAAAGATTTGAAGATTCTTGGAAAAACAATGAAGAAAGCGTCCTCACTCACTCAAACAAGCAGATTGAGAACAGAAAAACAGAGAGAGACAGACAGGCCCTAAGCGATAAATCCTAAGAATTAACTTTAGAATCCTGTGCCTTATGCCTTAGATGAATGTTTGGGGAGATTGGCTGTTAGAAAGGTCCTAGAAGAGGCAGTCTAGAGCTGGTTTTGGGTCTTGTTTTAGGCGCTCAAAAGTCTGTGTTAGGTTTGGTACGTGGCCTGGTGCTAAGGAGCAAGCTCCCCTCACTTCATGATTCCAGTGGTTAGCTGGTCTCGCTTAGCCAAGATATACCTCGCCTAGAGATTATCCTCTGCCAGAGGACGGAGTGGGCTTTCCCCTTGGTGATGAAATCCAAGTAGGATCATCGGGACGGGGTAAGGTATCCGCTGGGGGATGAAATCCCAGTCGGGCCTTGTCTCAAGTAAGTTTTATGTTTGTTTTAGTGCATGTGGTTTGGTAGTGTAACATCAAGTGATCTACGATTTATTCAATATGGGGATTTAAGTTACTAGATGTGGACTAATGCAAGCACAAGCAGAAATGGAATGCAAAGTGTTTTAAACCCAAGTCGAAAATATGAAGTTTGAATGAAGACAAGTTTGAGAAAGGGTTCGAGAGTATGATGTTTGGACTAGTCTAGAAGTGCAAGAAAGAAAAGAAAGATTCATTTTAGTCCTGCTTATGGTGTCATTTGGAAAAGAAGAAAGAGACGAGAAGGGAGGAGCCTAATGCACCTAAATGAATGAAGAGAAAAGGAACGCGAGGAAGAACCTAATGTCCCACCGGGCGTGCCATAATGTTTCTAACGCAAATTCGCTTTCAAATTCAAAGGAGAGAAAATGAGAAACTTAAGAGATGGTCAAGGCTTGTGTACCTGGATGTAGTCTGCGCACCGTAATCCAGACACTATGAGTACTCCTCTTTGGATGTGGAGGAATGACACCTGCAAAGAAAGAGACTTGGACAAAAAGGTGTTAGATGGATAGGTGGTGGGTTGCCAAGCGAAAGCTTGTTCCCAAAAGTATGAAAACTTCCTTAAGGGAGGTCAACCCACTGGTGAAAGACAGATAAAAGACTGAGAAAATACAGAATGCCAGAATACTGAAATGATAACAAACTAGAAAAGAAAGAAGAGACAAATGTTTACCTGAAAGGAGCTGTCGGGCTAATGACAGTCACCGAGGTCGGGAATGTTGCCGGCGTCAGTTGTCTGGTCTATCGACGTCGGTTAATATGCCGACGTCGGTTGGGGTAATGACCGGCGTCGGTCGGGGCAGTGGCTTGTGGACGGGTCTGGTCGAGTTTCTTGGTCTATGGACGGGTCTGCAGATGGGTCTGGTTCGTGGACAGGTCTGAGACAGAGTTTATGGACGTGCTTGAATGGTTTGGGGAATGGTCAGGGTCTGGTTGGGCGCCCTGTGCAGGGTCTTTTGTTGGTAGGAGGGATGAGGAAGTTGTCTGGGACTAGATTAAAAGGGGGACAGGAAATAGGAAGATGGACAGGGGACAGGTTTTGAGAAGGCTTTTCAGCTTCTCAGGGGAAGGACACAGCAAGTAGAAGACAGTAGATATGCCAGATAACTGAAACTAAATGAAAGAATGAAATAAAATAATGAAATTGCTTATCTTTTGGGCTCGCTGACTGAAGAACAGAGGAGCTGTTGTTGGAGCCACAGAAGATTTGTTGCAAGAGGAAATCTCTGATCTAGAGTCCCTGCACCTGTTGCTGCTATTGCACGAGGTCCAGAGGGAGGAGAGTCGAATGCCAAAGCACCTGGAGGATTTTGTTCACGAGCTCAGGGGGGGTCTGCAATAGATGCAGGAAGTGGTCTTGAAGGCTGCCGACGTCGTCCGCAGGGTAGCCGACGTCGGTAGTGGCAGAATGGGGACAGAGACTAAAAATAGCCTCTGTCCGTTCTTGTACGTCGCCGGGTCAAGGGGTTGTGGGGAGAACGGTCATGAGGATGCTTAATTGGCGCTGGAGGAGGATAAAATGGAGATTTGGGATAATAAAAGCTAGAAGGGAAGTGGGGGGATCCAAGGAGGGGATCTAAGGTGGCAAGGGTGAGGTGGAAAGGGGGCCACTAAATTAAAATGTTTTAAGTTATTTTAATTTAATGAATGGAGGGGACTAGGACAAGGGTTAGGATATGGGTCGAGGCGGACAAGGGGGGAGAACGAAAGGTGACCAAGGTGCAGACACATTTCCAGTGTCTACATGGGGTTTTATTTACTTTTGGTTTACATGTATTTTTAGCCTGTGTTTGGTATAAAGAGCCTGTGATGAGTTTAAACCAATATTATATGAATATTATGCCCTACATAACATTATTCCAAACCTATATTTAGACTCCTTAATCCCTTCCCCAACATTTTCATCTTATATTTTATATCATTATATTTTACTTATTCACCCTACGCTTTGGTCATTATTTGAAATAATTGTGCATAGTGTGTCATGTTTCTATATTTTGATTAGATCAAGAGCTACTTTTTAACCCTACGTCCCTCTTATCCTTGAAAGGATGTTTTAGAAGCTTGCTTTATCATATTTTGAGTATGATTTTTAAATAACTACATTCAATTGCCAAATCAACATTATAACTACGAGAGGCTGTCATAAATTTGTTAATCTGCATGTAAAATGGTAATCTTGGTTTTGGCTTGCATAGTATTTAAGCAAACTCGTGTTTGACTTGGTTTGAGGTAGTGATTAAAGGACAACATCGATATAGAAGTAGAATAGCATTTAACATGCCTAGTTATGATATGATCTTGATATTCAATATATGCAGAAATACCCTTAAGGTAGGGCAACACCATTTTATATTCCCTTAGGAAGGAATAACTTCACAATGTCTCTTTGAGGGGACAACCTCCAATATCCTCTTACAATAGAAGACTCAATGCTTACTTCATATCTTTACCATGATAATCATCTCCTTTATATAGACATCTATCTAACCCATGGATGGGAACCTCCTAATCCCAACATAGGCTAACCATTACCCAATGTACTAATTTTACAAATTACTCCATTATCCTAATATATTATACCCATATAAATAACTAAGGGGATGTGTGTGACATGTCGGCATCTCCATCAACCCATATACATTAATATATCATATCCCTAGGTACATAACATTACTTCCCTCCTTGACATGTTTCATCCCGAAACATAGGAAGAAACCAAATAATGAGTGTGCTTCAAATCATTGCACACTTGTCTCCAATCTCGATCATCAAGCCATCCATATGTTATCTTTGCAGGGGATATCTCTCCAAGCTTTTTTCCAAATTCTATTATGCTCCTTTGATTTCATTTATGATCATAATTATACTACTTTAGTGTCCAAGCATAGTTATTCCTCTTTTTATTCCATGTACCATATTCTGTTGCACTACTCTGATTCCAACCATGACCATAGTAGGTAGTCTTCAATGCATAGTCATAGTGATTTCCACATTCATTCCATGTTCCATAGTATTTTTTCTTTGGATTCCATGCATATCCATAATTATTGGAAATTTTATTTCATGTATAGACAGAGTGATTGTTGTTATGACACTTCCTCACTTGGTTCCACAATTATTTCCTCTCATGATGATGTGGATGTCTATATACCTCAACCTTTTCCAATACTTTGACCTTATCCACCTTTGCTTCTAACTCTTCCAACTTTTCCTTCTTTGTCTCTTGAGTAGATGAAGTGTTCATTTGTAGTGTCTTTATTTATATCATTTGAATCTTCATCATGATCTTCATCACATGTTTCAATCTTATCCTCATGATCTACCTAGATTGTTATTGGTGCCTTTTTCATTATGATATTTTGTAAAGTGATCTTATTTTTCATATACCAAAACTTTATGAACTTTTTCTGAACATTAATATTCATTGTTCCCAAAGTCTCTAACCATGGATATCTAAGAACTATATCCATATCATCTATATCCAAAGCATAAAAATCTGAATGCAAAACACATTTTTCCAGAATGAGCTTCAAATATTCAAACATTAAAACATTATTACCATCTACTTGAACCTCCTCGATATTATTTTCTTGAACATGTAGATGCTTGGCCACATTCATGTTCATAAATTTATACTTGTTGGTATGGTTTATGGATACAACCACCTTCTTCTTTTGAATGCATCCATGAAATTAAAAAATTGACTTAGATTTCTTTATAGTCAAATTATTTGAAACCTTCTCTTCTTCTTCTTATTCTTCATCATTATTTTCTTCCTCTTCTACATGCTCTTTTTCTTTTATATCCCATCGATTTAGGAGGGTTTGTTCCATTGCTTCCCATGAAGAATAATGTTGCGCAAATCTCAATTGATTAAACCACCAATGTTGTACAGGCCTAGACAAAGAAAGCGATAATTATATTTTTCATAAAATTGTTTTAGTATTATTTTCCTTAAAATTGGGCCACCATTCTCTAGCATCAACATCATCTTCCCCTGAAATGTTTTGCAACTCCATGATCCACAAACAAATTAGGGTTCATGAAACCCTAAAATATTAATAACTCATAAAAAACTAATCCAAAAAGTCCCAAATTTTTACTGTATCTTCCTCTTATGATATTGGAACCTCAATCAAAATTTTGTGAAAAAATGTCACAAATTTCACCCTGTAGATTGAATATATGAAAAACCATAAAATCATAACAAATAACTCAAAACAACTCCAAGAATTCTAAAATTTTGACTGTGCTTCTATTATATCTTATTATATCTCCATTAAAAATTTCGAATAAAAATTCCCCATATTTCTGAATATATAGCTAAATTATTATAAACCATAAAATAGCAAGAACTCCCTCAAAACTAATCAAAAGATCTCTATTTTTTTAATGTGACTTATTTAAAATATTCTCCATATCTAGTAAAACATTTGTGGAAAAATTAGTATCCAATCAAAAGTTATTGATGATTCAAAAAAGCTAGGATTTCACTCCACACAAATTGCCCAAATCAAAGCTCTGATACCACTTGATATGATCTTGATATTCAATATATGCAAAAATACCATTAAGGTAGGGCAACACCATATAATATTCCTTTAGGAAGGAATAAATCTACAATGTCTCTTTGAGGGGACAACCTCCAATATCTTCTTACAATAGAAGACTCAATGCTTGCTTCCTGTCTTTACCATGATAATCATCTCCTTTATATAGACATCTATCTAACCCATGTATGGTAACATCCTAATCCCAATGTAGGCTTACCATTACCCAATAGACTAATTCTACAAATTATTTCATTATCGTAATATTTTGTACCCATATAACTAACTAAGGGGATGTGTGCCACATGTCGACATCTCCATCAACCCATATACATTAATATATCATATCCCTAGGTACATAGCAAGTTGACACCTCAGATAAATCCATTTTGCCTCATTAAAATCTTTGATCAATTTAATCTACCCTGCATCTTGTATTATAACCTAAGTTTTATTTATAGTGGCCACATCCTCTCTTCTTTGATCCAATGTAAGTATTATCTATGGCTACATTTTACATTGTTATTGAGACTGCATGATAAGTATTTGGGGAAGCATTGAAATAGTATTCTAGAATATAAATTTATACACTGACAACATTTAAATAACTATATAAGGCATTATATATCTATACTTGGCAACACCTATGCCCCTGACCTGTGCCTAAACTCAATGAGCCAATGTATTTCCTTCGAGAGATTCTAACTGGTATTAATGCAGCAACATCTTATTTTTTCTTTGGCTACACCCCATTGCTTAAGCCAATGTATTTATCTTGAATGACCTACGCTTATTCTCTTATTAATCAGCAATTGATTTTTTAGAATTGAATTAAACAGTGTCTCCTTTTTTTATTTTATTTAAATCTATGTTTGAATCTATATAAGAGACCAGCATCTCAATTGAGGAGGTGGTATCCAAGTGGCTATGTTTAAATTCTTAGACCTGTGTTTCACTCTTTTTTCAAGTGGTAGTACCTCACTGTAACTCAATTTGTTAACTAGTGCTTTATATGGGCCAGCTTTCAGTTTATTCCGTGCAGATTGAATTTATATAGAGATAATGTTTTATTATATATATATATATGTGTGTGTGTGTGTGTGTGCTTCGATATATATTTTTTATTAAGTATAGTTATGTTTTAAAGTATTTCGTAGAACTATGTCTTAAATTACCTTTTAAATTATTCCATGTGAAATAGATAATGAGACAGATAGTTCCCTTTAATGTAAAACAAATAGAAATTAATTTAAAATTTAATTGTTATATTCAAGGTGTAAATATTATTAGATTAATACATGATCTTGATTATTTATATTTAATTAGGAAACAAAGCTATTTTTATTTAATTAATTGAATCTATAATTTTTTGAATGCCTAAGTCAAAGAAATAATGCATGTGTTATTTATAATAGTTGCCAATATTTTATTGGGAGTATTTAAATGAAATCTATAGTGCAATTAATAAACCTATAGTTTACTTTCAACATGCATGCATAAATAGCCTTTAGATAGAACGTATTCGAAAGGTATGACTTTGTATGTGGATGTATTGATATCAAAATATTAATTTTATGATAATAGTACGTCCAGATTCATTATGTATTGTTGAAATAAAATAAGTGTTCAATATTGTTCTATCCCTAGTATATGATAAAATATATATGAATCTTGGAAGTGTATTATATGTGATATATATTTGTTTTAGAAACTATATTGATGATACTAATAGGTAGGTAGACGGGTTCCACTAGCTTAGGTAGTACCACCAATAGATAATATGATCTTATGGTGTGTTATGAAATTGATCGATCTAAATGATCGTATATTATTTGAATTTTTTTCCCAAAGTAATGTAGATGTACAATGTTATTTCATATGTTTTATTTTTATGTTATGCAATATCATGTTAGAACGAATTTTTTTATGGTACACTGCATGTTTTTAGAAATCTTACAACACACGGGGTACTAACACATCTTACTAGATTCTCATACCGTACTATCTACCTATCCACAAAGGGAGGGCCACTTCTTGATAAGAGATTATGCAAGGGATTATTGGTCTATGGATGGAGTGCTAAATCACTCAGATGGTGCTCTCCCTCCCCACTATAATACTACTTTGAAACGACACTTGAGATTATTAGTGATACACGAATTGGCATGAATCGAGCTCTAAAGAGCTTATTATCCATTATTATATAGGTTGTATGCCGAAAGAATGTAATTGTATTATGTACTTGTATATTGAATAAGGGTTGTTATATTATTAGAGTAGTCGTAGCTGTGTCCTGTGATGATTACTTCCCTTGAGATTGTATAAGATGTATGTTGTATGTAATATTTGAATTTTAAGAATTATTGTTCTTGGATGTGATATAGATGTTATATTATTTATTTATGTAGAATGAATGTTAAATTAATTATTTAGTTGTTAAAAAAAATTACTGTATTTTCTTGAGTACAACTTGAAGGGTTATCACATTTGGTATCAAAGCTTAGGATTGAAATCTAGGACTAAATGAGTCTAATAACATTTTCTTATTCTTCTTTCAATGAGAAGGAAACATGGTACAAACAAGAGCATTAGGTGAGAGTCCTTAGTATGTCAACAACAACAACCCTCCCTTTAATCCTAATTTAATTTTTAATAAACATTTAACTAAGTTGGATCAGATCCTCATAGTCATGAATAATACCAAGGATCGAATTGCAGCCCTAGAATAAGAAGTTCATGGCTAAGGTGAAGAAGAACATTAGGAAGTACCTATTAAGCACCCAGTTGAATATGAAGACTTTTTTGATGTAAAGACTCAATTACTTATAAAATTATTCAGGGACATGAAGAAGGTTAATCCACCAAAGTTTGATGAAATTATTCTGGATGATGGATCTAGGGCTTGGTTTACGGAGATAGAAAAATATTTCAAAAGTTAAAACTACTCAGAAGTCACTAAATCATGTTGGGAAGCTTACCATCTGGTTGGTGAGGTAGCTACTTGGTAGGCCAATAAAAAGATGGAAATGAACCTTAGCTCCACCACCACTACCTGCGAATAGTTTGTGATGTTGTTTAGGTCATGATGGTTACCATGAATTTACTTTGATCAAAATCTCATAAATTTCTAAAATTTGAGACAAGGAGTGTTGTTAGTAAATGAGCACTGGGAGCAGTTCACCAAAATTTTGAAGTATGTACCACAATACCATGTAGATGAAAAATTTAGAATTAGGAATTTTATCATGGGACTAAAATCCTAAATATGTGGCGAGGTAGATGTGCATAGACCTCCCACCATGGACCAAATTTTTGAAAAGGTGGTGAAATAAGAAAAAAAGCTAAAGTCTCTTGCTCAGGTCATGGAAAAGAACATGAAAAAGTTTGGGAATTCTAAGTCAATGTTCAAGAATAACTAGAATTAGAAGAAATGAAACTTCAAGGGTCAGCCAAATAATGAAAATACAAAATTCAATAGGGGTTTTAATAACAATAAATTAGGTAGTGATTCGAAGGGCAACATTTAGGGAAACACTCAATCTGATAGGAAAGGACCATCAGGTGGTTGTTTCAATTATATATAAAATCATTATTCTTGTGAATGTCCTAAGAACCGGTCAAAGAACAAAGGCCCAAATCCTTAGCATGGAAATTTCCAGTAATGTATTCATGCAGTGATTGATAATCAATAAGTAAAATTTCAAAACAACACCCATAAAACTGTCAGGTATTTTGTTTGAATATCCAGTTTCTATTTTAATAGATATAGGGGTTACTGAATGTTTTGTATCTGCTAGAATGCTTAGCAAATTTCTTAGAAAATTTGGACACATGGAAAATGCATGGTCTATGTAATATGGAAATGACTCTAAAGTCATGGTTAATTAGTGGTTAGTTGAGGTAGTAATTGAGTTACCTGAATTTTCAACAATAGTATATTTATATGTAGTACAATTAGGGTCATATGATGTGATCTTAGGAGTCAACTAGGTTCATAAACACAAGGCCAAGGTTGACTACTATTTAAATAAAGTTGAGTGTCTAGATGACCTTGAAAATTAGACACAAATTTAGGGAGAGAAAAAAGAGTTATGACTTAGGTAGATTTCTACAATGTAACTTAGGAGGGCTAAAGCAAAAGGGTGTCAAGCATTTATCATCAAGATAAATGAGATAGAGGAGCCTATGGAACCATATCTTGAAGATTAACCATTTCTTAAAGATTTTCATGATGTGTTTCAAGAAGAACTACTGGGTTTACCTCTTAAACGTGAGTTCAATTTTACTATTGACATCATACCTAAGTTGTAACCACAATCTAAGGCACCATATATGATGATAACCATCGAGTTGGTAGAATTGAAGGCGTAACTCTAAGATTTGTTGTCAAAAGGGTTGATTAGGCCTAGTGTGTTACCATGGGGTGCACAAGTTATTTTTGTAAAAAAGAAGGATGGTACCCTTTGACTCTCATTGATTATAGAATGTTGAACAAGGAAACTATAAAAAATAGGTATCCATTACCTCGTATAGATGATATTTTTGATCAAATAAGTGGATCAATGGTCTTTTCAAAGATAGACCTAATACCAAGATATCATTGGTTACAGATTCGAGATGAGGATATTATGAAAATAACCTTTAGGACCCACTATGGGCATTATGAATTCATGATGTTACCTTTTGGGTTAACCAACACACCATTAACATTCATGAATCTAATGAACATCATGTTCAGGAAATATTTAGATCACTTTATCTTAATCTTTTTGGATGGCATTCTTGCATATTTTAAGAATGAAGAGGAACAACTTCAACATTAGGATTTGGTTCTACAAAAGATGTGAAAGCACAAGCTATACAAAAAGTTATCTAATTATCCATTATTTTAAGAGGGAGTGCAATATATAAGGCATATTATTTTTGCAAATGGTGTTTTTGTATATCCATCTAAGATAAGGGCCACTATGGAATGGTTAACACATAGAAATGTGCACGAGGTAAGGAGCTTTATGGGGTTAACATGCTACTACAAAAAGTTTGTTCTAAATTTTTATAAGATAGCTTATCCAATCATCTCCTTGCAAAGAAAAAATCAAAAGTTTGTTTGGTCAGAGAAGTGTGAATTAGATTTTCAAGAGTTGAAAAGAAGGCTTATGTCAACACTAGTATTGAAAGTTCTTGATCTCAGTGGTCAGTTTCTTATGATTACAGATGCATCAAGAGAGGGTCTAGGTGGAGTTCTTATGCAAGATGGTGCGGTAGTAGCTTTTGAATTGAGGAATCTAAAAATGCATGAGGTGAATTATGCCCCTCATAATCTTGAACTTGCATCAATCATTCATGCTTTATAAGTTTGGCAACACTATTTATTGGGAAAACCATTTGATCTCAAGACTAATAACTTGGGGCTCAAGTATATCTTCAACCAACCAAATATAAATTCTCATTAGAGATGGTGGTTAGAGCTTATTTTTGACTATGACTTTGATATCAACTACATCAAAGGTAAAGAGAATAGAGTAGCTGATGCTTTGAGTCATAGAAGGTATATAGAAGTTATAGCTACTATCAAGAGTACTTTTAGAGAATAAGGGGTTAAGTTTTCATCAAGGGACAAATACTATGAGCAGGTTAGAAAAGCATTATCAGATAATGTTCATGATCCTCAATATAAAGGTTTCAGTTTTAAGAGTGATGGTCTTCTGTGTTTCAATGGGAGAATGTATGTGCTAGATCAAGAGAATCTGCAAAGAATAGTTTTGAAAGAGTTACATAATGTCCCTTATTTGGGACACCCAAGAGAAAAAGAGCTCATGGTAGAGCTTAGAAATTTGTATTTATTTAAGGGAATCAAGAAAGATGTGGTATATTTTGTGTCATGTTATCTAGAATGTCAGCGATTTAAAGCCGAACATGTGCACCCAATTAGATTTCTATATCTGCATGATATACCAGAGTGGAAGTGGCAGGTGATCAATATGGAATTTGTCCAAGGTTTACCAATGTCATGGAGTAGGCACAATATAATCTTGGTAGTTGTGGATAAATTAACCAAGCTATCTCATTTCATACATAGAAACTTGATAGATGATGCACTTACTCTTGCCAAGAGGTTTGTAAAGGAAGTATATAGGTTGGATGGGTTTCCAAGGAAGATCATTTTAGATAGAGATCCAAAGATGACTTACAGGGTTTGGATGACTCTAAACTCAGCTTTGGGTACTTGATTAAATTTTAGTACCGCATATCATCTAGAGAATGATGGTTAGATTGAGTGAGTGAATAAGATTTTAGAGGATCTTTTACATATGTATTACATGGATCAATAATATAAATGGGAAGACTATCTTCCATTGGTTGAATTTGCTTATAATAACACATATCAATCAACATTGAAGATGTCTCTTTTTGAGGCACTATATAGAATAAAGTGCAAGACATTAATTAGTTGGGACATGTTAGAGGATAGGGTAGTCTTCGGGCCAGAGATGCTATTTAAAATGGAAGAAAAATTTAAGTTAATTAGGAAGAGATTGGTTGAGGCCAATGATAGATAGAAGAGTTATGTCGGTCTAAAGAGGATATATATGATATTTTCTATTGGTGACAAAGTGTTCTTACAAGTAAGCCACATAAGAACTTGATTAAATTCAAGAAGTCAACAAAACTATCACCAAGATATATGGGACCCTTATAAGTGTTAGAAGTGGTCAATACTATTCTGTATAAGTTTTCATTGCCACCACCCCTAGCTCTATTACATAATGTTTTTCATGTATCTTATCTTAAAAATTATATAGCTATCCTTCACATGTTTTGAATTGGAATGCTTTGGAGGTTCTAGATCCCAGGGTGGTCATGGTAGAGCCAATTAGAGTAATTGACACTCGCAAACTTTGCTTACAAAATAGAGAGGTGTTTTAATGTAAGGACTTGTGGGACCAATACTCTAAATATATTGATACTTGGGAAGGCTATGATGATTTTTTCAAGCTGTTTTCATATTTGTTTACATGATAGATAATATTATGTTTTTAATTACTGTTAGACTCTTCTAATATTTAAAACTATTGTTTAAATAAGTGTCATCGGGATGATGACCAGTTTTAAGAGGGGAGGATGTTACATCATGATTTCACCCTAAAATAGATAAACCCTTTAATTTGTTGATCAGTATGATTAGTATTTGACTACTATTGCTTTAATTTTAAGCTTTATGATTTATATAATAATGGGACAATCACATTGTTGATTTGAGTACATGATGTGATAATTGTATGTTATATTCTATACATTATGGGTATGCATTAGTTAGTTGTGCATCATTAATATTTTTGATGACTCAGACTAACTACTTACTTTTCATAAGATGGATGTAGGATAGGTCCTACCCTCAAAGTTGATGAGGAAGAGCATCATCGGAAAGGATTGACTAGATGGAGTGATTAGGGGAATACCAGTGGAAAATGCTAATGACCCTACACACATGCATAATAAATTTAAATGACATTTACATTGAAATGTTAGTACTTATTGATTGTGATGATTTGTGTGTGTGGAAGTTAGTTTAGTATTCATTTAATTTCTTTAGCCTAATTAACTTGGTTTTCAAATTTAAATCTAAAAAATAATTATTAATTATAATAAAAATATTATTATCTTAAATACAATTATTTAGAAAATAAAAATCAATTAATAGCATAATTATTCTTGTGAAAGTTATTTTCTTAAAATTAGCATTATGCATTAAAGATATTTGAAAAATTAGAAAATAGATTTTATTATTATTAAACTTAGTATGTTAGTTGATAAGCTTTAGAAAAAGAAAAGAAATTAATCGAGGTTAATACATTTAGAACTTGAGTTGAATGTGATCTTGATTAACATGCACCTATTTACTTAAAATTAGAAAATAGGTGTTTGAATTAAACAACGTCCCTTTTCTTTATTTTATTTAAATAGGTGTTTGAATTTATATAAGAGACATGCATCTTAGTTAAGGATGTGGCATCCAAGTGGTTGTGTTTAAATTCTTAGACCCACGTTCTACTTCTTTTCTAAGTGATAGTACCTGGATGTAACTAAATTTGTTAGCTGGTGCTTTATATGGGCCATATTTTGATTTATTCTGTGTAGATCGAATTTATACAAGGATAACGTTTTCTTTTTTTATATATGTGCTTCAATATATATATATATATATGTATATATATATATATGTATATGTATATGTATATGTATGTATATGTATATATATATATATATATATGTATATATATGTATGTAGATACATACTATATATATATATATATATATATATATATATATATATATATATATATATATATATATATATATATATATATATATATATATATATATATATATATATATATATATATAAAATTAAGTATAGTTATGTTTTAAAGTATTCCATAAAATTATGTCTTAAATTACCTTTTAAATTATTATGTTTTAAAGATATTTGAAAAATTAGAAAATAGATTTTATTATTATTAAACTTAGTATGTTAGTTGATAAGCTTTAGAAAAAGAAAAGAAATTAATCGAGGTTAATACATTTAGAACTTGAGTTGAATGTGATCTTGATTAGCATGCACCTATTTACTTAAAATTAGAAAATAGGTGTTTGAATTAAACAACGTCCCTTTTCTTTATTTTATTTAAATAGGTGTTTGAATCCATATAAGAGACATGCATCTTAATTAAGGATGTGGCATCCAAGTGGTTGTGTTTAAATTCTTAGACCCACGTTCTACTTCTTTTCTAAGTGATAGTACCTGGATGTAACTAAATTTGTTAGCCGGTGCTTTATATGGGCCAGATTTTGATTTATTCCGTGTAGATCAAATTTATACAAGGATAACGTTTTCTTTTTTTATATATGTGCTTCAATATATATATATATATATATACTTATGTTTCAAAGTATTCCATAAAATTATGTCTTAAATTACCTTTTAAATTATTTCATGTGAAATATATAATGATACAAATAGCTCCCTTTAATGTAAAGTAGATAGAATTTGAATTAAAATTTAATTGTTATATTGAAGGTGTAAATTTTATTAGATTAATACATGAGCTTGAATGTTTATATTTAATTAGGAAGCAAAGCTGTTTTTATTTAATTAATTGAATCTAGAATTCTTTGCATGCCTAAATTGAAGAAATAATATATGTGTTATCTATAATAGTTGCCAATATCTTATTAGGAGTATTTCAATAAAATCTATAGTGTAATTAATAAACCTATAGTTTATTTTGAACATGCATGCATAAATAGCCTTTAGATAGAATGTACCTAGAAGGTATGAATTTGTATGTGGATGTCTTGATGTCAAAATGTTAGTTTTGTGATAATAGTACGTCTAGATTCATTATGTATTGTTGAAACAAAATAAGTGTTCAAGATTGTTCTATCCCTAGTATAAGAAAAAATCTGTATGAATCTTGGAAGTGTATTCTATCTGATATATGTTTGTTTTATAAACCATATTGATGATACTAATAGTTAGTGAGATGGGTTCCACTAGCTTAGGTAGTACCACCAATAAATAATCTGATTAAGTGTTGTGTTATGAAATTGACCAATCTACATGATCATATATTATTTGAAAAACTTTGACCAAAGTAATGTAGATGTACACTGTCATTTCATATATTTGATTTTTATGTCGTGTGATATCATATTAGAATGGATTTCTTTATAGTACACTACATGTTTTTAGAAATCTTATAGCATACGCGGTACTAACATATCTCACTATATTCTTGCACCATTCTATCTACCTATCCATGAAAAGAGGGCCATTTACTAATAGGATATTGTGTAGGGGATTGTTGGTCCATGATTGGAGTGGTAAATTATTCGGATAATGCTCTCCCTCCCCACTAAAGTAATACTTAGAGATGACACTTGAGATTATCAATGTACATGAGTTGGCATGACTCAAGATCTAGAGAGCTTGGTATCCATTATTGTATTAGGCTGTATGCTGAAGGAATGTAATTATATTATGTATTTGTATATTGAATAGCAGTTGATGTATTATTAAACTAGTCGTAGATGTGTCTTGTAATGATTAATTCTCTTGGGATTGTATAAGATGTATGTTGTATGCAGTACTTGAATTTCAAGAATTATTGTTCTTGAATATGATATAGATGTTGTATTGTTTATTTATGTGGAATGAATGCTACATTAATTGCTTAGTTGTAAGAAAAATTATTGTATTTTCTTAAGTACAACTTGAAGGGTTGTCACATATAACATTTATTATTTGCACTATGGAATAATTTGGGTCATTAAAGTAACTTCAAAAATATTAATGTTTCAACATTCCACCTTAATGTTTAGTGGGGATACATGCCATAATCACCTTTTTATTAAAAAAAAATAACAATCCATAAACCATCCATGATGAGTTTAGGCTAGCATGTTAGTAGGACTACATCCCACAGTTTCTCATGGATAAACTTACAAGAATTTGGAACTCTTTATAACATAATGGCCTCTATTACAAAAAATACTTTATTAATGGATACACCCTAAATTCACATAGGGTGAAGTTTTTTAAAAATCACATATCATGAATTCTTTTAATGCTTTTAAAATAGAGAAGTATAGAGATGAAAAGACACACAAGGTTATTAGGATGTGACATTGTCATGCACACTCCCCCTCAATGACAATTCTGAGAGGCCCAATATTGTTATGAATTTTCAAAGCTTGTCATTACATAGTATTTTTTTGAAGACATTTACCACTTGATCATTTCTAAGATAAAAATGTAAATCAATATCACCATTAATGCACATGAACTTCAATATGCTTTGTTATTTGGTATTCAATTAAATTTTTTGCTAAAGATATACAACTTTGATTATTACAAATAAGAGTTGTATTGTGAAAGATACCCATATGCAGTTCTTCTAATAACATTCGCAGCCACATTGCTTATTTAGCAACTTTCATAACACTTTTATATTATACTTCTATATAAAATATATAAACATTAGGTTGATTTTTTTTACTTGAAGTAATAACACCAACACCAAACTTAAACACATATCTAGAAGTAGATTTTCAATCTAAAACATCACCAACATAGTCAACATTACAATAACCATATAAATTATTATTATCAATGGAAGAATAACATAAACCATAATTAACTTTTCTTTTGATATACCTAATACTATTTTGGCTAATTTTAAATGATGATTGACTGTTACATATGTATCTGATAATTTGAGGAGCAAAATCAAGCCACATTAAGTTATCTTATTGTGATTCTTCGCTATATGCATGTTATTAATGATTCAACTTTGATACTTGATAATGATTTCTTTGACTTCTATTTAGAGTGCTTCATACTTGGCTTGCGATTATTCCTAGTGATAGGTTTCCAATATGGGAAGAATATGTCATATTTTTTCAGTGTGCAATAATGTATAAATGTATATCAGATAAGTGTCAAGTCCCTTTTGAATGAGACCTTGATTTGTTTATAGATGGATCCAATTGAATGATTTCTCATGCCACCAACATGTTTGGCTAATGTGATGATCTTAAGGATAGGGTTGATTTTAGAAAAATAGTTATTGTTGGGAATGGGTCAATACTTATCAGATGAGGTCAATAGCGATTGACAATATTAACCAAATCTTGCCAAATCAACCTATGTATAGGTGGAGTGAACTGAAAGTCTAAAGATATATGTGCAAGAATAATAGGTCTAAAATGGACATTGAGGCTCCTATAGGTGTGTAATAACATAATCAAGGGCCTGACTCATAAGATAACATGCAAGTGTGAGATAATTGAGGATTAATATTTTGTTTAGTGCTTAAGTCACACATGGTAAATGTATGTCAAGATTGTCATTTTTAAGTATAGAGACTAGATTTTTATATTTATAAATGATCATTTTTATTTTTGCAACTAAATTGTTATAGTAAAAGGATATAATGTATTTGAATATTGTAATGTCCCTTTTAGGGTTGAAAATTGAAATAAGGGGTTTTCTAATCAACCGTATTTTAAACATGCAAAATTTTGAATTCCTTCAAACTCTAGGTACCTAAAATAAATTGTAGATTGTTGGTGTTGGGATCTTACAACACAATTGATTACCTTGTATAAGCAACTAAGCACAAAATTAAACCAGAATGATAAGTAACTAGAATCAGAAACAAAAAAGAATAAGAGATACAAGAAACAACCCAAAAACTTGTATTAAACTCTTCCAAAAAGAAATACAATGAAGAAATATCTCTTTCTTCCACACCTCTCAGATGTACAGATCTCTTTCCCTCAAGAGTTTTCTCTCTCAATTACAACCAACTCCAACACTTAGATTGATTCACATTTACATAAAAATGTCTTGTACAGTTCTTATCTGTCTTAATAAGCTATGAAGATCTATCCCTATTATATAAAATTAGGGATCATGAGCTATGCATTCTCCACCATTAGATATACCTCTTAATCAAAGGTTCAAATCAGTCCTGCCAAAAATAGAAATGCGGACTTAATACCAACAGTTAAACTTTTCATGCAAATAATCTGTTCTGCCTCCAAAATAAAATTTTGGGCGCACATGTGATCGATGTCGGTTCCTACCTACCTACACATGACTGACGTCAGCTGACCTATGACCGACATCAGCAGCCTCTATCGACTCCTGATCGGTGTCAGTGACTGTGAAAATCCAACAGCCTTGCATTCACTCATTTGGTGAAGCTTTTAGCTCCATAACTCAATAATCTCCCACTTGGAGATAAACAACTGCACCTGTACCTGTACAATAACATCTTCTAGTTTCTCCATCTTCAAGATCAATCTTGAAGACCAACAAAATTTGAATGAAGATTCAACTTCTCCTTTGTTACCGGCTTGGTTAACATATCAGCAGGGTTCTTATCTGTATGGATCTTTTCCAGCTTCAACTCACCATCCTCCAATACCTGTCTAATGAAGTGGTACCTAAGCTGTATATGTTTGGTTCTTAAATGAAAGGCTGAATTCTTTACCAATTGAATTTCACTTTGACTGTCACTATACAATCTACAACTCTCTTGCTCCTTTCCCAACTCTTCCATGAACCAATTCATCCAAATCATCTCCTTACTAGCCTCTGTGACTGCAATGTATTCTACGTCTATAGTAGACAAGGCAATAAACTTTTGCAACTTTGAAATCTAGCTAACCACCATTCCACCAACAGTGAACACATACCCTGTGGTGCTTCTCCTACCATCCAAGTCACCTGCCATATTTGAATCTACATATCCATGTAGAGAAGTGTTTGACCATCCATAGCATAAATGCCTACTACTGGTCCCTCTCAGATATCTGAGAATCCACCGAACTGCTTTCCAGTGTTCTTTCCCTGGATTAGCCATAAAATTATTGACAACTCCCACTGCTTGGGCTATATCAGGTCTAATACATACCATTGCATACATTAAACTCCTAACTGCAGAAGCATATGGAACTCTACTCATGTACTCTACCTCATCATGTAAATTAGGACACTGTTCTTTACTCAACTTGAAATGTCCAGCCATAGGTGTACTTACCAATTTTGCATCTTGCATTTTAAACCTCTCCAACACCTTGTTCACATAATCCTCTTGAGACAAAATCAAACTGTGATCTTTCCTGTCTCTCTTAATACTCATGCCAAGGATTTTCTTTGCTGCTCCCAAATCCTTCATGGCAAATGTGTGAGCTAATTTTACCTTAAGCTCAGTAATATCGTGCATGTGTGAACCTACAACAAGTATATCATCTACATATAGTAACAAGATAATATATCTACCATTATCCAATATCTTAAAATAAATGCAATGGTTAGATTGACATCCACTGAAGCCATGCTCAGTCATAAACCTGTCAAACTTCAAATACCATTATCTTGGAGCTTGCTTAAGACCATATAAGCTTTTCTTCAACTTGCACACAAGTTTCTCCTTACCTTTGACTCAAAACCTTCCAGTTGATCCATATATATTTCTTCATCCAAATCTCCATGAAGAAGCGTTGTCTTAACATCAAGCTGCTCAAGATGTCAATCCTCAATAGCAACTAAAGACAATACAGTCTGAATATAAGTCATTTTCACTACAAGAAAAAAAATTTCACCAAAATCTATACCTGGTTTATGTGCAAATACTTTTACTACCAACTTGGCCTTATGTCTCATTTGTCCATTCTCTCCTTCCTTCAATCTGTAAATCCATCATTTTTTAGTGTTCTCTTTCTAGCTGGCAATTCAACCAAATCCCACGTTTGGTTCTCTTTCAAGAAATCAATTTCCTCATTCATGCCAAGCTCCCATTGTTTTCGGGTTTCTACCTGCATTGCTTCATCAAAGTTTTTTAGTTTTCCACCACCCATGAGCAACAAGTAGAATAATGAAGGGGAATAACGAATTAGAGGTTTACTTACCCTTTTTAACCTCCTGATGGGTGTCTGAGACTCATTCACAGCATGTTGTCCACCCAAATTCTCTGTCAGTGACCGATCTCAGTCATCTCTAGGTCTATCCCTGACCAACATCGGTTCTACTCGACCGACATTGGTTCCTATCTGACTAATGTTGATCATTGTCTGACTGACATCAGCTCCTGTGTTGCTAATGTCGGTTCCTTCTTGATCGACGTCAGTGTCTATGTTTTCTTGTCTGTGGTTACTTCTACCCGTGAGCTCATTTTGGATCATCACCTTATCCAAATCAACATTGCTCTACTCAAAATTCTTTAGCTTCTTGAGCTGATCATTGTACATCACTTTTTCATTGAAAACAACATCACAACTTCTAATAATTTTGTTAGTTCCTAGATTCCAAAACCAGAATCCAAAATCTCCAGAGCCATAACCAATAAAAGTGCACCGCATAGATTTAGCATCCAGCTTCTTTCTATTTTCTTTATCAACGTGCATAAAAGCTTCAGAACCAAAAACTCTGAGAAATAAAAGATCTACCTTTTTACTTGTCCACGCCTCTTCTGGAATTCTACCATCCAGTGCAGTAGAGGGTTCTCTGTTGATCAGGTAAACTATAATATCTATAGCTTCTACCCAAAACTATAAGGGTAAACCAGCATACAACCTCATACTTCATGGACGCTCCAATATTATTTTATTCATCCTTTCAGCAACTCTATTTTGCTGAGGTGTCCTTGGAACCGTCCTTTGCCTGCAATTCCATTCATAGAATAGTATCTATTGAACTGATAGCTACAGTACTCACCACCATTGTCAGATCTAAGGCACTTCAATCTCAAATTTATTTCATTCTCAACCATAGCTTTCTAATTCTTAAATGTGTCAAAAACATCATACTTCTTCCTATGCAATAAACCCATACCTTTCTTGTAGCATCACCAATGAAAGAAACATAATACTATGATCCTCCAATAGAAGCTACCTGAGCTGGTCCCCACACGTCTGTGTGAACAAGCTCCAACTTGTGCTTCTTCTTTGTTGACCCAATTTTGAGAAATCTCACTCTCTTCTATTTCCCAAAAATACAATGCTCACAGAAATCTAGATCTATGCATTTCAAATCTGAAAGTTTATTTTTTGACTTAAGAATAGTCATTCCCTTCTCACTCATGTGGCCAAGCCTACAGTGCCATAATTTTGCATCTACATCTGAAGTAGATAATACAGAAAGAGAATTATCAGTAATACAATTACATAAATAGAGAGTACCTACTCTCTTACCTCTGGCTAATACAAGTGCACCCTTGAAAACCTTCTAAGATTCAGCTGTGAGAGTTACTGTGCAACCCTCATCCCCTAACTTTCTTGTAGAAATCAGATTTCTCTTCAAGATGGGTACATGCATGACATCTTTCAACACCCATGTGTTGCCATTATGCAATTTCAGCTACACTTTTCCTTTGCCAACAATTTTACAAGGCTAATCATCCCCTAAACAAACTATTCCAAAATCTCCATGGACATAGTCATTGAAATATTCTCTATTTGGGGTTGCATGGAAAGAGGCACTAGAATCTAAAACCCAAGATTCTATATTATTATGCAAAGAGAAAATAAGAGCATCTTGTGCAATAATACCTGCAACTTTTGCTTCTTCTTTATCTTCATGCTAGTTTTTATCTTTAACTTTTGACCAGCAATCTTTCCTTGCATGCCCTATCTTTCCACAATTCTAGCGGGTTATCTTCCTACCATTTCTAGATTTAGATCTACCTCTCATCTTTGACTTAGACCTTGATCTCCATTGCTTGCCCTTCTCTTTTTGCCTTCCCCTGCTTTCAAAACTTAAAGCATTCCCTGATGTTTCCTCTATGTTTTTCCTACGAATTTCTTCATTCAAGATTACACTAACAACATCATCTACTTTCAAGATATTTTAAGCAGATGCAATATTACTAACTGCCATTACCAAGCTATGCCAACTTTTAGGTAAAGAGCATAAGATTAATAGAGCCTTAATTTCATTATCAAAAACTATTTTGATTGAATTTAATTGATTTACAATTCCATGGAAATCATTTAGATGATTAGATACAGATCCACCTTCCTACATTTGCAAATTAAATAATTGCTTCATAAGATATACCTTATTTGAAGCTGAGGGTTTTTTATATAAATTTGCTAAAGTGTCCATTAACTCTATCATTGTTTTTGCCTATGATAAATTAGATATCACAGAAGATGCCACACTCAATCTTATAGATCCCAGAGCCTTTTTATCAAGAACATTCCATTCTTCATCTTCCATATCTGTGGGCTTCTTTTAAACCCCACCTAATGGTAAGTATAGATCTTTTTGATACAGATAATCTTCTATCTACATCCTCTATAATTGATAATTCTTGCCATTAAACTTCTCCATTCTTAGTTTACTTTCTTCTACCATTGCTTTACTCCCACTCAAACAAAAACCCCTGTGAGTGGCCTGTAATCAACAAACACTAACCAGATCTGAAACCACCTGTTAGTCAACCCAAGCTCTGATACCACTTGCTGGGATCTTACAACACAATTGATTACCTTGTATAAGCAACTAAACACAAAATTAAACTAGAATGATAAGTAACTAGAATCAGAAACAACAAAGAATAAGAGATACAAGAAACAACCCAAAAACTTGTATTAAACTCTTTCAGAAGGAAATACAATGAAGGAATCTCTCTTTCTTCCACACCTCTCAGATGTACAGATCTCTTTCCCTCAAGAGTTTTCTCTTGCAATTACAACCAACTCTAACACTTGGATTGATTCATTTACATAAAAATGTCTTATACAGTTCTTATCTGTCTTAATAAGCTATGAAGATCTATCCCTATTATATAAAATTAGAGATCATGAGCTATGCATTCTCCACCATTAGATATACCTCTTAATCAAAGGTTCAAATCAGTCCTGCCAAAAATAGAAATGCAGACTCAATACCAACAGTTAAACTTTTCATGCAAATAATTTATTCTGCCTCCAAAATAGAATTCTGAGTGCACAAGTGACCAACATCGGTCCCTTCCTACCTGCACATGACCGACGTTGGCCGACCTATGACTGACATCGATAGCCTCTAGTCGACTCCTGACTGGCGTCAGCGACTGTGGAAATCTGGTAGCCTTACATTCGCTCATTTGGTGAAGCTTTTAGCTCCACAACTCAACAGTTGAAAGTGCCTAATTGTGGAAAAAATAATATTTAATTGCTCATAAAAAAATTAGAAAATTATCAATAATTAATGGCAATAGTATTCCCTCAAAATTTGAATTTTTCCAATGTGAAATAGTGGGAAATTGATTATGAAAATACCATAAAAATATACATTATTGTTCAACACTAAATAAGGCCAAAATAGGCCTTAGAATCCCTTTACCCAACCCTAGGAAGGGGTTTCTGACCTCTCCGATGGATTCACTACAACCTTAGGGGGTTTCATACCCTTTTTGAGCCTCTTCTCCACTCGCCAAGTCTTCTAATCAATTTGCCTCACCTACTGCAAACAAAAATGGTGTTCCAAACACCTTTGGTTGATAAATACATCTAACAAAACTCCATTATGAAGTTTCCCAAGCTGAATATTAATGGTTTTCATCCTTAATTCTTGTCATCTTAAAGGTTTTCATATTTTTTGATGTAGTGAATTGCACCCGTGGGTAGGAGGTTGAGCTCCTACCTTCCACACGCAATAATGAAAACTCCCCTCTCGCCTGTGGGACCGACGAAGCTGGAGGGAAGAGTCTCTAAATAAGGGCTAGCTCCCTTTGATGCATCATGTTCGTTATAGTAAGTGCTAGCGCCCACACACACACACACACACACACACACACACACACACACACACACATAGATATATAATGGGGGGGATGAAAAGGGAGAAAGATTACAAGAAAACAAACTACTCTAAAGAGGTGATGCACCAAAATAAAGTCAACCTTTTCACATTCACACTTAAATCAGACAAACACATACATACACTTCCAACTTAGTAGAAGGACCAGGCTGCAAGAAACATGGCAAAGAGGCTCTAATGGAAAATACAGAAAATAGAGATCACCAAAGGTGCTGTGAGATGCACACTTATGTAGTAATTTCTTCTATTTCTACACTTCCAAATACAGCTCTCCTTGTCAGCTACATAAATGGCACCTTATAGACAATAAATATGTTGGTGTCGAATCTGTGAAAGCATCAAAAAATAATGACTAAACACAAACTAACACTCGAGACATACTCAAAAATATCTATCCAAGATAGAGGTAAAAAATGCGTTTATTGATTCAAGTGAAATTTTTCCACAGCTACGTCTTACAAATGTGGAAGATGATTACAAAATGACAAGTCCTCAATATATAGGAGAAGAAAGGAGGCCTTTTGATGCCCTTTTTACAAGTGACCCATGTGCCTTGTGAGCATTGGGAAGAGCAAGCCACTCGAAACATCAATGAGCATGCGCCCTTTGTCTTCTTGTAAGGCCACTTTTTCAAGGTGATTACACGGTTTGTCTACTCATAAATGCGAAATAAAGAAAACAGGTTGCACTACTAGCTGTTTGCACCTTCTAATGGTCAATTCACAGGCACTATGTCATCTGCTAGAGTTATTTCTTGAACTGACACCTCCCTTTGCCACTTAGGCTATCTATCTACTCCTACACCTGACACTTTGTCTTTTCCCTATCTTGTCTCTTTCTGGCTCTTTCGGCCCTCAAGTTATCTTCTGGCGGGTCACTGCATTGCTGGGCTTTTTCCATAGTTAGCACTCCTTTGGTTTGAAAGCAAACAACTCTTTCATTGTATGGAATTTGGTATTCACGTGGCTGTCATCACTTTGAAAACTAATGACTAATTCACTTCCTTAAAGTTGATGACTTTCGAGATGTTACTGCTTTGGCAATTCCCTTTGGGCTTTTTCTGCTTGTTAAACTGACCCTTGAACCAATCGTGTTGAACCAAACCGTTGAACCAGTTCAATAGTTCAATGCTACATGTTGAGCATGATTAAACTGAGCCTTTGAACTTTGCCAATGAACCAAAAGCTGTTGACCCATTGAACTGAACTGAAGTGTTGAACTTAAAGCTTTGAACTAGCGCTTTGAACCAACTGAAAGAACCAATTTGGTTGAACCCACTGGTGAACCTTTTGTTTGAACCAAGCGATGAAGCAAATGATGAACCAATTGGTTGAACTACCGTTTGAACTCTACATTAAACTTAGCTAATTGAACCAAAGCTAAAAAACTTGAAGCTCGAACCAAGCACCTACAGATTTCGTAGAAACTTTTGGACTTGTGCAAAATCAAAAAATGAATTAGCCTTAAACAACAAGGGGAGAAGTTGTCTAATTTTTTGTCCTATTGGGCAAAAATGGTCAACAGATTGGCGCCTCCTAGGGGAAGCATGCCTGCCATGCTTAGAAGCTAGTTGCCTTAAAATCCATTGGGCATGGAGTCAGATTGTAACTTTAAAATAGCAACAGCTCTAATAAATTCCAGAATTAATCACGTAGATTCACCTCAAAAAGGGAAAGAAAAAACACACACAAGGCTAAGAAAACTACTTGTGCAAATAAGACTTAGGGAAAATGGGGAAATAAAATTGAAAACAACCTACTATATACAGCTAACTAGGTATTTTAGATTCCCTCCTGGATCAAAGGAAAAACTTCTAACATCCCCTTCATAGCAAGAAGACTTATGGTGCCAGGCAAGTAGCTAAATGAAAAGGAGAGTTGGTGACTTGCTCTTCTTGCCTATCACCTGCATTGGCTGGTATCTGAGTGGATCAAAATCAGACACGCTTCTGACATATATGTACTTTGCTTGTCCCTAGAAGCTTGTTGAATGCTGGTCCTTCATACTGGTGCTCTTTACCAAGAAATCAATGGCTATTAACTTATCACCGTTAGCCCTTTGATATGCACATTCCCTCTACAATGCATCATGATCTAACTCATTTCCTTTTGCCTCATTGTAGACTCTATCAGATTCATCCTGTGCTTCCTTTTGGCCTTCTTGAAGAAGGGTGATTGTGATGATGTCTGAAATGGACTCACAAAATGATTGCTCATTCCACAAAACATTGCCTCTTTATTCAAAACTTTCTTCTTCAAGGCATTCCTCCAGGAAGACAGACCTCTCATCCTCCTCTAACTCAGGCTCTTCAGCATAGTTGTCCTCATCATCAAACAACAAGGAAGTTCATCAAATAGAGGGGAAGAGAGCTCACCATGCTTTTGTTCTTCTTCTTATTGCTGGAACATCTACATATATGCATGCCCTGAGTCTTCTCCATTGCCGATGAGGTCTTCACAAGGAGCATTGATGATGATTTCTTCTTCATTATCGCCCATGATATCCCCCTGAAGAATTGTAGATTGGATCTTCTACTCCTCACTCACCTCCTGCAGAATAGGTTCCTCCTTGAGAAGGGGTGAAGTGGAGAAAACATGTGGAAGAGGAGGCAGTCTTTGAGCTAAAATCGAATGATTCTCCTCCTTCCACTTGGTCAACACTTCATCAATATCAGGTGTGGCTTGATAGCTCTCTTGGAGGTGTGTGGACGAGCTGGGTTCAGATAGGTCCACCACACGTTGGCTGAGAAATATCATTTGGGATTCCAACTCTGTAATTCTCCTAGCTATATTTTCTTGAAGGAGCCTTTCTTGGAGATCACCAGCATCATCCTCTTCAAGGCTTTGGGCTAGTTCCTGGCATTCCTTCCTCCAACTTAGAATCTGCACATCACGTTGAAAGACTTGGGGAGGTTGAGGAATGCAAGGAAGAGACTGTTGATGCACTAGAAGAGTCTCTAGAAGAGGGATGTGCTAGATAGTGGTATTCCCCCCAATGGAAGATTCACGATCTAAACGGTTTAGAAGGTTCATCTCCATGGGAGGTTGTTCTGATGGCCTCTGGTGTTGGAAAGCTAGGTACACATGATTGAGAGCAAATGCATCAGATGAGCTGGAGTTGGTGAGTGCTATCTGATAAAAAGGATTTGGTGCAAAAGAGGGGGCTTTCTTTAGAATATGAGGGGTCACATAGGGCTGACTGCCTTGAATAAATGGATTTCTCCATTTTGCTACCTTCTCCTCTGTGGATTACATGGCCTGAGCTTGCCTAAACAAACACTCCTCTTTATACATCAGCTCCCGCTGATAACCGTACTGCTCCTCCAGTCTGTTAATCTCCATTATCTGCCTCTCAAACTCTAGTGCCACCTCCCTTATCATTGTAAGGCAACTAGGAGAGCTGCTTGAGGGGATTGCATAAATATTTGGAGCCTGATCATAGTCATATGAAGGAATACAAGGTCCATGATTTTGTACAAAATAATTATACATATAAAAGGTGATTTATGATGGCACCAGGCTGCTTAACCAGTAGATTCAACTTAGAGTCACCATTGGTGTTGATGCAAAAGCCTCCAAAGGCTGGTTGGTTGAAGAACACACCGAAAATTCTTCAACTCTTTGGACACAACTTATCCTAGTTGGTCCCATCGGGCGTGCCAAAAATTGTTGATGTAGTGGATTGCACCCGTGGGTAGGAGGTTGAGCTCTTGCCTTCCACATGCAATAATGGGAACACCCCTCTCACCTATGGGACCAACGAAGCTAGAGGGGAGAGTATCTAGATAAGGGCTAGCTCCCTTTGATGCATCATGTTCATTCCAGTAAGTGCTAACACACACACACACACACACACACACACACACACACACACACACACACACACACACACACACACACACACACACACACACACACACATATATATATAGATATATAATGGGGGGTGAAAAGGGAGAAAGATTACAGGAAAACAAACTACTCTAAGGAGGTGATGCACCAAAATAAAGTCAACCTTCTCACATTCACACTTAAATCAGACAAACACATACATACACTTCGAACTTAGCAGAAGGACCAGGCTGCAAGAAACATGGTAGGGAGGCTCTAATGGGAAATATAGAAAATAGAGATCACCAAAGGTGCTGTGAGACACACACTTATGTAGTAATTTCTTCTATTTCTACACTTCCAAATATAGCTCTCCTTGTCAGCTGCAAAAATGGCATCTTGTAGACAACAGGTATGTTGGTGTCGAACTTGTGAAAGCATAAAAAAAACAATGACTAAACACAAACTAACACTCAAGACATACTCAGCAATATCTATCCAAGATAGAGGTAAAAAATGTGTTTATTGATTCAAGTGAAATTTTGCCAGGGCTACGCCTTACAAATGTGAAAGATGATTACAAAATGACAAGTCCTCAATATATAGGAAAATAAAGGAGGCCTTTTGGCACCCTTTTTACAAGTGACCCATGTGCCTTGTGAGCATTGGGAAGAGCAAGCTGCTCAAAACATCAATGAGCATGCACCCTTTGTCTGCTTTTTCAAGGTGATTACATGATTTGTCTACTCATAAATGCAAAATGAAGAAAACTGGTTGCACTGTTAGCTGTTTGTGCCTTTTAATGGTCAATTCACAGGCACTGTGTCATCTACTAGAGTTATTTCTTGAACCGATGCCTCCCTTCACCACTTAGGCTATCTATCTGCTCCTACACTTGGCACTTTGTCTTTTCCCTATCTTGTCTCTTTCTAGCTCTTTTGGCCCTCAGGCTATCTTCTGGTGAGTTGCTGCATTGCTGGGCCTTTTCCATGGTTAGCGTTCCTTTGGTTTGAAAGCAAATGACTCTTTCATTGTATGGAATTTGGCGTTCATGTGGCCATCATCACTTTGAAAACCAACGGCTAATTCGCTTCCTTAAAGTTGACAGCTTTTGGGATGTTGCCACTTTGGCAATTCCCTTCGGGCCTTTTCTACTTGTTGAATCGACCCTTGAACAAATCATGTTGAACCAAAGCATTGAACCAGTTCAACAGTTCAATGTTGTGCACTGAGCATGATTAAACTGAGCCTTTAAACTTTGCCAATGAATCGAAAGCCGTTGACCCATTGAATTGAACCAAAGCATTGAACTTGAAGCTTTGAACCGGTGCGTTGAACCAACCAAATGAACCAATTTGGTTGAACCCGTCGGTGAACCTTTTGTTTGAACCAAGCGATGAACCAATTGGTTGAACTATCGATTAAATTTTGTATTGAACTTAGCTAATTAAACCAAAACCAAAGAACTTGAAGCTCGAACCAAGCACCTACAGAGTCTGTAGAAACTTTTGGACTTGTGCAAAATCAAAAAATGAATTGGCCTTAAATAGCAGGGGGAGAAGTTGATCAATTTTTTGCCCTATTGGGTTAAAATGGTCAACAATATTCAAAGCAATAAGTCAAGCTATTGCGTGCTTGAACTCATAAAATTCCATTTATCAAAAATCATGGTTTCTAAATGATCCCTCATCCTCCTTAAATATGTCAAGATCCCTGCTCCAAAAGATCACACATGATTACCTTTGTATAAGCAACTAAACATGGAATCAAACTAGAAGTAATAAGTAACTAGAAATCAGAAACAACATAGAATATGAGAGACAACACAATCTTGTATTAATACTCTTCCAGAAGGAAATACAATGAAGAGATGCCACCCTCTTCCCACACCTCTTAGGCTTCCCACACCTCTTGGGCGTACATTAATTCTCCTTCAAGAGTTCACTCTCTCAATTACAATCCTACAATCAACTCAAACATAGAGTTGTTGTTACCTCCACCAGTCAGTAACAATACTACCAGTCCACCAGTCAGTAACAATACTGCCAGTCCACCAGTAAGTGACAATCAACACAACCATTGTTGCCAGCTTCCAGTCCACCAAGTACTCAATGTACTCCAAGTAGATCTCTGTGATCTTGCTCCTTGTTGTGTTGTAGATCTCCTTTGATCTTACTGCCACACAGATCTCCTTTGACCTTGCACACACACACACACACCTGCAAATCAACTGATCATACTTACACATGTAGATCTTGCCTGATCTTACACACCTTGCAGATCAATTGATCTTACACACCATGTAGATCTACCCTGATCTTGCACACCTTCAGATTAACCTGGTCTTACACACTTGGAGACCTAGATCTTACACACCTTGGAAGAACCCTTGTCCTTGCCTTTGCAAGTCCTTATGATTCTCCCTCTTGAGGATCCCTTATTTGATCCTTCAAGGATCCTTTTACAAAATAAGGATAATTATAATATAGCCCATGGGTCTATTAAATAGATCCCATACAAATAATAATTAGAAGAGTGGCTCAAGACTAAAATTAGTCTTTACATGCAAACAACTAGTTCGTTAAACTAATTGTTCGTCAAACTAACAATTCTAAAACCGCACAGGCGACCGATGTCAGTCACTGTCTGTCTAGAGATGACCAATGTCAGCTGATCCATGACTGATGTTGATAGCTTCCTGTCTACTTGTAATCGATGTCGATCGGCCTAACCGACGTCGGTTACTGTGACACTCAACAACCTCCATGTTTGCATCAGTGAAGCTTTTAGCTCCACAACCTAACAATCTCCCACTTGGAGATAAATAGTTGCACCTGTACCTATACCTGTACATCATCTAATTTTGTTTCATGGCTTGTATCCCTCTTCAAGTTCAATCTTGAAGACCAACCACCACATAACCTGTGGTGATACTCATGTCATCCAAGTAACCTGCCATATCCAAATCTACATACCCATGTAGAGAAGTGCTTGACCCTGTATAGCATAAATACCTGCTGCTGGTCCCTCTCAGATACCTGAGAATCTACTAAACTGCTTTCCAATGCTCCTTTCCCAGATTGGCTACAAACTTGTTGACAACTCCCACTGCTTGGGCAACTTTAGGTCTAGCACACATGTACTTAACCTCATCATGTGATATGAGACACTGTTCTGTGAACTGTCTAACCATAGGTGTGCTAACTGGGTCTGCATCTTGCATCTTAAACCTTGCCACTACCTTATTTACACAATCATCTGGAGACAAAATCAACCTGTGATCTTCCATGTCTCTAGACATACTCATGCCAAGGATTTTTGCTCCTCCTAAATCCTTCCTGGCACACCTCTGAGCTACCTTTACCTTTAGCTTAGCCAATCCCTGTATGTGTGCCCCTACAACAAGCATATACACTACATACAGTAACAGGATAATGTCATGACCATTATCCAACTTGGTAAAGTAAACACAATGGTTACATTGACATTGACTAAAGCCATGCTTTGTCATCCACCTGTCAAACCTATACCACTATCCTTGAGCTTCCTCAAGACCATATGACCTGGCCTTTTGTCTTACTCTATTCTTGCCTTTCTTTAACCAAGGAATCCATTCATCTTTCAGTGCTTTCATTCCGGCTGGCAACTCTACCAAATCTCCCATCTGGTTCTTCTCTAAGGAATCAAATTCCTGATTCATGCCATGCTCCCACTGTTTCTTGGATTCTACCTATATCACCTCTTCAAAACTTTCTGGTTCTTGACCATCAGTGAGCAAAAAGTAGTATGAAGAAGGGGAATAATGAATTTGAGGCTTACTTACCCTTTCAGTCCTCCACATGGGCATTTGAGACTCTTTGACAACTTGCTGTCTACTCAAAATCCATCTCAGTGACCGATGATGGTCATCTCTCAGTCTGCACCCAACTGATGTCGATTCCATGCGATCAAACTCATCACCGACATTGGTTCCCTGATCGATGCCAGTGTTTACTTATCTAACATCACTGACCTTGGTCTACACATAGCCGACGTCAATTCTTGCCTGAATGCTGATGTCGATTTCTTGACCGACGTCGGTCTCTGTGTTTTCCTGTGAGTGATGACTTTTACCTGCGAGCTCACTTTGGATCATCACCTTGTCCAAATTGCCCTACTCAGAGTTATTTAGCCCCTTGAGCTGATCTCTGTCCATCATCTTCTCTAAGAAAACCAAGGCTTTCCAGTTCTTCACTTTGTCAAAGACATCATATTTCCTCTTTAAGCAATACTACTATGATCCTCCAATAGAAGCTCCCTTCTTTGTTGACCCAGTTTCAAAAAACCTCATGTTTTTATGTTGCTTACAGGAATCTCGATCTATGCTTTTCAAATCTGAAAGCATACCTGTTGACTTAAGAACCTCCATTCTCTTCTTACTCATGTGACCAAGCCTATAGAGGCACATCTTTGCATCTACATCTGAAGTAGATAAACTAGAAAGAGAATCAGTAATACAAGTAGATAGATAAAGAGTACCTACTTTCTTACCACATGCTAATTCAAGTGCTCCCTTAGAAACTTTCCAAGATTCCACTGTGAGAGTTATTATGCAACCCTCATCACCCAACCTTCCTGTAGAAATTAGACTCCTCTTTAGGACTAGGACATGCATGACATCCTTCAACACCCATGTGTTGCCCGTCTGCAATTTCAGCTGCACTTTCCCTTTGCCAACAATTTGACAAGGCTCACCAACCCCTAAATAAATCTTTCCAAAGTCCCCATGGATATAATCATGGAAAAATACTCTATTTGGGGTTACATGGAAAGAGGCAACAGAAACTAAAACCCAAGATTCTACTTTATCCAAGGAACATATAAGAGCATCCCGTGCATCAATACCTACAACATCTGCTTCTTTATTTCCTTCATGCTAATCTTCTACCAACTAACAATCTTTTTTTACCTGCCCTTTCTTTCCATAATTCAGTAATTGATTATTCTTGCCATTGAGTTTCTCCATTCTTAGTGTACTTTCTTCTACCATTGTTATACTCCCACTCTAACAGAAACCCCTGTGAGTGACCTGTAATCAACAAACACTTAACACACTTTGAAACCAAGGTGTTAGTAAACCAAGCTCTAATACCACTTGCTAAATGGTATCACTTGGTGATCTTAGCTTTGATACCACTTGTCAGTGGTATCACACTCTGAACCTTCAACCAGGCTTTGATATCAACTTGTCAGGATCCCTACTCTAAAAGAGCACACATGATTACCTTTGTATAAGCAACTAAACACGAAATTAAACCAGAAGTAATAAGTAACTAGAAATTAGAAACAATGCAGAATATGAGAGACAACACAATCTTATATTAATACTCTTCTAGAAGGAAATATAATGAAGAGATGCCACACTCTTCCCACACCTTGTAGGCTTCCCACACCTCTTGGGCGTACAGTAATTCTCCTTCAAGAGTTCACTCTCTCAATTATGGTCCTACAATCAACTCAAACATAGAGTTGTTGTTACCTCCACCAGTCAGTAACAATACTGCCAGTCTACCAGTCGGTAACAATATTGCCAGTCCACTAGTAAGTGAGAATCAACACAACCATTGTTTCCAGCTTCCAGTCCACCAAGTAGATCTCTATGATCTTGCTCCTTGTTGTGTTGCAGATCTCCTTTGATCTTGTTGCCACACATATCTCCTTTGACCTTGCACACACAAACACACCTACAAATCAACTAATCTTACTTACACATGTAGATCTTACCTGATCTTGCACACCTTATAGATCAACTGATCTTACACACCATGTAGATCTCCCCTAGTCTTGCACACCTACAGATCAACCTGGTCTTGCACACTTGCAGACCTAGATCTTACACACATTGGAAGAACCCTTGTCCTTGCCTTTGCAAGTCCTTATGATTCTCCCTCTTTAGGATCCCTTCTTTAATCCTTCAAGGATCCTTTTACAAAATAAGGATAATTAAAATATAGCCCCATAGGTCTATTAAATAATTAGAAGAGTGGCTCAAGACTAAAATTAGTCTTTACATGCAAATAACTGGTTCATTAAACTAACTATTCATCAAACTAACAGTTCTAGAACCGCATAGGTGACCGACATCAGTCCCTATCTGTCTGGAGATGACCGACATCGGCCGATCCTTGACCGATGTCGGCAGCTCCTTGTCTACCTCTGACTAACGTCGGTTGGCCTAACCGATGTTGGTTACTGTGACACTCAGCAACCTCCATGTTTGCATCAGTGAAGCTTTTAGCTCTACAACCTAAAAAAATACCCTTTCCCCAAAGTGGGGCACTCCACTTGGAGGGAAAATTCAAATAATTAAAAGTAACTTTCTATTATAATTCACTCAAGGGTTATCTTTTAAAAAAGGTCCCCTTCTTAAGTTGTAACTCAAGTTAGAATAGGTTGTTGACATATTCACCTTTTTGGCAACTTGAACATATCATTATTTTATATTGTAAGTATTTAAAAATACTTTTTATGTTAATAATGATGTTATTTTAATCTTGAAAAGGGGGACATTATAGTTTGCCCTTCCCAAATTTGCTTATTCTCAAGCAAATGTAAGCTTTGTCCTTAACTCCTTGTATCTCATCCATAAATTTCAGGATTCCAAATCAACCTCAAGAACTCTTCACCATGATTTTGTTGTACCACTCTGATATAATTATAAATTCAAAATCCTAGACCGTAATTCAAACTAAGAAACTCAAAGTTAGCTTGTGTATGTGCATAAAATGAGTTATAACAAACACATGCTACTCAAATTTTCATAAGAATCAAAATTTGTGTGGTTAGAATATTTTTTCCTTTTAATAGAAGCCTTCTATCCACATCATTCCATGCTAAGACCTCATCCCAACATTCAAATCTGTAGCTGTAAATAACAATGTGTTAAGTTGATTTCTTCACCTTTGTTGTATCTGCATATGGAATAAACACATTAGAAAAATGAAGAGTTCTCTTCTTCTTCATTTCAAGCCTTGTAGACATGATGGCTAGACACTAGTAGAATTTGTCAAATGAATGACTATGTGACTAAAAATTTTAGTCATGAAAACTAAAAATGACTAAATTCTACTAATTTTTTGTAACACAATTATCAATGACTAAATAAATGACTAATTTGATCATTGGTTAAAAAAATAACTAAATATTAGTCACACAAATAAAAATGACTAAATAATTAGTCACACATATAAAAATTAGACAATATGATATTAAAGTGGGTAATTAAAAAAAATTCAAATTGAGAAATTATGGGTGGGAGTGGGTTGTATTGCGTGCAGGGTTAATACCGAATTGGGAAATTGGTGGCAGGAGAGGGGAGTACAGTAGAGTGCAAAATTTGGTAGAGGTAATTCGATGGGGGAGTGGAGAGTACAATTGGTATTATTTGTGCAATGCAGCTCTACAAATAGGAGGGTTTTTTAATTATTAATGGAGCCAGAGCTGACCAAAGAGGGTTTGTGTGCTAATTTGATGGCATGAGGCATGTTGGGTTTTAGTATATAAGTATAACAACTACTTACATGGGCAATAAAACTTGTTTGTAGAGGACCTGTTGACTTCTGAAAAGGCAGGTAAGGAATTTAGAGTTTGCTGTAACAAATTTGAAGTCGGTGAGGCCCTCTGTAGTGAAATTAAATGTGGGGATTCCCTCTATAGTGAATTCAGAGGTAATTCAAAACCCTCATTACATTAAACACAAAATCTATAGCTTTTTGATTGGTAATTTTATCTAGCTAGGAGAACAAAATCAATGTATTATAAGAGATGAGTTACATAAATAATAGGGTATCTTGTCATAAGACATTGATTACCATGTAACAATTTGGAGTACTTGAGATTATGAAAGAATTGGATGCTTTTATTCATTGTATAATCAATAAAATCTAGTGACCATATCTTGAAGTTATCTATTCATGTTCCATGTTATCATGTATGGGTATGGTATTAATTTCTAATTTTGTAACCAATTCACCAACCTAATCTGTAAAGATCCTTTTCACTAAGTCTTCATGGCATGGGTAGTGCATGCACATCATAATTAGTTTGTTATTGGTTAGTGTAACTTACAATAGTTACATAGGCAACTGAGTACCAGAACTATATAGACAATTCTAATTTTAGTAGACTATTTTTTCATTAGTTTTCTCTACGCATTTTGGATTATATGGGAATTGAACTTATAATATGCATTCAAATTTCAATTACTTTGATCACTTTGCCATGAAACCATGGGCTCCTGCCCATAGCTTAGATTTCAATGCTTGGGTAACATTGTGTGCAAGCCTAATTTATTAATTGCATGGAATCCTACAAGATGGTATCATATGGCATAGTTGAAAGTTATGCTAGCTCATCAAATCAATGTGGTCGCCAAGCTATTTTAATTGATATTATATGTCCACACATGGGAGTATATCAATTTTTAGAACAAGTCATCTTATCTCAACATGTTAATAATTTATGCTAGTAAGTAATGCTCAAAGTTACAACAAAGAATTCATTAGCCTATTTGTTAGTGTTTATGTATTCATTAACAATGACAAGATTGGCATATGTTTAAATGCTTATTGTTCATAAATAGAACAAACATAAATTTTGTGTTCCATTTCTAAAGCATTTCTTTAATTATCATCTAAATGAGGAAGGCCCTCAATAAAACATGGATAAAAATAACATTCATTTATTTCCAGTCATCATAGTCTTATTTTATGCACATTGTAGATGACATGTAAACTGAACATAAGTCTACATTATCAACAAGATTTTCAGAATTAAAACATGCTCCTATAAATGCAAACAAATAATATACAAACACCCTAAAGTATCCTTATCTTTGTGTATTACAATTTGACCATTATTGTTTTTTTAAAATGCAACAGATATTTTCTATATTAGAAATATAAATGGCAAGGTGCTATTAATAGATAGTTTACAACATATAATTTTAATCTCTGCCTCTTTCACATGGGCAACAAAATGAGGGGAGAGTAGTTTCTATGTTTCCTGCTAATTAGACATTGAAAGCTAAGAATCTTACAAGTAAAAAATACACAAAACTGACCACAGGGATTTATGTAGAGCCAGAACATCTAATTCTATAGAGATGCCCAATTGTATTTCTTGAATTTAAATTGATTTAGAGTGCTTTGTATCTTGTAGAGTGCTCTAATTCTAATTCTATAGAGTGCTCTATATTCTAATTCTATGAAGTGCTCTAAATTCTAGATAAGTGCTGAAATGAATGAGTTTACATGTATTAGATCTTGAGTAAGTTGAGTTTTTCATATTTCTATTTTTTTTGAAATATGAAACTAAATTAATACTAGAATGTATAACATTATAGATGGATCAATGTCTAAGGTTGACTACAGATCAATACCATGCATGTGATGAGAGAGTAGCTGATGAGAAGGACATGGACAAATATCCATGTCCATGTAATGATTGTCTTGGTGGAAAGGCAAAAAAAGAAATGTGATTTATTGATATATGATAAGATATAGGCGTAGTGGTATAAGACCTTAGGATTAAAATTATTATGAAGATATGATAGAATTGTAGAGTGTGAGAGATGAAGAGGCAACAAACATAGATGAAGTGGCACCAAACATAGATGAAGAGGCAACAATGTTAGAGGAAGTGTTTAAAGTTGATAAAATGTTGAATAAGGGTCTAAACAATGATTGGGCCAAGTCGATGGAGGATGCTTTAAAGCCTGTGTATGCTAATTACAAGTTATGTCATTTGACAACAATCCTTTAAATTATTGATTTGCAAGTGGTGCTTGGTTGGACAAATGAGAGTGTAGAATAGTTATTGGCATTATTAAGTTCGTTATCACCACCTGACTCCACATTGACAAAAAAATTAAGTCAATGTAAAAAGAAAATCACTAAGCTAGGCTTAGGGTATGAAAACATCCACACATGTGTGAACGGTTGTGTATTATTTCACAATAATCTTGCATGTGAGAGTAAATGTCTGAAATGTCATGAAGTGAGGTATAGACAAGGGTTGAAATTAGTTGTTGTTCTTAGAAAGGTTTTTCGCCACCTTTTGATAATCCCATGATGACTCTAAATGTATAGGTGCAAAGACATTGCTAAACTTATGCAATGACATACCCAAAATAAGAGCATCGATGAAAAATAATGACATGTGCCTAATTCTAAGATGTGGATGGAATTTGATAATAGATGGCCTAATTTTTCTCAAAATCCTCGTAATATAAGGTTGGGTTTGGATCAAGATGGGGTGAAACCATTCTCAGATCAAAGTAATAAATGGTCAACTTGGCTAGTGTTTTTAATAAATTATAACCTGCCTCCATGGTTAGAAACTAAACCATTTTTCTTAATGCTATCATTGATTATACCAAGAAAGAAAAGTGTGACTTCAGATACAATCTATGCTTATCTAGAGCCATTATATGATGAGCCAATGGAATTATGGAAAGGAATTGAAGTAATTCAATCTTTAAGGGATGGTCATTTAATCAAATTCACTTTAAGAGATTCCTTATTATTTATGATTCATGATCTTCCTACATATGGCACATTGTTTGGTCTCACTATTCATGGATACCATGGATGTCCTACTTGAAACTTTAAGTATTTTATGAGGCACTCAAGAAGTTTACGTAAGTGTACTTATCATGGACATTGTGCTTAACTTAAAATGGATCATTGATATCATAAACAAAAAACACATTTCATTGGTCAAGAAGAGAATCGTGAAGTGCCATTGCTAATAATGGGTAATTACATTGTTGAGAATGGACAAAAAAGAATGCCATTTATAATTGAAAATGATGGGATTTCTAGTAGTAGATATGATCCATGTAATTAAAGCAATGTAAAATGGTTGAACATATTATATAATTTGCCATACTTTAATGACATAGCCATTAGGCATACTATTATCTTTATGCATACTAAGAAAAATATAGGCTATGCTATTATAGAAACTCTTTTTGGTGATTTTGATACTATTTCATCATGTGAAGACTTTTGACAACTAAAGATTCATCAAAATCTTTGGGTTGAAAAACAAAGAAAACCTAGTGCTCCTTATGTCTGGACAAAGGAACAACGTGCATAATTCTTATAATTGATGTCTAAGAATCACTTTTCCATTGGATATATAAGTAGTAGTATTAGAATCCAAATTGACATTATTATCTTAAGAGGCCTCAAGACCCATGACTATCATGTCAAAATTGAGAATATTTTACCTATTGTGGTGAATATATCAAGTTTTACAAAGGGGCCAAGATTGGTAATTATAAGGTTGGGCCTAATATTAAAGAAAATAAGTTTACATGTATTAGATCCTTCAAATTTTGATAGTTTGAGGGAGGAGGCTGTTGAAGTCCTTTGTCTATTGGAACAAGAATTTCTACCAACAATCTTTAACATTTCTATGCATCTTTTGATACATGTAGAATATGAACTAGAGCATTGTGGCCTAGTAAGAACGAGATGGATATATCCTATAGAACAACATATGAAGGTTTTGAAAAAAAATGTTCATTCTAGGGCAAAACCAGAGGGCAACATTTCTGAGGGATATTCAATGCAAGAGGCCATGGGATTCTGCACAAAATATATGAAGGATTTTTAAAATGTCAATCAATGTGTATGGGATGATGATGAAGATGAGAGAGTTGCAGGTGAAGTATTATAAGGTAATGGATGTCACTTCAAGCTATCACATCAAGAAAGAAGTGCAATACATGCCTATATTCTTCAAAACACATCTTCGTTTGATAAGTGGTGTAGGTAAAAAAAATTTACACAATAATTTATTTACTCAATTACATTTACATATTTATATTATTAATATTATTATTTGTACGTTAATATTCTATGTATAAAATATGAAGATTAGATTCAAACTTGGATGCAACATTGACTTCACAAGCGTAGACATCATGATTTGATTGGAGGTGATTCTTTTCCAAAATTTGAAGAATGGATTGTTAATGCAATCAATGATGCAAAAAAATAAGGTCAATGTATAACAATAGAGGAAAGTGAGCTTTCACAATCTCCACATTTATGGGCTATGCATTTTAGTGGAATGTGGGCCTATGATAGTCATTTAAGAATGGAAGAAAAAGATAAAGGAAAGACAAATTATGATTGTGTTGTTATTGCTTAATTTCTTCATCAAATTGAGAAGAAATTTTATGTTGGATTCATCCAAGAAATTATTCAAGTGGATTTTGGTGAAAATAGTCCTATATTATTAAAATTTAAGTGGATCTGACCATCTACAATACAATTTGATGAGTATGGATTTGTACGTGTAAATACATGATAATTTTTATCAGAGACAGATGAGCCATATGTTTCCCCTCTTCAAATTAACCAATCATTTCTAATTGATGATGTAAGAAGTCCATGATGGTCATGTGTAATTCAAATAGAGTCTCATTCAAAATGAAAATTCATAGAGGTTGTCGGTATAATGCCTAATGGGCAATATGTTAATTTATAAGAAACATTTGAAGAAGTGGATGAAGATGATGATGGAGTGTTTGAAGAAGAGATTTTGATAACCAATGAAGAGATTAGGAGAGAGAATGTATTGCATGTCATAGATGAGGATGAGGAAGAAAATCAAGCAAATGCAAACATGAGTGATCAAGATTCTAATCTTGTTGGCAATGCAAATGATTATGATGATGTTTTGTCACCTTAACTAGCATGTCACCTTAACTTGTTATCTTGTCACCTAAACTTTGGTTATATGTATGGTGTAATTTATTATTTAATTTAAGAAATATCTGAGTATAGGTGTGCTTATTCACTATTGTTTTACCGATATATTTTTTAATGTAATCATTATTATTTTGTTGGTACATTGTATACAATACCTTAGATGTTCACTGTTGATTTGAAGTGAAAAAGTTAGGTTCAATCATTCTTCTTAGTTTTCTTACTTTGGTTGAAATTAATTTTGTTTAGTTAGAATATAATTTCTTGTATGTCCTATATGTTTTCTAGATTTTAGACTTTTCTAACTTCTCTAGAACTGTTAGATATGAAAACATGCAAGCAAAGTCTAAAGGTATCAAATAATACAACAAGATCCCTATGAAAGTAAACAACTCTTTAAAATTTAAGAAATAAATTGTAATCATTTTTTTGATATTTGGATAGATTTAGTTTGTAATACAACTTCTAGCCTCTACAACTTCTAGCCTCCACATGAATTGAATATGCTTGTGTGAAGGAAATATCAATGAACATATGTGATTTAATAATACATATAGATATCTTAACATTAGGTGAACAAATATTTAACCTATACTATTAAACAATTTGTGTGAAAAGACAAGTAGAATTCCTTGTCATACTCCCCCTTACTGTTATGCTCCCCCTTACTATTATGCTCCTCCTAACTTTGGTACTATCATGCTGTTCCAGGATCATGCTATGTTTTACTGCTTCAATTCTCCCCTTTGACATCAATGGTAAAGGTGCTAGTCAATTAACCCCCTAACTTAAATCTCCTCATGTAGTATGATAACTTTAAAATGTTGGAACCAGAACAAAAGGTCAATAATGAATTATAATACCAAAATCCTTAAGGTACGAAGGTTCCATACTTAGGTAAAATTTTGAAAAATGACAACCTCTATGTTAGAACCTCCAAAATTTGCCTAGTTTCATTATCATAACTAGCCTTGAGCCTAGTGACTAAAGCCTTGATTCATATGCTAAAAGTCTCTCTACCTACTAGGCCTCCTTATTACAAACAAAGAAATGATCTTTTAGGTTTGACTGACACTAAAAACTAAAAGTAAGAGACCACAAAATTATAAAATTGTTCAATCTTTTCAATAAAATGATATCTAAAATATTGCATTCATAATATACCCCTACATTCCCACCTAAAATACATAAAAAATTCAATTCTACAGTAGTCAACAGAGGTATGCATGGGATGGTGGGACATATAGGTCAATGTACAAATGCTTATCACAATACCGTGGCAACCAAATATGAATAGCATGGGGAGGTAGTTAGAACATGATAACAACTAGAGTAAATTACAACCCCATAAGGGGTAAACAATGACACTATGATATGGTAGTGAACAATCACTCAACTGCCAGAATTAACCTACCATCTTGTGGGAGTCCAAATAGGTGTGCATGAGGTGGTGATATGAGACTGTCTGACCCACTGTCCTATAGTAAATAAAGTAAAGGTGTGTGGTATATTAGGGAGAGTAAAATGCTAACTCTACCATACTACTACCCCATAACGGTCTTGATATGATAGAATAGTACTATGATACAAGTTGTTAAATCATTTAAATCATCAGTGGTAATGATTACACCTATAAACATGAACCGTTCAATTTACCAAGATCAACGACATGTATTCAAACTTGAAATATGGATAGATTATGAAATATTTTGCATGAATTGACATTAATAGGGATTCGATGCCATTTTTTTAATCATTCACATAGATCAACATACCAGAGGCAAGGGAATTTATGGAGGAAGACTCTACAACTATTATTTTGTCAGGTAAGTTCATAGAAACCCTTTGTAGCAAGTGTATAACTGAATTTGCTCAATTCTACAAGTAGACATTGAAAGAAATCAAGTAGGAGTAAATTATTCATCATGCCACCCAAAAGAAGTGAACTTGCGAGTAAGAAGGAAGAAGCCACAGCCTCTAAAATGAAAAAGAGAATGTTTTAATAGTCCATACTTGATGTGTTACCCAATTCAATAGACAATGGATTCAAAAAGGTGTTTAGATATGTAACTCATGGATGTAGAGACCCAATTATTTCTATCTCAGGATGGGATTTGTTTTGGTACTTCTATGATAAGAGGGATGGTAAGATTCCAGTTTTGAATGCTTGCACCTTAGAATTGGACAAACTAATAGTCCCAAACATATTCATAGATGTTGAGTTTATCAGAGTACTAGCACAATATTAACTAAAAGAAAAGAAAATGGTCTTGTCAATAGAGCTCTCTACAAAGCTGCACAACTTCATGTCAATGTTGATAGTGATTATGCTGAACTTGACTTGCATGTGCATGATATTCATAGTAGTAGTGGTGCTAAACTCAAGGTGAGTGCTATGAAACCATATGAAAGTAATTACTATTCAAGTAAGTAATGGTTATTTTATTATGTAAATAAGGGTAATCATTACCTATGTGATAGAAGCTGGTTAGAATAGTAGTGAATTGTAATTGACTCATATACATAGATAATGGAAATAAGGGAGAACAAATAACTTACATATGGAAGCTTAAAGATTAGTTTTTGATAAGATAAGTCTACAAAAAGGGTGTAGAGCCCAAGTACAAAAATCCTAAAGGTAAGTAGGATAGGCTAAAAGCCACAAACAACAAACAGATAAAAACCGACTAGAAACCAAAAATTAATTAGAAGACAACCATGATAGAAGATATATTTATTAAACAAGTCTTTCCAGTCATCCTTAACAAAATTGAGAAGCTCCTCCTCACTCACAATTTTTATTTCAATATCCTTATCTTCATCTGGGGCCTCTTACATAATCATCAAAGAAGAAGTTGCATGATGGACAACCTTCAAGCAAATAATAATCAACACTTTTATTTTTTTTAGAACAAGCGTAATCCATTTTTAACTTCCTTCAGCTCTCTTTTAATTTGACTATTGTCATCACAAGTGTCCTCTGGTTCCTCCTTTTTTGATTCATATATGGAATCATTTAACTCCTCAAAATGACTAGCTCCCTCCTTATCAATCTGTTGATCTGAATTGGACTTAGCTTTTGAAATACCCAATTCCTCCCCTAAATCCAAAGTAGAGGAACAATCCATAATTTTCACCAAAGGGGTTTCTCCCTTGCCAATCTACTGGACCTCCTATTATTCAACTTTCTATTTGTGAGATTCTGACGTTTAATACCAGATCCTTTATCCACATCCACCTCTCCTTGTGCTTGGGTTGCCAGGTGTTCTTTGTTCAATTTGGAATCTCTTTACCCACCACTTTTTTAGTATTTTTATTGCCCAAATTTTTCTCCTTGGCATCCTCCCAAGGGAGAACTTTCCTCTTTTTGTTGCCAAAAAAAGAGGGGCTGATCTTTAGCTCACATAACCCTTCCACAACCAAAGATTGAGAAGGATTGGGGGGTCTATTTTTATCTAAAATTGAGGATAGATTGCCAGACCATAGTAGGAAAGGGGAAGGACCACATTTCTTAATGGGGGAACTCAAAAAAATAATATCCTTGGGCTTAGGAAGGGACCCACGGGGACCCAAAGAGCTAAATTTGACACTCAGGGGAATATGGTCATCTAAGCCACTTTCATGGGAATCATCAATCACAAGGGCCTTTAAAGGTTTATAAGGACACAATGCTAGGTGAAAGTGATAAATTATGAAAATAAGCCCTTGGTGGAGCAGAATGGTAGGGGCAACAAGATTAATAGCAACAACATTTTTGACAAATTTGATAGAAGTCTTCAGGGATGACAAAAGGAATAAAGGAAAGTTGACAAGCAACTTGTGGCAAAAGTGATTAAGAAGAGTAAAATGATAATAATAGAAACACTTAAAATTACTCTCAAGGGTGAAATACTTCATGATAGTATAACATACCTTATATCAAGGATAAATCAAACTTTACCTTTCAAAATCTCCCTGTAATTTCATTAAAGACTCCCCTTCCTTGAAGATTTGTTTCATCCCCACTGGGTCTTTGACTTTGGCAAGTCTCTTCAATATTTTACCCTCATAGCACAATCCCATGGCCTTCGATATAGATTCTTCACTAACTACAAATTGAATGCCATCGACCTGGACTTTGCGGTCCCTATCCCAGTTCAAGGCAAACTGGGAAGAGATATTCCCATCATATCCATTGAGGCATTCCAAGAAATGGGAAATGCCACCTTCATAACAAATACTCCAAATAAAAGAGTCTAATTTGATCTCCTCATAGGATAACAACTCCGTTGTTACCTTAACACCTCCCATGACTGAAAGCTTCTCCAAATTGATAACAGACTCGAATAAGACCAAGATTAAAATTGACCACTGAGGTTTATACAAAATATAGTCAAAAAGTTTAGAAGTACTGAAAATGATATCATTAGATAACCATCCTTTAATATTACTTGAATCCCCAACCTATTTTTTCATATTATGTAAGATGATTGAATAATGATTGCACATGTAGGGAAGCTTGTAAATATTTCTTGTGAGAGATGGTGTTGTCAAGAAATGAATTTGCCTCGTGTGGTATTGATTTTTTTTGAGGTGCAAATACTCATATCTTAATGCGATCTCATATGTCACCTTCCCAATTTTAGTGACTTCACCTTTCCTGCCCCTAATGTGATCAAAATTCAAAATGAATCTACCAAGAAGAATACAAAATAAAAAGTAATCTAAACTATTATAGTTGATATAGGCCATTATGACGAGATAGATTGGGCCTCCAAAATGAGGATATTAATAAAATTAATGGGCAAATTGTTTAAATTCTTCCAAAACCTTAGAGAGAAGAGATTTAATCCCAAGTTGGCCATAACATCTGCAACCTGATTTCCTTCTCTATAGATATGCTTGACTTTAAACTTATCAAACTCAAGAAGGAGGTGATTTATGTCTTGAATGATATCCTCCAACCTCCATCTACTCTAAATTTATTTCTAACAACATCAATGATAATTTTAGAGTCACCCTATATTAAGAGATTTTTGATTCTAATGGAAATGGCCACCTTGATTCCTTAGAGGAGGGCCCTAGCTTCTACGATGTTACTGGAGTTTTCTCCCAACCCCCCAACAAAGGCCACAACAAGCTCTCACTTATCCATTCTCAACACTCCCCTCCAACTATCCAATCTAGGGTTTCTTTTGGTAGCCCCATAAAAATTAAGCTTCACCCAACTAACTAAAGGGGGAATCCATTTGGTAGAGGCACAACTAGTCGTTTTAGAATTATCAGTCTTGTAGATATGGGTCAGGATGCACCACTTGTTAATGATACTTTCTTCCTTTTTATTAGGGGGAATTCAACTACTTTTAGAGTGATGTAAAAGATGTTTTCCTACAATAGTTTAGCAAACTTTATAAATATATCCTTAGGTTCTTTATCATTATCTCTGAATATTCTATTATTGCATTCCTTCCATATTTGCCACATCATAATGGGGGGAATTTAAGCCCATATCTCTTTGAAAATGGGGTGGGTGAAAGGGGGAACCTACCCTCTAATGAAATTAGGGATATATTGATTCGAACTCTATGAGACATCAAGTTTCTATAGCACAAGACTCCACACTTCCCAAGAGTATTCACAATGCAATAGGAGGTAGGAGACTAATTCCTCCTCTTTTTTATAGAGAGTACAATAGTTGGGTATTTGAAAGCCTATAGATCTTAGATTATCTAAAGTAAGGATCTTGTTATGTGTAGCCAACCACCAAAAGTGGTTAATTTTGGGGATGAGGTTGTGATTCCATACCATTATCCAAAATTTAGGATCTTCATTAGAATCAAGGAGCAGGTTATATGCCATTATGATCATAAAAGTTCCCATTCTATCCTAAACCCACAACATTTTATGCATTGTGGGGAATATAAGTATTCTATATTCTCTAAGGAGTTGAACTTCCTCAACTAATGGAATAAGATCATTTTGATTTTGACAATAATTAGATAGTTATTTCCAATCTCCAATACTAGGTTGGATGTAATCTACTGCTAGGCTCCCAAAGTGGATAATTGCTTTATCTGCAAGTCTATGGAAGTTTTGTACTTCACATAGAGGGATGTCCTTTATCTTGCTATACTCCCAAAATTTTATGTTTTTACCATTCCCTAATTTCCATTTTGTTCCTTTTGCAGAAGATTTTTACTTTTAATGAAATTATTCCAAATAATAGATCCTCTAGGGATACTACTTATACTTAGAGCTTAGTTATATTAGAGTGCATACATAGATTTTGATAATGCATTAGTGCATTGTGTTCGGGGATGTCATGGTCCTTAGTTGGGGGGACTTAATTGCTAATCCATGTCTCTTTCTAGAGTACTCGTATATTCTATCATGATTGTATTCTTACCCTCCATTTATTTGTACCTCATAATGGGTTACTTTTTTTTTCAGATTAAAAAATTGCTTCTTTATTATTCAACAGAATAAAAAAACACATACAAAAACTAATTTGTTCCAAGACATAAGACATTATATACAATTATAAAAAATAAAAGACAATAGTTTTCCACCAATGTCAAAAGCTGATTTTTCTAGGAGACAACACTTTGAGAGAAAGAAAAGACAACTAGATGACAATAACACTGACCTTGAGAAGCATAACAAGTCCAAACCAGAGTTAATCAAAACTTTTTTAATCTTTTCAAACATTTTGACCAAAAGTACCATTACTATCACATGACCTAGCTTTGTTTTTAGTTTATCAAGGGATTGTATCTCTAACCACTTTGGTTATTCTTACACAAATTAAGAATGTATTAGAAAATGTATTTTTGAGTAAAAGACTCTAGTCAAAGGCAAATCATATGTGGAAGTAATGACCATAACCAAAATATCAAAACTTGTGTATATAGAATTTAAAATGATGGGACAAATATAGCTAATAAAAAGATCAAATAAATTGTAATGCTACTTTTCATGAGAAAAAATCCCCTATTAGCTTAGATAAGTTAAGGTTTTTACACAAGAATTTGCTTGGCTTTGTTTGTGAAAAAAATTCAATTTTTTCCATAAATAAGTTGAATCCTTACCTATCGAGGCACAAACTCATATATTGGTATTTCTGGCATTTTTAGGAATGGAATTTCCTTACAATCCTATTGTTAGATTAATATAACTGACTAAGCATGATGTTCTCAAATGAACATCTCATCATTGGCTCGATATCATTATGATTGATACCATGTTGAGTAATAGAAATCAATTTATCTCGATATGTCATTGTGTCACATAAAATAGCTAAATGCCTATAGTTCACATATGACCCATAAAAAGATATCACAACTCGAAGCTCATCCAGAAGAGTTTTTCTCTGAGCCTCTATTCCAATAAATTTAATAACCTCAATCAAGTGATTACTTGTTGTCTTTGTAGCATCCACATCTTCATGGCACATGACTGCTAAGATATTGACACCTTCTGTATCTAACGTCCATTCTGTATCAAATAGTGGGAATTTAATTTTTGTTTAATATGTCAGATGCATGGTTTCAGGTTTTCTATCATCATTTTCTAGTTTCTTATAAATATTTATTGAATGTTTATCTGTGTGTTATCAAATGTTTTATATCTCAATATAATGTGTATTTTTTTGTTTTTACAGAAATGTATTTTATAAAATCCAAGAAGGGGATAAAGTTGGGGTATTGGATCTGTTTGATGGTGTTGATGTGGGCATTGGGAAGATTCACTCACTATCTATTATACATGAAGTCAAATTAAAAGGAATACAAGATGCAAAAGTAAATATTTTGAAGGTCACAAGTAACATACCTCTTGCTTATGAAGACAAAATAGATGGAACTATTCGTCTGCATGAGAAAGAAGGAATCTTCACATGGTGGCCACAAAAATATTTACAAAAAATGACAGAGTTGATGTTCATCATGTACTAACTATTAGACAACTTGGTCCACTGCTTTATGCAATAGTTTGAATGTGTTGTTCATGGATCTTTATCATGGTGTATTTGTAACAGTTGGAATCTCTTAGACTTTGACATTTTTGACTATATATATATATATATGTATATGTCTTTGAACATCTTATAGTTCATCAAAATTGCATTATGTTTTTAATTGCAGATTACCTTTTTTTATCATGATGTTGAATCAATTTTTTAACTTCTAACATATTGTAGCTTGTTCGTGTATGTAATATTTTTATTTACTTTTATGTTTTAATTCAATTTTAATAATATGCTTATTTCTGTATTTTTATTTGCTTTTTAAGTATAATAATATGTTTATTTCTACTTTATATAATTTATGGTATTTAAAAAGTTACATATCATATAAATAAAAATTTACTACTAAACTAGTAGTAAATATAATGATTATGCAATTAATAAATAATGTATCAATATACTACTAGTTGACAAAAATAAATGAACAAAAATAATTAAACAAACTACCAAATGACAACAATTAAAAATTAAAATGACTAAATTTCCTACCAATTAATGGAAATTAGTCAATTAAAATGACTAAATATACTACTAATTGACATCAATTAATAATTAAATTGACTAAATATACTACCAATTGACAAAAATCAATGAATAAAAATGACTAAATATATGACCAATTTATGATAAAATAGTGATTAAAATGACTAAATATACTACCAATGGATGGAAATTAGTTAATACAAATGACTAAATATACCATCAATGGACATAAATTAGTACATAAAAATGACTAAATATACTACCAATTGACAACAATTACTGATTATAATGACTACCATTACTAAATAAATGACTAGTTAACAACAATCAATGACTATATATACTACCAAATTGATAAATCAAAACAACCAATAAATGAATAAAATTGGTTTAGTCATAAATTTGGCCGCATTATAAATAACTGATAATAAACTACTAATGGTCATGTGACCAAGCTTAGTCATTTATATGCAAATTTTAGTAGTTTTTTTAGTCATTTATTGTTGTTTTTCTACTAGTGAGATCATTATTTTTGCTTGTAAACTTCTCCCAAACTTCATACAAGTGATGGATGTCCAAAAACTCAGTCATGATGCCCCAAACATGGCTATAATCATGCATTTTTTTCTCAAAAACAAAGATAAAAGTAGATGGAAAACATTTTATGATAGCTGTAAGCATGTTGCTATTATTAACACCCTTCACCCAAATAGCTTGAAAATCTTCTACAACTACCAACAACAACAAAGAGGGGCTGGAAATTGCATGGATAGTAAGTGAAAAAAAAGTACAAATAATATCATATTGAATACCCCTCATGAAATATTGAAAAATTAACATCATGGGGGATGGAAACACTATGTTTATGACTGGAAGTACTTCAAAAATGTGAAAACTATCCCCTCATGCCTATCCTCTTTTGTATGACAACAAATAATATTATAGATAAGTTGTAAATGTTTGTGACACCAGTATAAAATCTTATGATAACATGATTAGAACTCCATAAATCAACATGTTTACAACTTACAACCATACCTTCCATGTCTAGTTGATCTTCCAAGCTTGGGTCTACAAGATAACTTTCATCTTGCTTGCTTTCCCACATGAATTTCATAATTATGCTTCACATTCATTTTCATTAAAAGACTTTTTCTAGGGGTATGTGAATTGAAAAGGATCTAACAATACCCATGAGAAGACTATTGTAATGAAAACAAAAATGTAAGTCTTACCCACCAATGTGCTATCCCTGAAATCTACCCTCTATTTGTTGTAACTTCCACCACTATAGCTGGTTCTGTAATCATACTTACCATGACCTTACTTTTCCCTATGATTACACATCAGATCATGTGTATAATATCGATCCTAATTATCCCCATTATAGACATTTGTTGCTTGCATAGACACCCTCTCGCTTTCCAAATACATATCCTTAACATTCCTTTTACCTCCTTGGCCCTTTTGCTCACTGAGGGACCGTTCAGGTGCCTCTCAGGACCCTTATAGAGCTTTGTTGACCATCCAATATGGGTAGCTGACCTAGACCATGGATTATGGCGCTAACCCATTGCCTAGACTATTTTTATCCCCTTAAGCAACAACCTAGGATGCATCCCAACCATAACGCATGTTTTTGGGCCTTGTTAGGTACTCAATGATGAAAAATGACCAATTTTTGGTACATTAAGGGTGGCCTATATGATTGTTAATCATTCATTTTTATCAATCTCTCCTAATCTCTCTTCTTGATCATCACTCTCTGAGCTCATATTCTTTCTTAAATCTCACTTGATTCATTCTTGGCATGCTTGAGATTACATTATGACAAGGATGCTCTATTATTCTACAACTTGATTTAGTGATTCTCCTTATTCTCCATAATGATCTTCAAACTTGTTCTCACTCTTAGATTCCTCAAGATTCATTATACATGTTCTTGTGCTCTATAGATTGGCTCTCTTTTAGTTTACTGCTTTTCCTTCACCTCTTCCATTGCTATTGGCTCTTGGTTTGGACTTAGCCCACATACAACTTGGTCTTCCTCCTTCACTGCTTCTTAGCTTGGATAATCAGTTGGTAAATCTTTGAAAAAATAGATTTGAGCTTGATATGAGGGCACTTTTCTATACAAAGTGAAATTCCCATTTGTTTGAAGTAGTGTGTTAGCTAAGTTTTCATTATTTTGGTAATTTAGTTGGTTTGGAGCATTCTCTAGGATAGTTTCTGAAGATTTTGCATTTATATGCATCTAAAACATCTTTCATTGTTTAAAATGTCTTTCATTGCATAATATGCTTGCTTATGAAATGTCTCTCATTGCATGATAAAATCTCTAGTTGCTTAGAACCTTATATTCATTTACACAAACAATCTCCCCTTTGCTAAAATAGAAAATTTCATTATTAGGAAGTGATAGTGTTGAAAAAAAAGAACTAACTTAGGCTTAGATTAGGCATTATATTGAACCCTTGCTTGAAAATGTATTTGATTTACAAAACATCTTTAATTTAGCCAAAAAGTGCCTCTGTCTTAAGCTAATGCATTCTCTTTTAGTTCTCTCAACTCAACATTTTCATTTCCATCATTTGTATGCAAGTAGGTTTCTTATTTCAACTACTCGCTTTACTATGGTTATACCCATTAGAGATACCTGTATCCTTTATGCAATTAATCATGCTAGCCCTAACCTGGTTTATGAATCTATCTATAATTTAGTGTAAATTGGCAAGCTAGATAGCCTCTATAGATCTCAAATGTCCCATCGCATCCCTAAACCTCTTAGAATTCTAGGTGTTTACTCAAGTACCTTTGTACCCCCATGTCAAACCCTAGTGGCTCCATTCAGATTCTTGGAACTACATTATGGCACACCCAGTGGGATATCACATATGGTCTCACACTAGTTCTAACCTATTTAGAGCTATCTTAACTAATTCCCATTTGATAAATACAAAGCTTTGCTTTCAATTATGTTTTGGCTCTTGCCCTGATTGTTTCATCCTACTTTGGTTTTGTCTCCATCTCCCCGCTAGGTTCCTGACAGTTTATCTTTTTTGTTATTTCTCAGATGTTCTTGTTTCACTACCTCCATGGCAAACCTCGCACCTCTAGGATGTTATTCCCATTATGTTCAAGGTCTTAGACCTGAGTTCACTCATGAACAAGATAAAATTGTATTGCATTGACATATAACCCCTAAGTCTCTAACATAGCCTTGCCTTAGGACTAAGGCCTACCAATATCCTGTAGAAGACTTAATCACCTTTCCACCAATTTGATATTTTATTATCTAAGGATGATTTCCCTCATCCTCAAATTTCTTTACATTCACCTATTTAGGGTGAAGACAACCCCCTTTCATGATTAAGGCCTAAAAAGCTGCATATAATCATTGATGATTATCATAGGTAGCTTCATGTGAATGAAGAACACCATTCTCTCCCTAGAAGTAGGTAGTGTGCTTATTCTAAAGATAGATATCACACCTATTCTTGTTTGAATGCCTCAAATAATTCTCACCTGAGTCCCTCACCTCTTTCTCGATGAGAGACTCTGTAGCAAAAACCCATTCATGTCCATATTGAGAGACATATGCATCTTGATTCAATGATGCATCTACTTTAGATAGAGTTTTTTAGTCCTCCTAACCCTTCCTTTAGAGTCTCCAATGATTATTTTGATTTTGAATACCACTTGTAGATTAGAGACCCTTGGGATGCTTATCTTGAACATCAACACCCTCATGTAGACCCTTGTCTTGTGGTGTGTGGCCAATACCATAGAGACCTAGGTCACCATGACCATCCCCCTATGAATGCCACATTATCTCATCATTCCCATAGGGAATGATACATTTCTCATGGTCATTGTCTACCCCATGATTGGGAGGATCACTGTTATTAGCATCTCTCACATCAAGAGCCGCCTCAACATTGTCTCTTTCACAACCATGGTTGTGATGATTCCTATTGGTGTAGGCAAAATCATGACCCTCATGAGCCTACTTAGGGAGTTCATCACCAACTTGATATTAATTGTACCTATGAATATCTCCATAGGAATCCTTTAGTCCCTTGAGTTTGTGTTATTACCCTCCTATTCCAATCCCTGAATAACCCAAGTTCAATAGGAATCAGGATGCTAATCCCATGGAGCATATCATGGCATTTATGATTTCATGTATGGATTTGGAACATGATGAAATCATGATGTTGAAGCTCTTAACTCATTCCCTATGAGCCAAAGTGTTAGTTTGGTTCTATAATTTATTGCCAAATTATCTTTTTAGTTTTCAATTCCTTCTAAATGACTTCCTCTAGTACTTTGATAGCTCTAGATCATTTAACATTAGCATCCAATCATTTACCTCTATAGTGTAGGCCAAAGGCATGCCAAAATTTCACTTTATACATAGGTGTCATTCATCCATCCATACATGCAGGACAAGGTTATCAAATGATCAAATTTATGATATATTCACATGATCATTGAGGCAAAAGGTTCACCTTGAGGTCCTCAAGTGTGAACCACCTCTTATGATGAAGCCATTAATGAGTGTCTAAATATTGAAGTCTTCAAGGTAAGTGCAAGCATTTAACTTGTGTTGACTCAAAAGTCATCTTCGCATGATTGAAACCACAATACAACTAGTGATGATGTCATTTATTCTCTTACCAAGAAGAAGGACAAGAAGGATAGTCGTGAGGTCAATGCTCTGAGTAAGAGGCCAATTAAAAATAAATCCCTTGAAAAGAGCACTGCATGAAAATAGATGATGTACCCTTACAATACTGTTGACCCAATTTTGCCCCTCAGGCAAAATCCCGATCACCTCCTACACCTGCTTCGCATGGCCAGTCATTTCGTGTTGCAAGGTCCACCTTCAGGTTTTGACAGCGCCATTGCAGAGCATTGGTCATGAAAGGCAGCAAAAGGCAGAGTCTGCGGACGTTCACGCAAGGAGAGAAGAAGGGAAAAAACTGGAGTGTTTTGACACTTAGGAAAAAAGAGGGCAAAAAAAATGCAGAGGGCGGCAAAATCACTGCCCACTACAAGGGCGGGTAAAATGAGCTCACCTACAAACATGCAGAGGGTGGCAAATTTGCCGCACACAACACAAAAGGGCCGTTGACATCGGCCGACGTCGGCAATACTGCCACCGTCGGCACCTTATATCAACCGATGTTGGCAGAACTGCCACTGTCGGTAGAACAACTAAAGACGGGCGAATGTGAAAACCCCCACCCTATGGCGGCAATATGAAAAGCCCCGCCCTATGGCGGCGAAAATGAAACCACCGCCCTATGGCGGTGAATGAAAAAACCCCGCCCGAAGGCGGTGAAACTGAAAACCCTGCCCCATGGCGGGGAAGGAGAAAGGGCCACCTACAAACATGCAGAAGTCACCAAAATTGCCACCCACAGCAGAATACTGCCGATGTCGACAGCCTATACAAATCGACGTCGGCAATACTGCCGCCATCGGCAGCTTATCAGCCGACATCGGCAGAAATCCTACGTGAAATACATGCAAAGGGAGGCAAATTTACTGCCCATGACAGATGGCGGCAAATTTCCCCTGCAGTGCACAAGAAAAAACCCGCCCAGCCGCCGGAGGAGACCAGCACGCAAAATGAGGCAACAAGCATGGTCTTGGCAGAATTGTGACATCGGCTATAGTGTTTTTCACTCTTTCCAATGAGACTCTTCTTGGCTCTTTCCCTATAAATACACATACTTATCCATTTGAGAGGATCTTTCTCACTTTTGTAAAGAGCACTGCTCTGCATTTTCCCCACCTGAATCAATAAAAATACAGTTTTTACCTCTTTCTTGCATGGATACTCTGTGTATGTTCTGTGTGTTTGATTTGTGCTCAGTCATTTTCTTTTAAATGCTCTCACAGGTTTTAAATACCAAGGTACCAGCTATCTACAGAATATCAGTTTGCAGCTTACAGGTGAAGAGTTCTTCTTGGGGTGCAGAAACAGAGGAGGTCACTTACAGTATGCATTCCACAGCATCTTGGTGAGTCCCTATTCTCTATATCTTTCACTGGAACTTCCCTGTCATCCCAGCAACTTGGTCTTTTCTGCCAAGTTTTAGTGTATGTATGTTGCTTTTTTTTCTTGATTTTGAGATTGGATTTGGAAGGTCACTTGTTTCTGGTGTATCACCTCTTTTAGAATAGACTGTTTGTTTTCATGCCTTTTCTCTCTCCCTTTTCATCCCCCCTAGTATATACCTATATACCTATACTTTTGCACTACCTGAAACAACAAGATACATCAGAGGGAACTAGCCCATATCTAGAGACTCTCCTCTCCTGCTTCGCCGTCCCACAGGTGAGAGAGGGGTTTCCATGTTGCGGGGAGAGGGTAGGAATCTGCTTTCCTGCCGCTGGGTGCACTTTTCAGTGTCAACAGTTTTGGCACGCCCGGTGGGACCCTATTTCTCAACACAGTAGTATTTCAGGATTGATGCTGGTCCTACTACAGTGATTTTTTTAAAGATTTCCAGCATCTGGCAACTCCACTGGTAAGATCTCAGTGTTTCATTTTAAGACCAGTCACTTAAACTTCTATGCCAAAGGTTACCACAAGGTCAGCTTCAAGAAGGGTCCCCTTTGAGTTCATTGAGCTGCCTTTAAACTCTGCTAAAAGGCTCAGGTTTGAAAGAACTCGCCCTTATCCACTAGTAAACCCTCTTGGACTTGTTGCTAGGAATACCAACCCAGCTCAGCCACAAATACAACCTGTTCCAGCCATGGTCTTGCCTTTTGCAGCTTTTCGTGGTGAGAGCCCTTTAAACCTCCCACGCTATGATCCGATCCCAGGAACAACTTTAAAAAATGTGCCTTCTTTTGATGGAGTGGGACCTATTACAGTTGTTGAGCATATAAAAAATATTGCCAACCTTTGCAATATTCACAATATAACACAAGAAAATATTTCCATCAGACTGTTAGCCTTGTCTCTGAAAGGAAAAGCTCTCGACTTGTACGACACCTTGCCTGTGAATTCCATACATTCTTGGAATGAATTGGGCACCCGTTTAACTGATCGTTTTGGGGAAAAAAGTGATGGCCTCTCTCTTGCAGAGCAACTGACAACTATAAAGAGAGCTCCGCACGAGTATATGCAGGACTTCAACACGCGGTTTCAAAAGACTTGGGATAGAATTCTCGTCCTGGTAAGACCGACTCCCAGCTACGCTTTCTTGTACTATCTAAAAGCTTTAAATAGTGACATTGCTATGATGATCCAATCTATGGGGGGACACATACTGCCAGCTGCGGACGACATAGCCATTACGGCCAAAAATTGCTTAATCCAAGCTGGAAAAATCGCCCCTAGGCCTCATATGCCACTTTTCTCAGAACCGCTGCCCCCAATTCAGGCTGTCGCTCCTACGATTGCTCCCCTACCTGTCATTGAGAAGCCAGCTGCTTTTTCATCTAATGAATTAAATGAAGTTAAGGGCCTATTGCAGAGCATGTCAAATGAACTTGTTGCCCTTAAAAGGCAGCAAGCTCAAAGCCACAAGCCAAACCAGGGTTATCAGAATTATGGCCATGCCCCTAGACCCCCCTTTCCAAATTATAACCAAGGTCAGGGGCAACTCACTACAACCAGGCCTTATCAAAATTATAACTTAGGCCCTTCTTCGTCATCTAAAGCCATGGTGCCTACTCAGAACAATCTAGTGCAGGAGCAGCGAGGTCGTTCAACCATGGGACAAAGTCAAGAGCAAGCCGCCCACACGAACGATATGGTCAATTTTTTCCAAAATTCAAAAAATCAGGCTGCTGATTTTTCTCAATTTTTTGAGTTTCCAGCTCAGCCCAGCACGAGTAACAATCAAACTCAGCCAGATTCTACCCTGATAAATCACGAAGAAGGTGAGCTATGTGCAATTAATCATGGGGGTGCTGCAGACAATCAGGCCGATTGCGTTGCAGCCAACACGAGATTTAAAAGAAGAGCAGTTGGAGAAGCGCAAGCTTCCCCTCAGGCAACAATGAATCCTCCACCACACCCTTTTCAAAGGGACCCAATTCTTGGTCAATCGTCTGTACCTCTAGCTCCTCAGTCTACAATTCCAGCCGGGATCAGATCAAAGGAAAGTGCGAAGGGAATCAGCCCCCAAGTTAATATAGTTGATCAAATGAAGAAATTGCATGTGAACATTTCTCTATGGGATTCATTGTCCCTTCCAGGACAAAGAGAGGTATTGAAGAAGGAATTGCATGAACTAGATCGACAGACCATCCCGACAGACACTAATAACGTTCTAATGACGAATGGGCAGCCTTCTACTCCAGGTCAGGTAAAGAAAGAAGAAAAGACTCCCCCTTTTTATGTATCTTTGATCATAGGGGATTTCTTAGTAGACAATTGCATAATTGATAGCGGGGCCAGCACTTCAGTAATGCCTAAATGCATTGCTGATAAGATGGGGTTAAAGTACGAAGTAATGAACAAAGGAGTCTTGCAACTAGATGGGACACCTGCAAAGACAGTCGGGGTCCTGAAAGGATTGAGCTTAACATTGCATGCCTGCCCAACATTCTCAATCTCCCAAGATATAGTGGTAGCGGACGTTCCTCCGTATTTTGCAATATGTTTGTCTAGGGACTTTACATCCAAGATAGGGGCCTATCTAGCAGCAAATTGGTCATACCTGGTTTTCAGAACCAAGTATGGAACTAAAGTGAAAATCGAATCCGAGCCAATATACAAGGACCACCTAGAGCCCTATTCACCCAAAGCAGCGAATGTCAGTTATACTATCATTGATCCAGAAGACTCTCAGACAAACAAATCTTCATCTTCCACTCTTGAAGGAGTCACAGATCTACTCTTGGATGAGTGGGGAAGTGATAACTTCGAGCATGATCCTTATAAGTTTATTGAGGAGGCAGACCTTGGAGTCTATTGCTTGCATGAAGAAAGTGCCGTCATGCCAAATATAATGAAGGAGAACAAAGAAGACCTCGGCCTGTGGCAGCTATACTTTGACGGTTCCAGAAGCAAACTAGGCACTGGTGGTGGGGCAATGTTAATCTCCCCTTCCAAAGAAAGGTACTTTTCAGCTTTCCATTTCCAGTTCTCTTGCACATGTAATGTTTCGAAATATGAGTCTTTGATTCATGGACTTGAGTGGGCAAGAAAGAGAGGGATCAGGAAATTGCAAATCTTAGGGGACAGTGAATTAATTGTGAACCAAATAAGAGGCCTAAACCTGACCAAGAACTCCTTACTGAAGTCTTACAAGCATAGAGTCTGGGACTTGATGGAGGATTTCCTTGCTCTTAACATTACCTCGATTCCCAGGGAGCAGAATAAGCAGGTTGACAGGCTGGCAGCTGTTGGTGCCCAATTTGATGTTTCAAAAGAGATAAGCAGAGATTGTGGTTCACGCCATTTAAAAGTGGTGGTTCGACCTTCAATTCCAGACAATGTTACAAATTGGCAGGTCTTCGAAAGCGACCAATAGATAGCTCTTTTCCTGCAGGAAGAAGCCGAGTTTGCGGTCCACAATCAAGCGAAATTGCAGCAGCAATATGGAAATCAGATTGTTCAATTAAAGAACAATAAACTCCCTAAGGGTCTGGTCACACTTGAAAGTATTTTCAACGGAGAAGACCAACTAAGAGATGACAAAGCATGCATCACTACCAGAGAGGAGAATTATGAAAAAGTTGAAATCTTCAAGGACAAGTTGCTAGCGCTTGGTAAGGTCTACACGTTTCAAGAAAGACAAACTTTCATTTTGTTGTGTCAGGAGTTCGCTGACGTCTTCGCCTGGAACTATAGCGACTTGAAAGGCTTTGATTTAAGGCTCGCCCAGCACACTATTGAATTAGATAAAGGCGTAAAACCAGTCACACAAAAGCAGAGGCTTGTCAATCCGATGGTCGAGCTCCTTATGTAGAAAGAATTGGCTAAGTTGATTGAGTCCGGCATTATAATTCCGATCAAACATTCCTCATGGTTGGCTAATTTGGTTCCAGTTAGAAAGAAAAATAGGGAGATCAGGCTGTGCGTCGACTTCAGAGACCTTAATAAAGTCTCTTTAAAAGATCATTATCCCCTTCTGAACATGGAGCAGATCCTCCAAAAGGTAACTGGGTCCGAACGCTTCTCCCTCTTGGATGGCTATTCGGGATATAATCAGATTCTGGTGCGAGACTCCGACCAATATAAAATAGCCTTCACCACTAAATGGGGAACGTTCGCCTACTAGAAGATGCCTTTCGGGCTATCCAATGCTGGTGCTACTTTTCAGCGAGCCATGGACATGGCTTTCAGTGGTTTGATAAATAAGAACGTGCTGGTGTACCTCGATGATATAACAGTTTTCTCCAAAGAGGCAGGACAACATATGAAGCACCTCAGACAGATTTTTGAGAGGTGTAGGGAATTTGGCATCTCCCTAAATCCAAAGAAATGTATATTTACGGTTCATGAGGGGAAACTTCTTGGCCACATTGTGTCCAAGAAAGGTTTGTCTATTGACCCAGAAAGAGTCCGCTCCATTCTGGAGATGTCCCTACCAAAGCACAAAAAAGGCCTTCAGAGTTTCTTTGGCAGGATAAATTTCATTCGGAGGTTCATTCTGAACTTTGCTGAAATAGTTAAACCCTTGACCTCCTTGCTAAAGGAGGGTGAAGAATTCAAATGGACAACGCCAAAGAAGGACAGCTTTGAAGCTATCAAACAGGCTTTGACCCAGGCTCCCGCTCTAATCAGCCCTGACTTCAATAAAGACCTCAATCTCTATACCTTCAGCAATGGAGAAGTAATATCTGCCATGCTTACCCAAGCAAACAGTGATGACCTCGAACAACCACTCGCCTTCTTCAGCCAAGGGTTAGAGGACTTCGAAACTAGGTACACCTATGTAGAGAAGCAAGTCTTGGCAGTAGTGCGCAGCCTGAAGAAATTCAGATATATGTTGTCGAATAGCAAGATCCATCTCATGGTTCCACATCCTGGCGTCAAAGATTTCTTGACCAACCGAGACTTAAATGAGAAAAGAGCGGGATGGATCACCAAGGTAATGGAGTATGACATAGACATCAAAATCACCAAGTTGGTGAGGGGAAGGGGCCTGTGTGAACAACTAGCCGCAGATTTAAGACAAAAGGATGAAGACAGCTTGCTGATCCATGATGCAGCCACTGCAGAATAACTAGCTGTCGTAAGAGATCAGACACTGGACATGAGGCGTTTTCTTCTTACGGGCGAATGTCCACAGGGTCTCGATAGCGCTGAAAGAAGGTATTTTAAACTTCAGTCCCTTCCCTATGTTTTGATTGATGGAGTATTATTTAGGAAGGATCTCTCTGGGGTTCTCCTGAGATGCATTGACTCCAGTCAGGCTGACAAGGTATTGGCTGAGTTTCACGACGGGCCGGCAGGCGGCCATTTCGCCCCTAAGACCACAGCAGCAAAAATAATGAGAGCTGGCTATTTCTGGCCCACTCTCTTCAAGGATACCCATGCTTGGGTAAGAAAGTGTTAGAAGTGTGCACTCTTTGACGGAAAGCAGCGATTGGCTGCCATGCCCCTACAGCCCATTCAAGTTGAACAACCATTCATGCAGTGGGGCCTGGATTTCATAGGGATGATCAATCCTCCCTCTAGCGCCAGACACAAGTGGGTCCTGACTGCTACGGATTATTTCACTAGGTGGGTGGAAGCCATTGCTTTGAAGGAAGCAAATGAAAGCGCAGTCCTAGATTTCTATGAGGACTTAGTGACACGTTTTGGGGTCCCAGCCACTATAATTTCAGATAACACCTTGGCTTTTCTGGAAACATAAACTAGTGAATGGGCACTAAGGTATGGTATATACCTCAGCACCTCGTCAAATTACTACCCGCAGGGGAATGGACTAGCTGAGTCCACTAACAAAAATTTGATCAAGATTATAAAGAGGACCATGGAAGAAAATTAGAGAACTTGGCATGCCAAGTTGAAAACAACTCTATGGGCCGATCGAATCACCCCAAAAAGATCAATCAGAAATTCTCCATACACGTTTGTGTATGGAAGGGAAGCAAGGCTTCCTATCTCACTCGAATTGCTAGCGCTGGACCTCGCTCATCAGCTGCAGCTAGAAGAAGGAAACAACATGGAGGTCAGATTGTGTGAACTAATGGAGCTCCAGGAGGTAAGGAATCAGGCCATGGTCTCTATGATCAGTCGCCAGCATCAGGTGAAAAGACATTTCGACAAGAAGTCTTCGTCAAAGAATTTTGCCGAAGGAGACATTGTCCTAAAATGGGACGAGGATAGAGTTAAGCCCAGAAAACATGCAAAATTTGATGCCCTCTGGAGCGGTCCTTACATAATTACTCAGTGCAAGCATCATAACGTGTTCCAGCTCTCCCGGTTGAATGGTGAAGAATTGCATATCCCAGTCAACGGGATACATCTGAAGCATTGCCACTGAATTTTGGTTCGGCTGTACATAGTTTTCCCTTGTTTTCTTCCATGCTTTCCCTAAGTGCAGTTTACATAGTTAGTTGTTTTTAGTCTTGTGTGTTTCCCTTTGCAGTGGGGGTAAATTCTATATATTTTGATTCTGGGATATTTTGAGCGGTTGTAAACCATCTTCAAAGTTACCATCCGACTCCGCACCCAATGGATATGCAAGGCAACTGGGTTCTAAGCATAGCAGGCACGCTTCCCCCGTGAGTCGCCAATTTGTTGACCCAATTTTGCCCCTCAGGCAAAATCCCGGTCACCTCCTACACCTGCTTCGCATGGCCAGTCATTTCGTGTTGCAAGGTCCACCTTCAGGTTTTGACAGCGCCGTTGCAGAGCATTGGTCATGAAAGGCAGCAAAAGGTAAAGTCTGCAGACGTTCACACAAGGAGAGAAGAAGGGAAAAAATTGGAGTGTTTTGACACTTAGGCAAAAAGAGGGCAGAAAAAATGCAGAGGGCGGCAAAATCACCGCCCACTACAAGGGCAGGTAAAATGAGCTCACCTACAAACATGCAGAGGGCGGCAAATTCACCGCCCACAACACAAAAGGGCCGTTGACATCGGCCGACGTCGGCAATACTACCGCCGTCGACACCTTATATCGACCGACATTGGCAGAACTGTCGCCGTCAGCAGAACAATAGAAGACGGGCGAATGTGAAAAGCCCCGCCCTATGACGGCAATATGAAAAGCCCCGCCCTATGGCGGCGAAAATGAAACCACCGCCCTATGGCGGTGAATGAAAAAACCCCGCCCGAAGGCGGCAAAACTAAAAACCCCACCCCATGGCGGGGAAGGAGAAAGGGCCGCCTACAAACATGCAGAAGTCGCCAAAATTGCCGCCCACAGCAGAATACTGCCGACGTTGATAGCCTATACAAATCGACGTCGGCAATACTGCCACCATCGGCAGCTTATCGACCGACGTCGGTAGAAATACTACGTGAAATACATGCAAAGGGCAACAAATTCACCGCCCATGACAGATGGCGGCAAATTTCCCCTGCAGTGCACAAGAAAAAACCTGCCCAGCCGTCGGAGGAGACCAGCACACAAAACGAGGCAACAAGCATGGTCTTGGCAGAATTGTGACATCGGCTATAGTGTTTTTCACTCTTTCCAATGAGACTCTTCTTGGCTCTTTCCCTATAAATACACAGACTTAGCCATTTGAGAGGATCTTCCTCACTTTTGTAAAGAGCACTGCTCTGCATTTTCCCCACCTGAATCAATTAAAATACAGTTTTTACCTCTTTTTTAGATGGGTACTCTGTGTATGTTCTGTGTGTTTGATTTGTGCTCAGTCATTTCCTTTTAAATGCTCTCACAGGTTTTAAATACCAAGGTACCAGCTATCTACAGAATATCAGTCTGCAGCTTACAGGTGAAGAGTTCTTCTTGGGGTGCAGAAACAGAGGAGGTCACTTACAGTATGCATTCCACAGCATCTTGGTGAGTCCCTGTTCTCTATATCTTTCACTGGAACCTCCCTGTCATCCCAACAACCTGGTCTTTTCTGCCAAGTTTCAGTGTATGTATGTTGCTTTTTTTTCTTGATTCTGAGAGTGGATCTAGAAGGTCACTTGTTTCTGGTGTATCACCTCTTTTAGAATAGACTGTTTGTTTTCATGCCTTTTCTCTCTCCCTTTTCATCCCCCCCAGTATATACCTATATACCTATACTTTTGCACTGCCTGAAACAACAAGATACATCAGAGGGAACTAGCCCATATCTAGAGACTCTCCTCTCCTGCTTTGCCGTCCCACAAGCGAGAGAGGGGTTTCCATGTTGAGGGGAGAGGGCAGGAATCTGCTTTCCTGCCGCTGGGTGCACTTTTCAGCGTCAACAAATACCATAAAGTTTTATAACTTTTATTATATGAAGGGTCATGATGATAAGAATTATGTTGCGCAAAATTATAGTTCCAAGGCCTTGCTGGCACCTTAGAGATTTCCATTTGCAGATCCCAACTTCAAGTTAAATGTGTTCAAGGAGTCTCTACCTGACCATGACAAGGAGAAGAAGAAGAAGAATAAGAAGAAGAAGAAGAAGAAGAAGAAGAAGAAGAAGAAGAAGAAGAAGAAGAAGAAGAAGAAGAAATCCAAGGCTAAGGCCCATCGCTCTCCTTCTTACTCTTCTACCTCTTTTAGTTCCTCTTCTTTGACTGACCCGAAAGGGAAAGCCAATTACAAGAGTAGCAAGGTTATTGTTGTTATCAACATAGTCTCTACTAGGTATGAGTGTTTTGTCAACATGCACTTTGGTGAAGCCATTAAACTTGTTATATATGATAGTGGTGCAGGGCCCTTAGGCTAGCCCAAAAGGGTAGTGAACCCCAAAGTTAGATTTAAATTTCAGTGTTACATCCCTCCCCATGCTAGGTAGTGCCTCTATACCATCATAGAGAAGTTACAGGGCCTTTCTATCAAAATATCCATTTGAGTCCTACTTCACCTTTACATTGAGAAAAAAGGAGTCATATTTGATTAACTTGGTTTCTCTCATGAGGGTTGGCTATTGGGTGACATGGATGGGGTGACATGGAGGTTTTATTTAACTCTTATATCCCTGATCATCCTCATGCTCCCATGTTGTCTTTTGACCCTACCTCATTGCCAGATGCTTCGATTATTGCAAAGAGGGATAGGTTCCCATTTTACATCAAGATCACAATAGATGATTATCATGTCAAGAGATGCATCATTGATGAGGAATCCACATTAAACATCATGCCCTTGTGTGTATTCAATGAGCTTGGGAAAATTCAAAATAAGCTCTTTGATTCTTGCCACAATTGTATTGGTCTCAATAATGACATAGTTATGCCAATGGGAAACGTGAAGCTTTAGGTCAAGATTAGACCTAAGATAGTCAATATTGAGTTTTGTTTGTTAGACCTAGATCTCTCATACAATATGATCTTTGGCTATACCTAGACCACTGCCATGCAAGCCATTGCATCAACAACATTTTACATGGTCTAGTCTATGCATGAAGGTGACGTTCATACCTTAGAGGCTAACCTATATCTTTGGGAATTGATTTACACTACGAGAAAGTCCTCTGGAAAGGCTTTGGTTGTATCCTCATAGAGTCCTATGGATTCACATAAGGTCCCCCACTTTTACATCTTGTTTTCTCAAGGATGAACATTTTAATCCAACTGAGTATCGAACAATGTTCACTTATTTACATCTGGCATACATTCACCATCACCCTTTCCCACTCCTTGATGCCAGGTTGGCTCTTACCTGCTTGGAGAGTTATTTCAAGATGTCTCTCTAAATTTCAAGCTTCCCCTCATATCATACTTCTCCCATCAAAGTATCGACTCTCTCAATGCATCTCCTGTAGAGACTATTAGAGTCACTGAGTCTGATCTTGAGTGTTATTTCATCCATGTTATGACATGTGACCTATTCAAGGAGAGAACAACATACATCAAGCTCATGAAATATTTTAATGATCAAAACCATCCTCTTGATCATCTAGGTTTGGAGGTTTTGCTCTCCAATGGCCCAACTCCTGGCATCCCCACTATGCATGTCATGTTGGTTGAGCCTGAAGAGTTAGACCAACCACTCCTTCCCACTCCTGAGTACTTTGAGGAAGGTAATGCCATGGATATTCAAGGATCCATAAATTACAGAGCTTATTTATTGGGAGAAACTATGTTAACTTTTGATGATCTACACATTTTAGATCCACTACTGTGATCCTTCATTAGGAAAGAAACATATGTTGAATAACAAAACCTTTATTCTTAAAAATAAGGAAAATAGTCGTTGTAAAAATTACCTAAAAATATTAAAGTAACAGTTATATTTAGTTTCTAAAAACAAAAAATAGAATTTATAAAGTATTAGATTATCAAAATTTTATCCCATTTAAATTTTCATAAATTGATTATTAAGAATTATATAATTGGTTAAAATCTATTACCATTAAGATCATTATAATTGGAAGCTAGAGTTATAGTAGCAGAAGATCACTACCACAAGCATGAGTTAAGGGAAGCTATAGAAATTTTGAAATATGCTACTTATTTAAATAGAGATGATGGACTAAGGACCAGTCGTGCATGGAAACCTATGGTTTATAAAAATTAATGATTTTATTCACATTGGGTGTAGGAGGGTAGTTTATTTATTTTAGGATTGGTTTTTGGTGCTCTCGTTGTTTTTACTTTTTACTTTTTGTGTTCTCTTTTAATATTTTTATTTTAGTTTATTTTTGCTCTTTTTTCATTTCTATAACAATTAAATATAAATAGTGAATTTAATAAATTTCCATTAATTCCTTTAATAACACTTTAAATTAATGGTAATAGATTTAAACCAATTATGTAATTCTTAATGATCAATTTATGGAAATTTAAATAGGATTAAATTTTGATAATCTGAAACCTTCTAAATTTTATTTTTTATTTTTAGAAGCTAAATATAATGACTAATTTGTTATTTTTAGGCAATTTTTTTAGGATGACTATTTTCTTTCTTTTTGATAATCAAGGTTCTGTTGTTCAACATGTGTTTCTTTCCTAATGAAGGATCACAGTAGTGGATCTGAAACGTGTCGATCATCAAAATTTAACATAGTTTCTCCCAAAAATGATTTTTTGCAATTGTATGGACTATGGAAGTGTAAAATATTTGGATTCATAGATGTCAAACTTGATACCCTTGTAAGGCCAAAGATCATTAATGTCAATGCTAGCCTCACTAAAAAGTAATGGGATGTTTTGATCGCCTTTTTGCATGAATTTTTGGACATATTCACTTGAGAATATGCTAATATGTAGGGCATAGACCTTGATGTCATTCTCCATAACCTCATTATGGGTGATGAAGCCCGTTCCATTCACCAAAAATAATGACCAATAATGGTCAAAGTCTTAAAATTAGCTAAGGCCAAAATCAAAAAGCTCATCTGACCCAGTTTCATCACTGTCATTGACTACCCATGATGGGTTGCCAACATTGTCCCTATTCTCAAGAAAATTGGGGTCATTCACATTTGTATCAACTTCCAAGATCTCAACTTAGCTTTCCCAAAGGACAACATTCCCATGCCTTTGATTGACCAAATTAGGGATTCCATGACTGGTTTCAAGATCATGTCCCTCATGGTACAACCATATCTATATGGCACCCAAAAACTAGAATAAGATGACATTCACTACCCCATAAGATAATTTTTGTTATGACCTCATGCCTTTTGGCTTGAAGAAAGTTGAGGCAACATATCAACATGCCATGACCCACATTTTTCATGACATCATCCACAAGATCATGGAATGTTATGTTGATGACCTCCTCGACAAATCCTATAAGCAAGATGAACACATGCGAGACCTCAGAATCATCTTTGATCATCTCAGGGAATATTGCATCATCCTTAACCCTAAGAATGTATTTTTAAAATCTTAGCTAAAAATCTCTTTGGCTTTCTTGTCTCACAAAAAGTGATCCTTGAGATGCCTCCCTTGCAAAATGTCATCCAATTTTAGTCCTTATTCTAAAGACTCAACTTCCTTAGGTGTTTTCTTGAGGAGTATGTGCACAAATCCATACCCCTCACACATCTCTTATTCAAGAATGCCCCATTCTTGTGGGCCCCTGAGATCCAAGTGGATCTTCAAGAGTTGAAATGCATGTTTCACAACCCTACCATCTTGATGGCACTTATTGAGGGTCACAAGTTCATATTGTATACCTCTATCACTGATCTCTCCATCAGGGGCATGCTGTGTCAAAAGGATGACACTGGTAGAGAAAGGGATATTTAATAAATATCTTGTATGCTAGTTAGCCTTGAGCTCAAATATTCTACCATCGAGAGGCAATACCTCTCCCTTATCTTCACCATGAAGAAGTTGCAACATTATATGTTGGGTCAAACTACTAATGTAATTATCTAGTCTAATCCACTCCTTTATTTGCTTAGCAAGACACACCTAGCAGGTAGAACCATAAAGTGGATCATGATTTTTTAGGAGTTTGACCTCCACATCATTAACCAAAAGTACACAAATGGCTTAGTGGTATCCACGTAACTCATTGATTGCCTACTACCTAAACCTAGTAAGGAGTTGGTTGATGATACCTTTCCAATGAGATGATATAATCAGTAGACTAAAGTGATGTTTTTGATTATGATTTATATGAGGACATCATCCACTACTCTGGGACCTAGCCTTACCCCATCGATGCTCCATTCGTAAGCTCACTACTCACTACATCATCATAAGTGGCGTCTTATTCAAGAGAGGTCTTGATGGTATTTTGATGCAATGCCTTACCCTTGAGGACACCTCTCTTATGTTAGAGGTGTCTCATGGGAGTGTCTACGATGGCCACCCAAGAGGGCAATCCAGCACTCAACATATTATCAAGATGGGCTACTACTGTCCCACTCTTGTTAAGGATGACATTTGATATGCTAAGTAGTGCAAGATCTTTTAGTTCACTATGAATGCTATTAATGCCCCTGTAGGACTCTAACATTGTATTTTTAGACCCTTGGTCATTCTCAATTTAGGCTCTCAACTTTGTCTATGAGTTTAAACTGACCTCCTATGATGGCCACCATTAGTTCATCACCACCACAAATTACTTCACAAAGTGGGTTGAGGCTATGTCCCTTAATGACATGAGTGGGAAGACTATCACCAAGTTTGTCTTGAACCAACTCATTTGTAGGTTTGAGGTCTTTACCATGATCATGGATAATAATGGATTAGGTTTTCAAAACCTTGAGATGCATGAGATCATCAAACACTTTGAATTTTAGCTCTATTTATCCTCCACCCATTACCCCCAGGGTAATAGGTAAGCTGAATCCTCAAACAAGACATTGAAGAAGATGTCCCTTCAAATTATTACCCAGTCTAGGTGTGATTGGTATCTCTTGTTCTATCATGTCCTTTGGGTCTATCAAACTAGTTTTTGTATAGCCATAGGGGCAACCCCATATGAGATCATATAGGGTTTGAGGCTATCCTCTCTCTAGAGTTCTTAATTCCTTATTTATACGTTAAGACATTGGGGTCAATATTCAATGAAGAAGAATGTGCCTCTCACCTTGATGAGCTTGAGTAGTTGGACAAAAGTTGTATTGATGCTCTTGAGCATAATCATGCTTATCAACATCACCAATGTTGCCAGTTCAAGAAATTGGTGCATCCACATTTGATCCATGTAGGTGACACAGTCCTCATTTTTGACAAAGAGCACTGAAAGAAGGTAAAACTCACTCACAAGTGGTTTGGACCTTTCATGATTACCACCTCTTTATAAAATGGGGCTTATCATCTCTTCACTCTCGAGGGCAAAGCCCTACGACACTTAATTAATGGGTTCTACCTCAAGATGTTCCACATCTAGGGCTCATGCAATCCTCTTCAAAAACCTACCTATGGTGGTACGATAAATCTTCCCCTCTTCTTGTACTACTAACCTATATGCTACCTATATATGTGTGTGCATATGGGTTCTTTATTAGCAGTTCTTACTATCTAATCACATGTATCTAGTACTCTATTTTAGATGATGCATATAAATCAAACACAAAACCATATACACATGTGCTAAAAATGAGAAATGATTGTATATATCATAAAAAATCCATGGGATTCTATAGGTAGATCACATGGCTTCCTCTAAGCCTAGGATTGCAGTCCTCAAAATACCACAAGTGTGGCTACATATAAGACACTTTCAATCAGCCTAGGATTGGGCCCTCTATCTAAAGTAGTCATACTCAAGGTGGAGATCTAAATATCTACCTCTCAATCAGTAAAGCCATAGTATACTCTAAGGTAGTCAGTTGGTCTGTCCTATCCATAGGTGCCCTACTTTTTTAGGCTACTCCCAAGCTAGCTCAGCTTGTAACTGATCAATCTCAGCTTTATTTGATCTAGCTATGCTTTGACCCATACTGTAACTACCTCATGTCATGATACCTTAACCTCTATCTATGGGATCTGGTATTGCACTCTCACTAGCTTGAGTGACGCTATGTACTTACTTGCTAATAGCTGGTCTGTGGCTCTACCCCCATTGGTAAATGTGTCCTCCTCTCTATGTTTGGTGTCACTACCACATTAGGGAATAACTCTTTTATTAGTAGATCCACTTAGGACTTAGTCTATCTGGGTTAGTATCTTACACACACACATAAAGGTAATATGTTAGTGACATGTTATCTCTCACTAAAGGATGAGTATTAAAAAGTCAAGTGTTATTTCAAAAATGCATTTTTATTATCTTGTCATGACCTTAATCTCTAAGGTCCTCCTACCAAATGTACTCCTCCTGTTGGTGGTGATGGCCCCTGTTACAGCTACTTATCCTCACCATGGGATCCCTTGCCTTGCCTTGATTGCAATTCCTACCCAACTCCAATTGGCTTGGGCTATGCATTTCACTCTTGCGTCACTAGAGCCTATTGCCCTAGATGCTGGTATGGTCCCTACAGGCCTCAGAACTCATCTTGACATACTCTAGCCACATCGATGACTTGTATAGATCTTGAATGTAATAGTTTACTACATCTTGGTCCATGGTGTCTCATAAAATTCCCATCCTATCTATGAATTGTGCAACCTATGAAATAACTTTTGCTAGTGTAGGATATGCCTCATAGCCCCATGGTGTCCTCAGTTGGGTCAATTTGAGTGTTTTATAAGCCCATGATAGTAGCAGGCTCGACTAGGTTAGCCACCTATCTCTGTGTAGTGGATCTAATCTATCTATTGGTACAGTCGACCCATGATGTACTAGCCCCATGCATACCTTTGTCCACACTCTACTCTCTAGACCATGCATGTCCATGATAGTGGTAGACTCCATGTACTCTGGCTAGTATAGAGCCTCCTGACCATGATTGTTGATATCACTATCCATAGTTTAGAATCCTAAGAGATCTCTAAGTGATTTGCACTTGATATCTATTCTACTCCTTATGGGGTCCCACTAGATAGATCTTTATTGATACAACATCTTGCACCTATGGTAGCTCTATCTCTCTCCTTGTGGGCTCTACTCTATAGATATGATAGACATATTCTATGCTAAAGATGACCTCTAACTTAGGTGCTAGCTAAAACACGTGCTTCTCAAGCACCCATATGATTGCTAATGCATTCACCATGTCTCTGGAGTAATGCAAGGATGGTATGTGTGCTAGATGTCATAGTCCTACACTCCACAAGTAATCTTGATCCTCTATAAGAAGATAGTCAACCTCCTTGACCAACCATATTGGTACTCTCTCAATTATTCACCTCATAGGATCTCTCTCCTTGTGGCAGTCACTCACCTTCCTGTAATGACTCTCCCTCCTCTGACCTACTAAATCCTCCTTGTGTCTATAAAAGTAAACAACATACAAATGGATCAATTGTGCAAGCTATGGAATAAGAAAATCATGTTAAGACAAGTTCACACATAATTTTTCTTATTTTCCCCCTCTCCAGGCCTATTTCATGTTCCTAAAGATTGTTTTAGCCCCTTTCTATCCTAGGTCATGACTTTCTTGACTAACTCATAGCCTAGGTTGTGGCATTTTGGGAAGCCCTAGGGCTTCTCAAAACTCTCTTCCCATGCCACTATTTGGCCTCCTGCTTGGCCTAGAGATTCCTCCTCTTCCTCCTAGTCATTTTGTCTATTTACTTCACTCGATTCATCCATTAAATCAATCATAATCAATCAAAATGCTTTTAGGGCCTCTCAAACCCCAAAAATTGACAAAAATTTGTGGACTTACTTAGACCATTGTGCATAGTGTGATTCTCACATCCTTATAGGATCTATTTTGGCCTTGGTAACATTTTGGATCTCCTTAGAGTTATTCAGAGTGAAAATGACATTTTCACCTCTTTTTACCTTTTCTTTTTGCTTTTTATGGCCCCTTTTTGGGTTTTTTTCCCTCTATTGTGTTCCAGACCATGAAACCTTCATCTTAGGAGTTTCATCCCATTCCAAGTGCAATGAAAACCTTTTTTTTTCTCTTAGAGGCTTTATTGGGCCCACTCTCATCCTTTTTAGGTCCTTATTGGCTTCTCAAAATATACCTTGTATCATGGGCACCCAAGGATAGAAGCTGATTGTTTTACTTCTTTTAATTAGTCATTTCTCTATAATTTTGGAGTCAATCCATTCTAACTCCCATATTTATCTTTCATCATGGTTCTTATAGGTAGTGTTTATTATTGGTTGTGGTGGTTCATGACTTACTCTAGTCTCTATTGATTGGTCTTCCTCTTCTACAAATTTCCTACCACCTTCTGCCATTACCTCTTATCATGGTTGGTATCAGTCAACTACCTTGATTGTGAGTTGATTTCATTCTCTACCTTCCTTATGCAACTCACTTATCCTGCTTCACTTTAAGAGAGTCTTTTTACAACTATTAATCTTATGTCCTCAATCCCCATCATGGTGTACCTCTCAATGGTGATTCACACAAATGGTGGTAGTTAGGATAACCCAGGATCTACCACTGTAGCTTGGGTCATCAATGATCTATAGGGCCATGAGCTTGATGCACATGATTTATTTATTACCAGTGAAATGAATAATGCTATCGAGTATCATGTAATTATTAGTGCATTGAATAATACCCATAAGTGAGGCACATGCTATGTGCAGTTATTCTTAGACTCATTTTTAATCATGTTTAAACTCATCGATATTTGGAGCATCCTTAGCTTTGAGATGTTCCCCCTCTTTGAGGTGATGTATGATTTGATTTCATCTTTTAAGGATATATAAGTCACCTATATCCCTTGAGGGGAGAACACTATCACTGAGGCTCTCATTAATGTGATTCTAAATTTTAAGATTTAATTTGATATCACTTGTGTCATTTCTATGTAGGGTCTAGAGCTGGTGCTGGTGCTGGTACTAGATCGAGATTTCGATTACATAGCATTTGCACTTCCACCTATGGATCATTCCATCGAATTCTTCCATTTCCATCATTATCTGGTAAGTGTAGGTAATGTTTTATTTTATCATTTTAGTTCTTACTTTTCTTTACTTTTGTATGGCTTCCAAGTACTTTTCAACACTCTTTGATCATTTGAAAACTGATTGCTAGTATCTTGGGGGCATATGTAACCATACTTCCTGTGACCCTATTCCTCCTTATGATTATGCATTAGTTCACATGTAGACTACTAATTTTGGTTACCCTACTTCAAGACATTTACCGGTTTCATGGATACCCTCTCACTTTGCATATACATCTCACTGACGTTCCTTACACGTCCTTGGCCTTTTCGCTCACTCATGGACACTTCAAGTCCTTTTCGAGACCCTTACAGAGCTATGTTGACCATATAAGATGGGAAATGGACCCAAGCCATAGATTATGGGGCTAACATGTGGCCTAGGTTACATGTTAGCCCCCTAATCCATGGATTAGGCCATAACCCAACTAAAATGCATATTTTTAGGCCTTGTCAGGTGCCCAATAGCTAAAAAGGGTTAGTTTTTGGTTTTTGGTGATTGAGGGTTCCCTATATGACTACTAATCATTCATTTTAATCAACCTCTCCTCATATATCCTCTTGATCATCACTCTCCGAGATTTTATGCTTTCTTAGATCTCACTTGATTCATTTTTGGCATGCTTGAGCTTACATTGTGATAGGGGATGCCATACTATTCTACAACTTGATTTGGTGATTCTCCTTGCTCTCCATAGTGATCTTAAGACTTGTTACTTTCTCCTAGCTTCCTCAAACTTTATTGCACCTATTATTGTGCTCTCCAAATTGGCTCTCTGTTAATTTGTAGCTTCTTCTTCACCTCTTCCATTACTATTGGCTCCTGATTTGGACTCAACCCACATACAACATGGTCTTCCTCCTTCATTAATTTTTAGCTTGGATAATCAATTGGTATATCTTTACATAATTAAATTTGAGCTTGATATGAGGTCACTTTTCTATGCAAAGTAAAAGTCCCATTTGTTTGCAATAGTGTTTTAGCTAGGTTTTCATTATTTTGGTAATTTAGTTGGTTTGGAGCATTTTCTAGGGTAGTTTATGAATATTTTACATTTATATGCATCTAAAACATATTTAATTATTGAAAATGTCTTTCATTGCATAATATGCTTACTTATGAAATGTATCTCATTACATGATAAAATCTCTAGTTGCTCAGAACCTTCTATTCATTTACACAAATGATCTCCCCTTTGCTAAATTATTAAATTGCATCATTAGGAAGTGGTAGTGTTGAAAATAAAGAAATAACTTAGGCTTAGATTAGGAATTCTCTTGAACCCTTGCTTGAAAACATATTTGATTTCCAAAATGTCATTCATTTAGCCAAAAAATGCCTCTCTATTAATCTTATGCATTCTCTAATAGTTCTCTCAACTCAACATTTTCATTTCCATCATTTGTATGCAAGTAGGTTTCTTGTTTTAGTTGCTCACTTTACTATGGTTATACCCATTAGAGATACCTTCATCTTTTGTGCCCTTGATTGTGCTAGCCGTAATCTAGTTTATGAGTCTATCTATAGTTTGGTGTATGTTGGCAACCCAGATAGCCTCTATAGATCTCAAGTAGCCCATAACATCTCTGAGCCTCTTAGCCTTCTAGGTGTTTGATTAAGTATCCTGTGTAACCCCTACCAAACCCTAGCAACTCCATTTATATTATTAAAGCTTATGCATTCTCTGATAGTTATCTCAATTGAACATTTTTATTTCCATCATTTGTATGCAAGTAAGTTTCTTATTTTAGCTACTCGCTTTACTATGGTTATACTTGTTAGAGATACCTGCATCCTTTTTGTACTTGATTATGCTATCACTAACCTGGTTTATGAGTCTATTTATTGTTTGATGCAAGTTGACAAATTGGATAGCCTCTGTAGATCTCAAGTAGTCTATAGTGTCCCTGAGCCTCTTAGCCTTCTAGGTGTTTGCTTAAGTACCATGTGTACCCCCTATCAAACCCTAGTGGATCCATTTGGATTCTTCGAGATATAGGTTGCACTTGTTCTAATGCCTTGGTTGAAAGCATCTTAATAACATGATGACTTATTGAAAATAGTTATCCATATAATTGTAATTATGGGATGTTGATGCTTTTGTATTCTTCCATCCCAAAATATGTCCTCTATTTATTGTATCTTTATGGTGTCAGAAGTGATGTGGCCTCTTTGTAGTAAGTTATTGTTTGTTATGTTGTTAGAGGGTACAAAAAGCTTCATATGCATCCACCTAAGTCTTCTCATATACCAAGAGCAAAAAATGGAAAATTTAATAGAGGCATTTACCTTGGTCTTCAGAAGATCATCCAAATTCCCCATGCCAAAGCAATCTAGATTTGATTTAAACTAGATCCATGTCCATAGCTATAAGTGATGTTATTCACCCCAACATTCTTCTTGAAATTTGCTTCATATTGACAAGGATCCTTACATGTTTTGGTAGCTCCTTTTGCTACACCAAACCCTGCTGATAGGGCTCATTTCACTACCATAAGGTGACTAATATTTGAGGTTTTGAAATTACATCCTTGAGATACCCAAAATTGTTGTCCCTTTGTTGTACAAAAGACCTTGAAATGCTAGTTTTATATTGTTAAAAGGGTAAAATTTTACCCTTCTCTTTAACTTACTTTTGGTTCTGTCTTGATCGAATGGCTATCAACTTTGCCTCTTTCACTCTCTTTAGACAATCCTCACACCTCTTTTAGGTCCTTATCACATCTTATGCAATTGATTTAAAGGTAGCTAGTTTCCTTTCGTAATTTCTATTCAAATAACATATTCCCAAAACTTCAATCCCACTACCCCAAATGCAGTTGTAAACTTACCTTTTCTTCCCCAAAATTAGAATAATCATGGGGATATTAATTATATTATCTAAAGATACCTCCACTTTGACCATGATTTTGCAATCCTTGTACCATATGCCTTGAAACACCATTATGATTGTCATGGCAGCCAAAAAAAGACAAAAACAATAGTTTTTATATTTGATTTCCTTCACACATTCACATAGTGTGTTAGAAGAGATTGCATCCTTGGCTAGACTCATCATGATGAGCCATTCACAATCTTTATGAAGGATAGAAACATGACAAAAAGTAGCCATTCTGAAAAATAATTAAGTATCTACATTCCTTTCCCTTTTTATATCATAATTTTGGATTGCTCTTACCCCATGTTGTGGCTTACCATGTAGATCCACAAAAAACTTCAAACACATACCATGAACCTGGTGAATTTATTGAAAACATGCATGATAAAGGATATTTCCTCATCATATCTTGAAAAGTTTGTTTCTAAAACTTTTAACTTTATGCTTCCCATATTTGGTACCAAATAATGAGTCGCACAAGAAGCTTGATTGAAGTATTACATTCCTTTATTGAAAATCAAAATAGTGGTGGATGAAATCAACCATAAAGTGGCTAAAAATACTTCAATAATATCACAAATAAAAGATCACTCCAATGTATGACTAGGTTTACTTATTTGGTTACATACCAACATTGAGTTGGTTGGAAATGAGTATGACAACATTTCTTCAACCTATAATAGTGAATTTATTTTGAACACACACACCTCCTTGAGTTCCCCTTCACATGTGACTGGAATTTCCTCAAAAGTAGTCCAAAACTAACAATTACTCACTATATTGACTGAAATTAATCACATGGTAACAAGGACATAAATATCAAATGGCTTACCCTCCTTCCATATCAAGTATCTCACTTCCTCAATAATGGAAACTTTATTTATAGCCTTATCTTTATGTGTAAGACTTGACTCCAAAGAGTGATTCATAGAACATGAACACTGAGTCTCCATAACTTCATTGGAATGGATGACATCCTTCATATTATTCCTCATGAACCTCTTTCTTATCCAAATTTATGAGATAAAAAATTCATTAAAATTAGGAACATTAAATTCCTCAAATACCTTACCCTTCTTGTATCTCTAAAGATGATCTAGATCCCAAACTTTCATGTACAAGTAATTTGGAACCTGTATGAAAGAATCTATGTACCCCTTGACACTCAAAGTGTTATTCATTCTATCACCATATTTACTATGTTATCCATGATGACAATAATTTTTTTGTGATAAACATCAAAATTGACATATGATCATTATTTACAACATTTTCCAATGATTCAATGGCCTAAAAAAGTTTAATTTTGCAGCTTTCCAAGTCTGGAAATAAAATCTTATAATTTGATTTTATCACATCCATCTCAAAAAGTGGATTATCAAAAGTTGATTTTGCATCCATTTCAAAAAAATGGATTATGAAAATATTGAAGGTTATTTTTATCCTCTTGTTTAAACCCGTCTTTATTTTGATCTAATTCCATACTTGCAACTTTTAGTTTTCCTAAAAAATATTTTAAATCAAAATCTTCTTGGGCTATAACATCTCTCCCACTTTCCATTTTCATAGTGGATGCCTCCATGAGCTGTTCACTAACCTCTTTCATATCTGAATTATATTGTTTTCTGCCTCCTTCCTTGAAATTCTAATAAGGGTTTGATTTTCCATATTTCTCCTTCAAGATAACTTACATCTCAATTTTTTTATTCATTCTTCATCAGTACAATTTGGGAATTTTTGTCCTTTATGTCAAAATTGATATTTTGTGGTGATGAAGTATTCATCACTTCTACTAGTCCTTTTTCTCTTTCTAAGGGAAACTCTAGAGGTCTAGGACTTAACCCTACAAACTTCATCCATGCCTTGGGGTCTATTGCCCTTAGTTTCCTCTAAGATTATTGCATAGCTTGCAACATATATTCTATGAATTCTAGTGTATTATTAATCTTTTTGTCACTACCCTACATGAAGAAGAGTCTACAAATAACTCTTTACCCATAGTTGGCCAAAAAATAGCTCTGATACCACTGTAATTTTATTTTTAGGGATGAAAACTTAAGCAAGGGGTTTTACAAGAAACCCTATTTTAAACATGTAAAATTTTGGATTCTATTATGGCATAAATAACATTTAATTGCTTCCAAAAATATATAAAATTATCACTAATTAATGCCATCAGTATTCCCTCAAAATGTAATTTTTTTCAATGTGAAATAGTTGGAATTTGATTACAAAAATACCATAAAATTATACGTTGCTGTTCAACACCAAATAAGGCTAAAATAGGCCTTGAAATCCCTTCACCCAACCCTAAGAAGGGGTCGCTAACCTCTCTAAAGGATTCGCTGCAACCCTATGGTATTTGCTACCCCTTTTGAGCCTCTTCTCTACTTGCCAAGTCCTCCAATCAGTTTGCCTCACTAGCTGCAATAAAAAATGGTGTTCAAAACACCTTTGGTTGATAAATATGCCCAATACAAATCCCTTATGAAATTTCCCAATATAGTTATTAAGGGTTTTCATCCTTAATTATAATCACCTTAAATATTTTTGTGTTCAAAGCAATAAGTCAAGTTGTTGTATGCTCAAACTCATAAAATTCCAATGATAAAAAATCTTGGTTTCCAAATGATCCGTCATCCTCCTTAAATACCCTTTCCCCAAAGTGGGGTGATCTACTCAGAGGGAAAACTCAAATCTTTGAAAGTACCTTTTTCTTATAATTCACTTAAGGGTTATATTTTTAAAAAAGTCCCCTTCTTAAGTCACAACTCAAGTTAGAATAATTTGTTGACATATTCACCTTTTTGGTAACTTGAACATATCATTATTTTATATTTTAAGTATTTAAAAATACTTTTTATTTTAATAATGATATTATTTTAATCATGAAAAGGGGGACATTACAAATGTGTACAAAACACTTTGTCTTGGACATGGAGCCCCAACTGTGAAGGTGACTCAATAGCAAAACCTCCAATAATGTCCATAGATTAACTATATTAATTTAAAACTAAAATTTTGAAAGAACAAGGGTTAGGTAACATCTATGTGTTGGTGAAAACCATGCTATCCTTGAAATTTATTGGAGATGATGCCTCTTTATTGAAGCATTGGATAAAATTGTGCTTCTTTTCTAAAGCACATGGCGAGTGTGGACACCTAAATCTGGCCACCAATGACCTCCAACCAAGGTTTTGACCAATTTTTACCAAAGTGCATAATTTGGCTTAAAAATACTAAAATGCATTAAATGAGTTGAAATTGATATATTCAAGTGCCGATTTTAGCCAAAGTATCATTAAATGGGGCAACTTAATTTATGGGCTAGCTAACTGTGATTAGATTATTTCGAGTCAAAATGATAATTTTGCACCTGGGTGCTCTGAATTACTCTTTTTTGTTAAATCTCTTGCACAAGATACGTGCCTTTGTTATTTGGTGTTGGTAACATCCTAAATAGGATAACAGATCCAATGCATCTGACATTGACTTCTAATTTGAATCTAGTTAAATTTTAGACTAATAACAAGACATTTTAACCAATTTGATTAATTTGTGCACCAAGAGCCAAAATTTGCACTAAAGTTGACTAATCATGTTTTAGGATAATTAAACCAAATTAAGGCCTTAAGTTAATTTTACATAGAACTTGCTGAATAAATCTTTATTGGAAATTGATTTCTATTACTGCATCATCAGGTGACATCATCATATGAGGTGGCATCTATAAGCCATAAATGCATAAAATATCAGGATTATGGGTCTCCCATGCCTCATCAAGACCCTCCATGCCTCATTAAGACCCTCCATGCATATTCAATGCCCCTCTATCCCAAATATTAATGGGGATATTTTTAGAATGAATTTCATATTTGGATTTATTCATGGCCACACATCTCAATCTTGAGATGGATGGTCATGGTTGATCCTCAAACCATTCTAAAAATCTATAAATAGGAGGCCTTTCCTATTGAATTTTAAGCTCTTTTATTCCAAACTTATAATGCCCAAATGCATTAAAAAATCATTGCATCTTAGGTTTATAATGTCCAAATATTGATCCAAGCCAATCCAAGCCAAAGCCAAAGGTGTTAAGACGAGATGAAGGTAGCCACACGTCATTGAAGAAGATCTCTTGAAGTACAAGTCGAGCAAGCCAAAGGAGACTTTTGGAGAAATCAAGGATTTGATAAGAAATTGGTGTTTTGTGTTCATATTTATTATTTCTTTCCATTTTTAGTTGTGTTCTCAAATGGCTTTCCCTCACTAAGCTCTCTCAAGTAACTAGGCCTAGAGATGTATGCTAGCTAGTGTGTTGGTTTTTCAATTTGATTTCATTTTTGTTGGATTATTTTTAAATGATCCAAATGTTTTATTAGATTTTTTTCCAGGTATTTTTGTACCCAATAATTAGTTTCTCAACCAACTCAACTTTTTGTAAAAGCCTTTTAAAGCTTTTCTAAACAAAATAAAAATATTGCATTCTCGTATATTTCTCTATTTATTTCCTCTGATACCTGGTGAATACAATGGCATCATAACTTCAATTCATAATGGAGGATGTTGTTATAAAAAAGAAGGGGCCATGAAGGAGAAAACATGATTCAATTTGCACAATTCACATAAATTATTTCCCTGTAGAAATTATTGTTGACCATTTTTTGCCCAACAGGCCAAAAATTGGTCCCCTTCTGTCCCTGCTATTCTAGGCCATTTCATTTTCTGATTTTACATGAATCTATTCATTTCTACGGTGACATCTCGAAAGCCATAAAATTTAAGTAGATAAAGTAGCCGTTGGGTGATGGCCACGTGAACGTCAAATTTAACATAGTGAAGTAGCCGTTGTTTTTGAACTGCCTAAGCGCCAAATCATGGAAAGAGCCCAAGGAATGTAGTGAACCACCAGAAGATCACCCTCGAGGGCTGAAGGAACATGAAGATGACAAGGAGCAAAAAAGACAAAGCATTCAAGTGGTGAAGGGAAGGTGAGTTATTATCAGACCCAACGGCACAACCTATTTTCTGTAGTTGGCATTGATGAGGGGACAAACTGTAATTTATTTGCAGAAAAGAGGTGTGGCTATGCTCTTACATTAATGTTTGAATGCCAAATTCAATTTTAGTGATTGTACAACATGGTTCCAGCAAGCCTCTTCTAGAAGAATGACATCAGTAACAGTGGTTTCCTCTTCCCAAGATTCAGAATACACATGGGCCACTGACAGAAAATGAGTGCCAAAATCTTTCCCAGGAAGCGCCAAGTTTCTCTTCCTCTTTTTATAAATTGTAGACTTCTCTTTTGAGAAAAAATTTGCTCTCAGCCTTAAGGCAGAACTCTGCCCAAAAATCTCTCGGGCTTGTAAGGTAGAGCTCTGCCAAAATTTTACCTTGAATCGAAACACAACATTTTTACCTCCATTCTAAGTTTTGCATATTTAGTATGTGTATATGTCTTGATTCTGTGTTAAGTCATTTTCTTGATGCTTTTGCAGAATGATTTTAGCACGTCTGGTGCATTTCAAGTTTTCCTTTTACAGGTCTATCAGAAGTGTCCCTAGAGGAGTATAAGTGAAGTGGATAGGCTACTACAGTGTGTCTCAGAACACCTCTAGTAGTTATTCCCTCTTTTTATCTCCACAGACCCCTGACCCACTGATGCAGAAGGTTCTCTCATGACAGATGAAGTGTATAGGCGCTTCTTTTGGTGAAAAGTGTATGTTCAAGCCTGAGTGGGTCACATTTTTTGGGGTATCACCTTTTCTTCTTTTTAGGCTTAGGTTCTATTTTCAGCATCTCTCTCTCCCTTTTCATCCCCCCTTTTTACATTTGTTTGTTAGCAGTAGGAGAAGCCAGGGCCTAAATGATGCATCAAAGGGAGCTAGCCCTTACCTAGAGACTCTCCCCTCCAGCTTCACCGGTCCCACAGGCAAGAGGGGAGTTTCCATTGTTGTTTGTGGAAGGTAGGAGCTCGGCCTCCTTACCCCAGGTGCAATCCACTACATCAACAATTATGATTCATGTTTTTTCAAAAATCAAAGATCATTGACGATGTAGACCAAGTAGGACAAAAGCAATAGTAAAATTATGGACACACAATACTTGAAGACGCAAAATGTTACGATGAGCTAGATAATGTTAAGAGGAGGTTTTGAAGAGCCGTTTTGAAAGAGAAAGATTATATAGAAAGAAGTCTATGACACGCTAAATTTTTTGTATTGGAATTTAGAACTTAAATGACACTTTTCAAGTTATTTTTTTATTATTACTTTTTGATCTAACATTATCATTAGTAATTAATGGTTGTTTAAAGCATAGATATAGTAATTACTGTGGCTAAAATAAGTCTGATCTGGTAATCACCGTGGCTAAAAAAAGTCTGGTAAATTTTAAAAATCTTCCAAATATCTTTGAATTCTCAAGCACAACATAAATCTACCCCGGAGAGAGAATTGTGAGCAGTTTGTGTCGAATGATACTTGGATGGCACAATAAATATAGTCAAGGGAAGGCACAATAATTCATACCATTCATTTAGTGTAGACCTATATGGATGGAGGATAATTCTCTTCCAAAATTGAAACCTAGGTAAAATTTTAGAACCCTGTAAATCTGCGTGGGTCCATGAAAAGAAAGCACCAAAATCAAAGCAAGTAGAGGATAATATTTTTTTATAGTTTTACATGCATGGATATATATTTTTTTATAAATATATGATTTAAAAAATTGGAACCCTAAAGGTTTAAATAGAAAATTTTTATTTAGCATTTCAATAATGCTTTTAGTAGAATTGGTTGTCAAGATTTTGTGAGTCTCTTGTAAATGAAGAGGTTACAAGTTCAAAACCCTCCAGACGTAATTTTTTTTGGTCAAAAATTTGTATTAAAAAGGTCAAATATTGGCATTATAAGGTGTAAATTTTTACAAGTCCCAAGATCATTTGTAAAATGGAAGCTATTTCGAAGGTAAAGGCAAAAATTTAATAACATTCCTTACTTTTCTGCACCATGGCTAAAATTGTGAGCCTAATTTTTGAAAATGGATGTTTAACTCTTAAAAACTATAAAGAATGGGAAATGAACATATAAAATATGTTAATTTTCAATGATTTATGGGAAGTAGTTGAAAAGCAACCAACATTACCCACATATGCTACAAAACTTTGAAGAATTTCACAAACATGATAGGTGAGCTCTTGCATTGTTAAAATCCACTTGCAGTGCACAAGTCATAATTCACATAGAGGTAATTAAATATAAATCTTGGAAAGCATGGATAGCTCTAAAATATTTGTATGATAACCAACCTGCCTACAAGAAAATTGATCTTCTTATGCAGTTGCTCAAAACAAAGTCAATAGATGATGAAGATGTTTCAGAGTATGTGTCATGCATTAAGAATTTTAAACAAGAATATGGCACTCCTGATGGGAATATTGATGATGACATGCTCATTTATATTGTTTTGAATGGTCTTAGCTTTATCTACATGAATTTTTTGGAGATGTTACAACTTAGTAATAATCTTAACAAATCTACTTTTGATTCCATTTGTGAGTTGCTCATTCACTATGAGTGATAATTTGCAAAGAAGAAAGAAATTGAGGAGGCACATTATTCCAAAATAGGAAATCCATTGTATGAACCCAATAGAAGATACAAAGAGAAACAAAGACACTGTCAGATACACACTTCTAGGCATAAACATTATTCTGGTTCTTTGAGACATAAGCATCATTGGGATCATTCAGGTTCTCCTAAGCATAGACATCATTCTGGTTCTCTAAAGCATGAGCATCACCACACACATTCACATGGACATAAGCACAAGCACAAGCACAAGCACAAGCACAAGCACAAGCACAAGCACAAGCACAAGCACAAGCACAAGCACAAGCACAAGCACAAGCACAAGCACAAGCACAAGCATTCTTCTTCATGTGATTCTTCTTCTTCTAGTTCTAGTAGACGTGAGATACTTTGCTATAATTGTGGTGGCATAGGACACCTTTCTACATAATGCCCCTCCAATAAAAGGTCCTCTTGACATCGATAGAAGGTAGAAGCAAACATTGTTTCTCACTTTAGTCACTCTTCTAGTTCTTCTTCTAGCTATTTTTTTGCTTCTTCTTCTAATGGATGGGATGATTGTGAAGTTGCATGCTCTGTAGCTGATGACTATATCTTTTGAGATAGTGATTGGAGGTTGGAGGATCCACAAAGGTTGGAGGATATTTTCCCTTCTCTAGTTCATTATTCACTCAGAGTATGGGTTTAGTGCTTGGATATAATTTTTTTGGCTTGTGTACTTTGCTTTCATAGATGTAGTGTTTCTATGATCTTTGATGTGGAGCATTTGAATGATTTGTACCTAGTTTGTTTATTGAAAGACTTCTCACTTCTCGCCTGATAGTGGGAGAAGATATTGTATATTGGTTTTTTGATTAGTCATCAGTGATGTGCAGTACAAGTCAACATTGTGTTGCTAGCATTATTAGTTTTGAGCAAAGGCTTGTGAGAGATGTTGGTGATTTTTGGGCATTATTTTGAGATGTGCCATACACAGTATAGAGGGTAGTCACTTGTTAGACAGATTGTGTGTGATGATCGATGTAGTTGGACAGTGTGTGATCATGTTTTACTGCAGTGTGGGGATGATTAGGATGTGATTAGTTTAGGATGCATAGTGTACCAATTTTAGTTACGACAGAGTCTACTTGGATGACTCATAGTTAATTGCTCCAGTCTTTCTATACCTATTTGGATCAAGGGGGAGTTGTTGGATTATTTTAAAATGATCTAAATGTTTTATTAGCTTTTTTGTTCAAGGAGTTTTGTACTCGATAGTTGGTTTCTCAACCAACTCAACTTTTTGTAAAAGCCTTTTAAAGCTTCTCTAAACAAAATACAAAAAAATTACATTCCCATATATTTCCATGTTTATTTCCTCTAATACCTAGTGACTACAATTTTGTCACTAACAAGATACTAACACTTCTCTTGAGTCAAATTCCTAGTTCATAGAGAGTTAAGGTGATTATACCCAAAATTTGTGTACCTATGCATAATATTGGACTGGAAAGACAACATCCCCCAACCTTCATGAATGTGGGGAAAAGTATGTAATGTACTAACTTGAAACACTATGTAGGTAAATGAGAGAACCATAAGGTCAAGTTCAATCAAAGAAAGTGAATTAACCACTACAGATGGTTTATAAATTCAATTTTAATGTTTTATTCGATCTTACTCAAGTTCACTCCATATAAAAATAAAATGCATGATCAAAAGAGAATTAACAATGTTCTTTCCCCCATATCAAACACATGTTTAATTATAGAGTTTTGGTTAATGTAGAATAGAATGCATGGCCGAAAGAGAATGGAAAATGCACATGCCCCCATTATGACTGCAGATATGATAAGTATGAAGTGGAATGACAACCATTTTCCATTCAATTTTAAATTACGTTATTGTATATGTGCATGAACCAATATCATGCCCATAAAATTTGAAATGTGTATATGCGTTCATGAATAAGTACCATGCCCCTAAATCTTGTGCCAACTGGTATAGAATGATATGCTTCTCTATATTGAATTTGAGAACCTATATCTCAAATGTATGTATATGTAGAAACCTATAATTCTTTTTCCTGTAAAATGTTGCACATATGCCCATACATATACACCTAAATGTATATGAATATTTGCTCAAGTATTTGTATTATGGGTGCATATGTATGGTATATGCCCTTATACTATGTATGAATATGCAAATATCTATCATTTATCTAAACCAATAGATATTTGAATATTTAGAAATCTTTAAAATATGTAATCTGATATGATTTTATGCTTATGGAGGCTTATCTCTCTCTGACAAGCCCATCATAATGCCCCATTTTGAGATGATGGATGTGTCTTATAGGTCATTCATCTTGAAAGAAGAGTTAAATGTATCATATCATGTGTAAGATAGCATGATATTATATCATTTGATCATGTGGATAACGTGTCATCTTAGCAATGTATATATCGATTAAGGCATGTATGCAACATATGTAATATAGGGCATGTAAGTGTCATGTCTAGAGAAATGCATCAATTAATCACACAATGTAATGATCTCTAAATAAGAGAACATGGTAAAAGTGCATGATATAGATCATGCCACCACTCAATGTCAGCAAGCTCAACAAGCGTAAGTGTTATTGTCACACATAAGGTCAAGAAGCACATAAAGGGGACATAGGATATCGCAACAAACAAAGCCAAGGGCCACACACAATGATGCATAAAAAATGTGATAAATAAGGGACATCAAGGACGTTTCATCAAACAAGGCATAGGGGCCACATACAATAGTCAAGCCAAAAGTAACCTATCATGTAAAGAGTAACAACATAAATAGGGCATAAAACAATATAATTATTCTACACCATCTATGTATATCAGTGTCACATCATAATATAATGGCATATCTATGTATTAATATGTACGATATGAGTAACTAAAAAGGCATGTGTAAGAAATATAGGTAATTCAACATGGTACACAGATCTCATAAAGATATAACCTGTAATAGTGAAACTTGTAAAACAAGATTTCCCCAGTATTGGTACGACCACTAGGTAGATTGAAGCCCAACACATGTATGTCCATGTTTAATCTATGTTTCCTACATAACACTCATATACCATGGAATTCATGAGTGTATGTAAATAATATTCCATTTACCAAACATGTGAAAAATAACATATGTAAATAGTGTAATTTAGTAATCATGTCATGTTCAATGCTTGGTTTTAAATTATTTGAATGTTTTTTATTATTTGTTTTTTTTCTTTTAGAATATTTGAGATTTAGAAAAGCTAACCAATGATCCTATCAATGGAAGGATCATGGTATGTGCCTCTATTGGATGGTGGAGGGGTCCCTTGTCATGGATGGGAAGTACCAACTATAGGTGGATCAGGATATGATAAGGAGTCATGTGGTGTACCATATTTGTCATAATCATTTTTCATAGAAATCAATGTAAAATGGGTAACTCTAGATGGTTAAGGACTTTGTGGAGTGTGTTGTAAATAAAAGGATGTCTCACTGCTTATGTTCACTATGAAAGACTTTGAAATATCCATGATGCTAACTAAACATGTGTTTTAGGAGATGGTGGTCTATGTGGTCTTTGAGTAACTCTTTGACTTGATCGATGCTAGATAGTTATATAGATAGATCATGTATATATATATCAAATATGTATGTTAATCTTGAATTGTTGTATCAAGCATCTATGAATAATGATCCTAAATATGTGTATCAACCATCTATGTATATTCACTTTGAATAGCTATAGTAATCCTCTTTGTATAATGATCATATATATGTGTATCAATCATCTCTACATAATGATCTTGAATATGTGTATTAACCAAACATGGTGATGGTATAGGTAGAGAAGGAGATACCATTGATTGTATAGGATACTCATATCATACACCTAAAACTATGACTACTTTATTGTAATGTATCTACTTTAGGCATTGATGCATTATGGAGAGGACTATATGAAGTCTCTACATCCAAGGGCATCCTAACAACATGTCAAAGACCCAATTACTCTATATGATCAAGAATGGTGTGGCTAATAGGGTTAATTCCACACAAAGAGGTAATATTATGCATCCCAAGGTATTATATTATATTCATAAAATCCTTTAATTAATCGATTTATATCATAATTCTTGTTGCCTATACCCAAGAGAGTGAATAAGTGTCATCATGAAAACGTTATTGCTTGAAAAATTGTTGATCAAAACATTGTGTATGGGTTGTTCATCTATGTAGTCTCATATGAAAAGCACATGAAAATATGATTTTTCATCAATTATCTCACTATCATCGAATGTGATCTAGGTTATTGAAGTGGAATATCGCTAAGTGTATTGATGATATTATCTAATGGATGATCATATGTCATTGGTGGAGGAATCATGTTTTATGGATAATGTACTTATAAAGTGTCCTTAGTTTCTATTATCTCATGTTTATGAAAAATATCACTAATAATATTCAATTTTTGATTTCCATTATGATGTAGTTTGAACTCCCCTCTTGGAGTGCCCAAATCATTAAGTTATCATCTGTAAGATCTTATATCTTATGTCTTAGTTTGAAACATTTATTTTTTGAATGCCCTACAATCTGATGATAATCATAATATGCATTATCATCATCATTTCTTGGTTTGGGTTTGCTTAGATTGCACTCTTGTGGAGGGAGTGTGATAAGGTTAAGCTCAAGCAACTTCTCTAGTAGCACATGGAGAGGTGATGATAATCATGAAATTTTCCTCGTTGATAGAGTTGTCAATTGTAATTGATTTGTAGGTTGCGACACTACATTGATTATAATATTTGCATCATTCTTGTTATCATTTGGTTGAATCTTATAACTTGGTTTTATTTGTAAATTCATTGTTAAAGTAGTTGTAAGATTGATATTACTTAATTTTGTTCAAAATCAATTAGCTTTACTTCTCTATCCCTCATTATATAGAATAAATCATCAAATGATTTGAATCTTTTGGATAAAATTAATTCATGGAGTAGTGCAAGCTTCTTGTTTGACACAAGTGACACCTCACTATATAAAGATCATTCCTCTTTGAGTAAATTATGATAAGTCTTACGTCATGCACTCGAGTCCATAAATAAAATAGACAATTAAATTTTGACCTTGAGAGGACAACTAAATTTACCATAAGTAAGATTTGCCCTTTACATCCACAAAAAAATTACAATTTTCACTACATTCACGAAGGTCAATCTTGCAAGATTTTCCATCTTAACGAATTTCTAGTAATATTCACCACCTATTTTATAACCATTTTTTCCACAAGTTCCTTAAAATTTTCACTAGTTAGAGACTCGTAGATTATGGTGAAAAGCTAGGCCCCTAATAAGCATGCATCTTGGACCATGTCCATAAGTCATTAGGATTATGTCCTTTTAGGATTTTCAGGGGCTACTTGTAGATCAAGGCAGTGAATTAGCTACATATACTCGCTTTTGTAATATGGGAGAGCAAAAATTGTAGATTAGATGTTGGATAGATACTTGATAAAGAATATATGTGATGTATTTTTCAGGCTCTGGAAGCCATGAATGCTTTGAATCTTGACGTATGTTGCATTCTTAAGTATCGATACATGCATACATTGATCCATTGTGGATAATTCTTATGAATAACGCTTAAATTGTACTTTAATGGTTGCCATGTAATGAATTTTCTCACCAATAGAGCAAAGACACATCTAAGTACAGAAACAACGAGGAATTATTACAACTTAAAATTTTAGATTTCATTATAATAACATATTTAAATCTTGTGCAATCTTTTTATCTTGCATACTATGCAACAATAGTAACCAAATACATTATTTATACACATGAAGGGCAATACAAAATATCTATTTATATTATCACCAAGAGGGACTCACTGAAATTAAAATAAATTTTCATCTATGTGAAAACATATTATCTACACATAAAATTTAAAAAGCTACAAATTTACAATATTCATTCTTAATTCACTAAGAATTCACTTCTAGTGGAGGGACTAATTGGTATGCAACTTTATTACAATAATAATAACCACCTTTATGGGGCTTTTATATCAAATTGGAAATCTTCTTTAATTAAGCGGTTTTACATAAGATACGTTCCTAAATTTTCTTAGTGGGTATTGTAGAATAATTTTAGAAGCATATGTAGTAAAGACGATTTTATGGTATAAATTTTTTAAGTGTATGTTAAATTTTTTAGGAGATAATAGTTGAAATTCTTTTATTTTTATTTACAGGGAAAGTTTAAATGAAATTCATGCATTTATAAATTTACATTTGGTAAAACACCTTACTGCAAAATAGGATTAGATATGGAAAACTTCTAATGTTTTTTTTTTGCCTTTATTTAAACTTCCCCCCTAAAAATTTGTTGATTTCTTATTTATTTATTTATTTTTTTTAAATTTTAAATTTTCATATTTTTCATAAGACCACCCACTCATTTAAAATAGGAATAACAACCCCCTCCATACGACCCCTACATAAAAATCTAAATTTTAACATAAACTTTTTAAATTAAATTCTTAATTTAAAAAAAAAATTCTAAAATATCGTTTTCTATATTTTTCATTTTTCATAGGACCGCCACTCATTTAAAATAGAATCATTAGCACCCTCCATAAAAATCCAAAAAATCTAAACTATAACATAAACTTCCTTTAATTATTAAAAAAAATCTAAACTATAACATAAGCTTCCTTTATTAGATAACCATCTAAACTATATAAGATAACTAGCAGGTAAATGTGAAAATAAGTTTGAGTATAAATCCATTCAAGCGGTTTATCTGGGAAGGGATATTCAGAGATACCAGTGTGGTTGCCAGGGCGACATTGTAGAAATGGCGTCCAAGGTTTTTTGGAGGACTTCTCAACTACTTCATTCGCACCTGAGTAGAGGACCGACGATATCCAGGGTAAGCTCCTTTGATGCGATCATATATATATATATATATATATATATATATATATATATATATATTTATTTTTTGATACTTTTATTTAGAAAAGTATAGTATTTAGAGGGTTTATGTCTTGGTGATGGACGGATAGGGATCCACCTCCATGATTTAATTCTCTTATTAAAAACCTAGGCGAGGGTGCTTGTAGTGAAGTTTGTGTCTCAGCCAACAATGCTTGTTGAGTGTGTTACTCCTCATTTCAGGGCCACCTACTATTTTTATGAACATCAAATCATTTTTTGATCTCCTATCTCACCTTTTTTTTTGGACCTCCAAATTTTACCAGAGGCAACCTTTGTTGAGAATTTTTGGCATTAGGAGTCCTTATCTTACTAATTATTGTTGAACACCTTCACTGTTTTTGGACGTAGTCAGTGCCAAAAGAATTTTCCTTCTTTTACTTCTAAATTTTCTCTTAAATCTTGATTGCATACCTATAAGCTTCTCTTAGTGTCATGACGTTTGCACCATTTGGCTATGCAACTTTTTATACTGGTCATTATAGTTCTTAATTGAGGTGTACTTCTCTTTAATGCCCTGTACTAATTCTATGCATCCTTTTGGCCAAGTGATAACTCATCCTTGTCTACATCTCAAAGTTAATTTTATTATCACCATTTTTTTTAACAGGGGAGGTAGTTTTCATGAGTGTAAATGTCATCTTTTCATTGTCAAAAATATTATTTATAGAGAAATATGATTCTGATTGGTCAAACAATTTGTCTAGTTCTTCTACATTAATTTTGCCCTAAAAAATCAGGGGTATCAAATTTCAACTATACCTTAAATTCTAACAAACACTTGAAGGGTCTACTTGACAAGGTGATGGATGCCTCAAATATGTCTTGTGATAGGACACTAAAAATTTGTTCCATGACATTCCTTCAATGTTTCTTGAGGGTTTTTTCAAGCAACGATTTGAAAGGATTTCACATTTTATCTTTGTTTTCCATCTGAGATCATCTGAATTGACAAGGAAGATAATTTGATAGGTTGTGTGGCTTGAGAGCATTCTTCTTGTAGTGTGACCTTGTTCTATGTGACATACAAATATGGAAAAAACTGATTTACTACCATTGATCCAGATTTAGTTGGAACCCAATGGATTTTTTCACTCTTTAATCATGTTATATATGATCTAAGATTTTCAATGCTTTTTGAACGAGTTCAAGTCACAATCGCAAAGTTATATCCTCAACATGGTGACCTACTAGTTTTCTTTGATATTTTATTAGAATTTTGCCCAGAGTTATGATGTGAATAATTCAACATTTCATTCAAGATGAGAAGCACCTTTGGATTGTAGACACTTCATGTAGCCACTTCTTGAAGCTAAGTTCATACTCTTTGAAGCATGGTGACATTACATTTATAGGGAAACAACATGGAAAACTAAAAGTGTAAATGGAATTCAATTGCAGAGATTTAAAATGTAAAAACATGAAAATTTAAAAGATGCTAAAACACTCATAAAAACATGAAAAAAAATACAAATGTTATTTCATGCCAAATAGAGTCCGTAGAAAGAGAAACAGACTCTAAAATTTAATTATAAGACATAAATATTTAATAAAGATTCAATCTTGCCAATTACTCTTGAGTTCTCATTAAGTATCAATTTTCAGTCTAGAGTACATATCATCGTGGACTCATTACTCATAAGTCGTACAAAATAAAATTAGAGATTAAAAATTCAAATAGCCTCTAAGACAACCATGACTAGATTTGTGATTGTGAACTTGAAGCAAAAGTTGACGCCCTTGTGTTTGTAGTCATTTGGTCTAAACAAGCATGTCACGATCATCCAAAACCTCATCTAGGATATTCAAATCCTCTTCACCAAATGTAGGCTCCTCCTCAGCTATGATCCATTCTAAATTATAATCAATCTCATCTAGATCAATTGGTTGATCATTTTCAACACCACTTGAGGTTAACAATGTTGAACACATGAGTTCTCAACCAATAGTGTATGCTACAAAAATATAAAATTGTTGTAAGTCACAATTGGAAAGTTTCTAATCTTTAATTTCATTTAGCAAAGAAGAAGGTTGTGGTGGATGGAGAATAAAGCATTCTTCTGATCATTGGCTCAATCGGTTGCATTTCTTAGAGTGTATATGCTCAAATTAACTTCAAAAATGCTCACAAGTAGAGGAACTACATATCTGGGTTAGAATTCACATTGCCATCCAAAAAAGTGATTTAGCCTCATGGCCAAAGTACTCCCACATCCCACCATTGCTCTAAAATTATTTGTCACAAAATCAATATTTATTACCAAATCCAAGTGATTGAATTCCATTTAAACTATAAAAAACTAATTTGCAAATTATTAATATAGAAATGAATACTTGGTGATACTATCTTCCTTGATTCCATTGCACATATGTTGGAGAAGAAGCCCTTTGTTTGCTTTTACAATGGCAAATTTGCTATGATTGTTAGTCTTTCCTCCGCATCAAGAAAGAATGTGGAAATGCATTTGAAAAACCCTGTACTCACTTCTCCTTCCTCCTTGAATGATGGACTATAAAAGATAAAGGGATTCAAGAAGTAGCTTGTGACATGGATTTGACAATGTATTTGGCAATTCCATCTAGCATTGATGATCTCCCAAATTGGCATGAATATCCTCTCATCATTTTGTATTTTGGACCATATTGCCTCCTTTGCCCTATACATAGCCTCATAAAAATAACCCATTGGGGGATTTTCCCCCACCAACCAATCTTAGCACTTTAACCAAGGGATCTGAAATTTGCACAATCTCTTGTGTATCCATCCAAAATGCATCATTAAACACAAGATGTGAAATGGTTATCCCATCCATCTGGTTATAAAAAGAGCAATCTACCCTATCTGATGAAACAAACATGCATTTGAGGTTCATCTTTTGGGCACATAAGTTTTGCATTGCCAAGAAGTTAGTGCCCCCCAGTCTCGTGAGCTTCTTTCCCTTAGTGAATGTTTTCATCATGCTCAACAACCTAGTGTAGTCATAAATGAATTGGGTGATGGATCTCCCCCTCTTTATTATGGATTTAACTCAATTGAGTTTTCCAATGTCCCCAAGGATCAAATCAATGCAATGTGCCGCACATGGGCTCCAAAACATTGTGGGGTGCTTTTTCCATGAGAAGTTTTTGCCTACTGCCACATAATTTACTACATTATTCATGATGAAATGGACTACATATTGCGACCCAACTTCCATCACAAGCTCATCAAATAGTGAAAACATTAAGTGGGCCGATTTCCCTTTATTTGATACATCGATTGATTTCAGGAAGATCATGCCACTCTGAGATGAAACAAGAAAGTTGATCAGTGTACTATTCATTCTATCAATCCACCCATTAGACATAATGCTGCACCCTATAATCTCCCATAGCTTGCAATGCTTAGTAACTACCTTGCTAACACCTTGCATCATCTCTCTCAACATGTCAAATCTAAGGATTTTAGATGATGGGGCATTGAAACTAGGATTTGCAATAGCAATGGCATCAACCATGGCCTGCCAGTAAGGATATCAAGCAATGTTGAATGAGATGCTCGAGTAATACCAAAAGTTTTTTTATTGCCTTCCTTTCTTGTGCATGAATATTTTCCTCTAGCCCATGCTCTCTAATGATAGTTGGGATATAGGTGCAGTGCGGGGTGCAAAAAAGGCATTCACCCTTCCACCACAAGTATTAGGTTTTGAATGTGTTCCTTGGTGGCAGTGTGGAAGAGGGTATGACATGAGAAAAATCATGCCCTAATCGTAGATGATGAAAAGAATCCACATCACCAATGATTACATAGTGATCATCATCACACTCACTAGAAGGCTGTGTCGATGAACCCAAGGTAGTTCTGGCCTTTTTCACCTTACTTTCTACATAAGCATTAAGTGACAACCTTGCTTATTTGGTCACATCTAAAGGACAATTATTTGTGCAAGCTTTCACTTGATATCCTGGGATCTTTGTAAGGTGTCATTTGAAACGGTTGATTCCCTCACCATTTTCATTGCTATGAAAATTGTATCTCATATTTTTATATTGGGAACTAGACTGTAATACACCTATGCAAAATCTCTCACTTATGACATGATTAAATATGGGTTGAAATCAAAAACACATTTGTAACCTTAGGGTTAATAAAATATAAAAAAATAATAAACACATAGCACCAGGGTGCATTTAGGTTTACTCAAAAAATAATAAATTACTTAACCCTTGTAGCCTTAAATAGATTGAAAAAAAACCACCCTATGTCTAGTAAAATGTAAAAAGAGAAAAGCCTAAATCTAACCCTAAACTTAAAAAGTTAGTTTATGAGTTAGGGTTAGGGTCTCAAAAAAAATGATAACATCATATTTGAAAAAAATAACAAAAGGGTTTATAATATTATCATTAATGAAAATGAATTATAGTTAGGGTTTAAGAAGTTTAGAAAAAGAAAACTTGAAAAATCTTACCTTTATCATATTTAAAGGATCAAATTGAATGCGTGATGCTGTGTGTAGTTTGATGATCACAAAATGTTTGGTTCGATTTGTGAAATCACCTGGGAAAGTCTTAAAATTTGTTTACTATTGTTTGAAAGTGAAAAAATGACAAAAGATCATTTTTGTGGGATTTATAAGTAAAACACACGGCCAACTTGAAAAACTGGTGGTTTTTTCAATTACACATGTTTGAAGTGCGTATTTTTCACAAAAAATGGATTTTTACCTATTTGACTAGGTTTGAATTATTTATTGATAAAACTAGACAACACAAGTGAGAATGGTATGATGCAGGGGGATGGTACACTTTGGATGTGGAGTTTGCATTTTCTATGACTATACTTTGAAGTTGTCATTATTGGAGGGTAAATTCCTCCTTCAAAGGAAAGTGAGTAGAAGTAAATGCCACCACCTTTCTCTTAGTCTTTTAAATAGTGATTTCAATGGAGGATGCAAGAGCACATATATCTCTATTTTTTAGCCCTTTATATTTTCCAATGATGCTTGAGGATGTGTCCTTAAATTTTTTTTTTGGTTGTCTCGAATGTTTGAGGCATTTTGGTGATGGTGGCATGGGGACAAAATGTCCCCTTGCCGTACTCACTAACTTGTTTAAAAAAGAAGACATCTCCAAGCTTTTGGACATACCCTTATGTTTTAGACTATTCTAATCATCGTTGAAATATCCCAATATTCTTAGATGGTCAAAGTTTTAAATTTTATATTAACAAATTATAATTTTTTATTTCATTTTTCAAATATTATTTATATATATTTTTAAGTAGCCATCCCCCGAGCGCCCTCAAAATAATTTTTTTTGGTCATATCCAAAAATGCATCCTTGCATCCCACCATGCCAAAAACTTGTGTAATAAATTGATATTTTTCTTGATTATGGAATACATTAATATGTATTTTGGCATAGTAGCCCTTCGAGTTGTCAACTTACCCTACACGTTATTCGAAGTAGGTTTACAAATAAGAGGCTATGCCCACCTCCAACAAACATGGTACCACACGATAAATTCTTTTATTTTATTGAGGACATTTGTGAATTCCTCAGGGATCAACCCAATATATCTCGAATGTTTGTGTATATTTATTTTATGTCAATCGTGAAATATTTCATGTAATTCTCACACCATAGTCCAAAACTATCCACATTCTATTATCCGAGACATCATATTCTATAAGGTCGATGTGTCCACCATCTCTTAAAATAATGCATGCCACTTTAGGTGCACTCTACCACTATAGATGAGCTAGGTGCAAGTCGTGGGTGACATTGACGAAATAGGTGCAAGGGGAATTCACCAGCCAAAAAAATATAGACAAATTTTGGCAAAATCTTTCAATATCTCCTCTAGATAGACGCTGTGACAACATTATCAATCCCTTTGTTATATTTAGCTGGAAAATCAAAACCTTGTAGCTTGCTTAGCCACTTTTGTTTTTCTTCTAAGCTTAAAAGCTTTGTCGATAGAAAACTAATAACAATACAACATCTGAATGCAAGCCACTCCTTAAGAGAGGATGACTTGACTAAACCATAACCATGGGATAGACCTCCATGAAACAAACACAAACGGTCAAATATGATAGCTGAGACAAATCAGCTTTTATTGACATCCTGCATTGACAAACAAACAACTATGGTGGGATGTCATCTTGCAATCACTCTCCCCTGGGTTCTATTAAGGCTCAAATAAAGGGACCACAACCATCTGATAAAATTTTAAATAGCCATTGCATGTCTCATCACAAGTGGCCATTGTTAGGACTAATGTGAACAGACCGAAAAGTACAGTTTTACTTTTCAATTGCATCCTTGAGATCCGATTTTTTCTTATCATAAATACTCAAGATTTTATCTTTTTTTGCCATCTTCCTGCTTTCAAAGGTAATAGTCCTTCTATTTTACGTAAAAATTGATCCCATGCATGTTCCTGAAGCATCGCATTCAATGAAAAAAGGCTATGAAGATTATAGAACTAATAAAACTGGGCTAAATGTCATCACCAATTTTGTAAGCTGAAAAGTAGTGTTGTTGCCTCTGACCAATGCAACTGATCATTTTTATCAAATTAGTAAGCGGGGCCATAAGTCCTATAGACTATTATACAAACTCCTTGTAGGGACTGCAAAACCTCAAGAATCCTCCTAATCGAGTTATTTTCTTAGACATTAGCAAATCAACTTGAATCTTAACATCATGTACTTTCATCCGTTATTTGCTGATAGTGTGCACCAAATAGGCAATTTTCTTGTTTTTTATATCACATTTTTATTCTTGAGTAAAAAGCCAATTCTTTTCCAATAGTTCAAAAAGCATCTATAGTTTTCAAAAAGCATTTATAGTTGTCGATCCTTTTCAAACTTTAAGTATGTTTAACCATAGTGCATGCATCTTTCACCCATTTTCTTTAGCCATTCATCTCCTATGATTGCACCTACTCTTTCTCTAAATCATAAATACCACATAAAAATCAAAACTTATTACATGATGATCCAACATTACTGTGAGGGATTTTAGTATTCCTTTGCATCCTATCATGGTGTTATTTGGCATGGACAATTTGAAAATTCTTCAAGATTTCCTACCACAACAAAAAAATCTCACTAATTTGACATAAATGAAATCGTGAGTGCTAATATTGTCAGTGAGTGCTGTGGTTGTTCTTCCCTTATTTCTACACCTGACTCTCAATGTGTGATATTGTAAAATGCCTAAGATATCATTAATAGAGGCTTTAGGATTATCTTTCGATTAGTTCCTGAAATTACATTTTCATCTTCCTATTCAGCTGAATCTCCAGGGTTAATGAGTCCAAGTGATCTTCATGTAAAATATTAAGCATCTAAATCCTCCCAGGTGTTGGGAACTCATTCGATTGGCTGCTGCTGATTGAACATGGTAGAGTACTTTCCCTTTCCATTTCGGTTCCTATAGCCGCCGTTGTTTTGGTTTTACTGTTTGCACTATTTGTTCAGCGAAGACGTCGATGATTGCTTCAGAAATACAGTGAGCATGACATGCCAAAGCCAACTCGCTCAGAACATTCACTTACAAAGAGATCAAAACTGTGACCAAGAATTTCAGCCATAAGTTGGGAACTCTGCCGGACACTACACACGTGGCCGTAAAAAAATTAGAAAGCTCTCTGCAAGGAGAGAAGCAATTCCGCGCAGAAATGAATTTGAGAGGTCTGTAAAGGTGGTCGTGAGCGAACAAGGAGAGCAAGAGTTGAGAATCGAGATGACAATAAAATAAAAGTAGGTAAGCTATATTAGAATATAGAATTCGATATCTAGTTTCCTGTTACAAATTGTTATGGTTTGGTTGTCTGTTGTTAGTATATTACATGATGGTTACAAATTGTTGAGAAAGGTGACTTAAGTTTCTGTGTGTTCATTCCATTTTCACGTTAAATTTTGGGTAAATTTAAGATTCCACTTTTAGGTATTCGGGGATTAAAATGGACTGTTATTTTTATTTGTCAAGAAATTTTTATGTGAAGGTTTTTAAGAGCAAATGTTATCTAGCACATGACATTCATTTCTCATTTTTAATTTTCATAATTTTCATATAAATAATAAAATATAATTTTTATATAATAAAATAATATAATAATAATTATATTATTAATATCAATGAAATCATATTATATTATATTTTAAGACATTTTAATTTATACAGTATTTATACATATTAAATAATAAAAAATAATTAGATATACAAAATTAGATGTTATTATATAGAATTAATTCTTAATTCTTATTTTGGAGCTCTTCTTAATTTTTATTTTATTGTGTAGTGATTATGTCAGGGTGAAATAAATTGTTATTTGTTAATTTTTTTAACAAATTAAAAGTTATCCGAGAAACTGCGCTTGTCTTTCCGTCACACTTGCCACTCGAATCAGTGCCCACCCATAAAATTTATGTTGTGATCAACGCTAAATTCAAATATTTATTTATATCAGAAGCTTCTTAATTGGCAGACCACTATCACTTTTTTGTTTAAACACCAATTGCCACTTTATCTTGTTCAATAATGCGGGCATGCCTCATTATTATTTGACATTAATATGTTGATATTTATTAAGATTTCCTTGGCATACCCCTTAAATATATATGTACCTTTAATGGGGAAGCAACACAATATGATGTATTAGTTTACTAATAATGAGATTAGATGAAATAGAGACAAACTACTGTGAATGAAGATGTTTACAGTGTAAAATATATAATTATTATGAAATAGTAACCATAATAGGTTAATAGAAAAAGTATATTTCAAATAAGCACATACAAGAAAGAAAGGTGATAAAACATAAAACACAACAAATAAGTTGTTAAAATCTTCCAATGTCAACATCTGATTGTCTATTAGAATAGTGGGTTTGTTTGTCTCTCTAAAATTAAGGACAAAGAAGTGAGTGATGGAACAAAGGAAGCAACATTCCTATTCACACAATGATAGATTGGTACTACCATAAAATGAAAAAAATCAAACAAGGAGGAGGTTGTCCATTTAGTTTAACTCTTGGACATAATTTTTTTTTAAAAGAATTTATATTGTTCACTTAGCACATCGTATGATGGGAAACGATAATTTAAAACTTAGAAACATTTTTTTTGGTTTCTAATGCCATAGAAAAAGATTTTATATCTATAATATGAATTAGCTTACAATGGCATTCTATCAAATCATAGGGCATAAAAATTAAATAGCAATTAATCTTCATTATAATATACATACATATAAAGAATTATCAACTCCTCTTAAAACCAGTGTGTAAATTTTTTTAAGAATTTATTTAACACTAAAATTTGACAGGCACATTATAAAAATGAGGATAAAAAATAAATGATTGTGTAGAGAGAAAAGGTTCATAGCCTATGCAACGATTGAAAACATATCCTCACCTGCTTTATTCCCTTCGATTTACAACGTAGTCAAGTAAAAGAGTAAGGGAATAACATGGTTAAATTTTTGTTGAAGCAAGTGAAATTGAGAGTTAATACCATAAAACAAAGAAGTTAAAAGAAAAAAATAGTTATCCATTTAATCACAAGTGTATACCAGGCCTTGCATTTCCATTGTCTTGTAAAAAACAATGTAAAAGCTAAATAGAAAAATACAGCTACAATCATGAAAATGAATAAGAGTACCTTCAAATTGCTGGAGGAGGGCATTATTGTAAAGACAAGACAAACATAGTGGAGGATGTCATGGATGGGATAAATCGAGTCACATAATAAATGCTTTTACTTCAGTTATAAGTAGAGTATGTAGCATGTTAGTACCTATAATATTTTTATATTTAATTTTTTGTGACGGTTGTTTTTTAATTGTGAACATCATATTGATGGTTTATATAATTTTTTACCCATCCTTTGATACAGTTGAAAATATAAATTAGCTGTATTTTATGTTTAAAAATAAAAAAATGTCTAAACGACCGCCCAATTTAACCCCTGTAGGCATCTCAAGCTTATTTGGAAAGGGCTTTCCTACACTAGCCCCGAGCTACTTGTTTAATTATAAATTTAAAGATGTGATGTTGTATTATTAAATTTGAGAATATTTTATTTATGAAATTTATTTGTATTCATTCAATTCAAGTATGAATTATTCTAAAATAAGAATGTCTATATGTATGCGGTTTATGTGTAGGTTCATAACTCTATGGGTTTGGATTAATTATATGGAGATCTCGAATAAAATAGTAGGTATATTTTAAAGCTGAACTATTATTTTATAGTGATGAATATTACCAATTTTCAATAGTTAGAAGTATAGAATTTTTTTTAATCAATACTCGCTTTTGACAAGAGCTACAAACTAGTTCTGGGGCATAAATCAGAGGCCCAGTCCATGAAAACTATTAAATCAATATAAATGGCTACCACTTGATCACATGAAGCCACTAAGTCAACTTAAACAGCCACATCCAGCCTATAAATGCCCTAGGAGATTCAAACTTGGGTAGGGCTTGGCACAACCAACCTGCTTTACCAACCCTTCTACATCTCATTGGCCATAAGTATATAATTTTAATACACATGTTTATTTTGTTAAAAATAAAAATAAAAACAAAAACTATATATATATATATATATATATATATATATATATATATATATATATATATATATATTATTGAGTCATATAGTTTATTATAAATTATATGGAGGTGTAATGTAAACACTGATATAGAAAAATAAATATTTTATCAATCGTTTGAAAGAGGAAATTTGTGAAATATAAAGAAGATATTTTAGAATGTTGTTTTACATTTTTGTGTAGCAAGAATATAATAGAAAAAGGAGGGAAAATTCGATTCATTCTTCCATATGTTTAAGAGTTGTGAATAGAAAGAGGAAACAAATATAATGGATGCCAAATACATATGATCAATGAAGAGGGAGTTCTGACAAGGAATACAATCATTGATCTTTTCTTTACCTAATATGGATGTATGTGCCATCATGCATCCTTGCATATTAGTGAAAAGAGAAAGGAGGCGAAATACGAAGGTCTTGCTAGGAGCACCCTCTAGATAATATACTAAAAGTAAGGCCATGGTGTTCAGTATTACCAATATCAATTTTTAGCTTTTTCAACATTTGTCCTTGTGATTTATGTATTGTCAGAGCCTAAGCCATTTGTTAGAAACAATACATAGAATTTCTTATCAATACATGCTATATGTTGTAATTTGTGAACATTGTCATGGAACATTGAATTAATACATGAACTACAAACATAATTAAGGCTAGACTTAGTGCACTGCCATACATATAAATTTATTTTTATTTGTAAAAAATGTATATGTACTTATTATCATTCTTATTGTTTTATGAGTTAAAACTTATACATTGTACGAGAATACATTCATTCAAAATGAAGCTATTAACTAACATTTCCTTTTATAAATGCATTACACACACACACACACACACACACACACACAAGACAAAATATGGCATGGTGTACACTAATCACACATTCAAATATACAAAAATATATGTGAATTATGCTTCACATCTTCCTACTAACACTTTCTTTAAAATATATTATTTAAGAACCCAATTCTACATTTTTTTGTCCAAATAGAGTAAACTATAAGCAAGAGATCCTCATTTTGTTATGAAAGTTATTTTTGTTTGGTATTCAACTGCAATGGGCATTTAAAGTTATCCATTGAAACCATACATGTATGAGTAAACTTCATGCCTTGCAATAAACTCAGTCACCTCAACCATGAAAGAAATCATAAAGGGATCATTGACACAAATAATTTTTAATGCTCGATAATATGAATATACTCATGTCTCCCTTATATTTTAGATTGCACCACCATGGGGCTAACCCAATATACATTCCTAAACAAATATATGATTCCATCTTCCCTCATCTGATCTATTTTTGCTTTCAATTTAATTTTCACATTGGGATTCAACCTATAGGTTCATTTTTTAATTAGGAGTGCACACTCTTTTAGTTCAATATGTATCTCACCCAAAGAAGGGTCTATGCCCTTGACTTCCAAGAACTTGGTGGTGAAAACATATTCATAGTCTCACAACAATTTAACCACATCTAAGATCTATTATTGTGTTCAATAATCATCAATGATTGTTGATTTTTGTATTGTCTCTGTATGAATGTTCCTAGTTATTTTTCTCATTGGTTCCTAGTAAATTTTGTTCAGTTCAATCTAAATGGAATCCATTACTTTTATGTGACCTGATTGCTCTATGCTATTGAGATTTTGTAGTTAATACTTATATTTCTTGTTTGATTTATTCCTCCCATTTACCTTTATGTCCCTTTTAGGTTCAAAAAACTATTTTAAATCTAATTCCTTGATTTCACTACTTTTAGAGTCACATGCACTATTCTAGATTCCAATACACAATTTTAACAAAAAATTATCTTTTTCTTTCTTAACACGGTGCTCTTTTATAGCTATGTGAAGACTTATAAAGGTAAGTGCACACCTTTGGGGGACAAAAAAAGGCCTACCCGTGGACATGATTTTTCTAAAATTTTAGAAATGTGAACTTCTATAGATGATTTAAGATGGCTACACTCAAAATTTGAAGATGGTATAAAAACATGAATTATAGCATTTCGAGTCTAGTTTCCAAAAAAATATTTTCTATGAAAAATGATTTAGTGTCAATAGATAAAACATATAAAATTTGAATAGGACCTCTTATTTTTTAAAGAAAACATAAGATAGATGGTTGTGTGGCCCACCATTTTTTAAGCATCCTTAAATATTATTTAAAACCCTTTGGTGAATATTTAGATAAGATCTTCTAGTGTGTTATAAAAAAAATTAATTTTTTTTAATGAATATATATATATTTTTTATTAATTTTTCAATTAAATAGATCTTGAAAACTGACAAAAAAATGGATAGCTGGCCGTGCAACCCATCCTAACTACCTCAAAAAAATGAAAATTGATTTTTTTTAATGTATGTAGAATTAGGCCTAGTTTGTTACCATATAATTTGTTTTTCACTTGGATAAACAAAAAATAAATTAGATAAACATGAATAGGCATGTATAGGTGTGGTATGTAGTGGCCTAAAAAAGGCCGTGTTAGAAATAAATATAGTTTGAACCCTTAAGATAGCCCAAAAATTATAAAAATCATATATTTAGAAAGATGACAATGTGATCGTCGTGATAGTAATAATTTTTTGAATTTTTATGTTGAAATCTATAGCGTATTTGGAGATTGAAGTTGAAATTTGTTGGTTTTTCTTAAGACTCTCAGTCTCGACTGTAAATGCATAGTCATGAGCCTTTGGCTCAGAAATCCAATCCATTTACGAGCCTAAAGGCTCAATTTTCAATTCAAATTCAAATAACACGTATGCATTATATAATTTATTATACAACACATATGTGTTATATAATGCGTACGTGTTACTTTGTTATAAGATAAAAACCATCTCCACAAGCATGTGGGAGTCACACGTGAAGCCAACTTTGGCCATAATATTATATTTACTACTCTAAATGTTAAGTATAAGTTTACATTTATATTGTTACATTTATTTTCTTATAATTCAAAATTATTTTAGTAAATATAATAAATTAGGGTCATTCAACATCTGATAGATTTGGTCTCATAGTTGCACACCTTATGATGAGGAAAATAGTTTTTCAAAATCTAATCAGGGTAGTACTTAGGCATTTTTTAGGGTCTAAGTATTAAACCTAAGGATTTCAGGACATAACTTTTTCAATTGATATCCATTTTTGGTAAACATATAGTCATTTTTAGGTTTTTGTGCCTTTTGGATTGATTCCCGGTATTTCAAATGTATATATAATACATTCTTGGAATTTTATTCGATATATACATTTGAAATGCTAGGAATCAATCTGAAAGGCATGAAAACCTAAAAAATGACTATATGTTTACCAAAAATAGATATTAATTGTAAAATATGTCTTAAAATCCCTAGGTTTAATACTTAGACCCTAAAAATGCCTAAGTACTGACTTGATTGGATTTTGAAAAACTATTTTCCACATTGTAAGGCATACAACTATGAGACCAACTTTATCAAATGTTGAGTGACCCTAGTTTATTATATTTACTAAAATAAATTTAAACTTATACTTAACATTCAAGGTAGTAAATATAAGCTTACGACTAAAGTTGGCTTCATGTGCAACTCCCACATGCTTGTGGAGATGGTTTTCATCTTATAACAAAGTAATGCATACGCGTTGTATAATACATTATATAATGTGTATGCATTATTTGAATTTAAACTAATGTGTACGTGTCAATAATGCAATTACTAAAGGGCTTGATAATTATTGAGTCATAATTTAAATAATGCAATCACATTAATTATATAACATAATCATGTTAATTAAATAATATAATCACATTAATTAATTAACATGAAATCACATTATAAAATTAACGTGATCACATTACTTAAAATGTCCACATAATTATCCCTCAACTCTATTCACATACCCATAATGGATTTAGCCTACAATTTTTTATCCAACATAGAAATTATATCATCTTCTCACCCATGATTTAATACAAATTACAATTTTTACAGAGTCCTCTTCACCCTCAAATTTTCATCTTCAAATAATTTTTTTTGAACATAATCTTCTTGAGGTTAGCCATGTTTGTGTCTCTTGTCTATGTGCCTAATGCTTCTACTAGGCTTTGGGTAGATAATCTAAGGTACATTGAAAAATGTGTAATCAATACTGTGGGTTTTTTTTTTTTTGATTTCCATACTTTGACCCATTTATGAACATGTATATCTAGACCTTGGCCCTCCAACAAGAATCACCACTTTTATGAGATATAATTTTCAACATGAAATATAGCTTACAGAATATTACACACATATTCTCAATGGAGTTTGTTGGACCCATGAATAGCCCATAACTTCACTTAAAATGTAGTCATATAAAATGTCACTTGAGTATAGTGAGTGTCACTTGAGACCACCGTATTCCTAGCTTAGCCGTATACCTATCTTAGGGCCTCTTTGAATCCTTATCTATCTTTCATGTGGGTCTAACCCATACCTAGATATACCAAAAGGATACTCAAATCATATCTTAAGCATTCAGGTCCCTAGTGTACTAGATTCTACCACCTAAACACTAATACGACCCTTTGGATGTTAACACACTACACTAGTGACCTAGGGACAATTATATTATCCCTCACCTCTTTTCTCCTCCAATGGACATATTTTCATTTCTCAAGACACCTTAGGGTTGGTCTAAACCTATTACACATCCCAACAAGTACTAGATTAGTATATTATAACTAATTTTAACCATTTACCCACTAGATGGAAATCATATGCAAATAAACATAAATAATCTAAGAAACAAGTTTTTAAAATCAAGGTCTTTGATACCTATTCTACCCTAATTCTACATACAACCATATAAAAAAATCCTAAACTCATATTAATTATATTTATAGTCTCGAGTCACATGAAAATCACTCAATATAACACTCATACTAGGATTCACTTGCACTTGCACTAACACTTACATTATCAGAACTACTTTGGGATTGATCCCATTTGAAGGTAATGGTATGTAGGAAAATCTCAACATAGTGATGTGTTGAGGTCATGTCCACCCTATCCAGCTAACATCACACTTTTTCTACTTGTGCTCCTCATATACCCTAACAACATGGAGGTCTAGTGTTTCACTTCCAAATTAGTCAAAAATAGTTCACAAAATAATGAATCAGGGTTTATCCAAATAGGCACAATCATATCAAAATTATATGAAGGCATATCTATAAGTTCATACTATATTTTATAAGAGTAAACTATCGTTCCCCTAAAGACACAAAATTATAGTGCTACTACCCAAAGGACTGTGCTACTATCTAGTAAGATTTCTAAGACCTATTTCTAGTTTGTGACACTATACATAGCTTCTATACCAAGTTTCAGCCTATCATTTGCATGTCTCAATCATTTTTCATCTAAGTACATCTTTGTGTAATTCATTTATATTTTTAGATTAATCATATTAGGTCAAGTATTACACAAATTAATGGTTTTATTTATTGCATATTTCTTCCCCAATTTATTATTTTAACCCTCTAAAAACCTAGGGTTTTAAAATCCACAATCCCTAAAAAGTTAAATCATTTGGTGAACCTAAATTAATTCAAAACCCTAGTGTACCATTAGGGTTTTCCCTTCCTATTTTTTCCATAATTTACCTAGTTTTGAGTTTGTAGCCTTTCATCATGATTATCATGACATATGCATTTTCTAATTTTTGATACAAATTATTTTGGTTTGTCTTGCATTCCTATTACTCACCATTTTTATAATGATACACATGTATGTCACTCCTCTCATGGATCATGTTATAACTCACTTATTTCACACATTGGTCCACCTCATATTGAGCCTTTGTTTTATGGAGAGTATTGTTGCATGGCCAATTTTGATTTAACTTTGATTACTAGTTGATGATGGAGATATTAGATGACTCCTTTTGTTCCTCCTCCACTTAGAACTATTGATTACTTTTGATTACATCCTACCTCTACTATTCACCCTTGGCAAATAGTAGATTCTCCAGTTTGAGCTATTACTAGATGAAATAGGGTGCCTCTTTTGTCTATATAAGAATAATGTAATCCCACCATCCCTCCTCATCCCCAATAAAATAAAATAAGACCCATAGATCAACACATATAATATGACATTGTGGACCAATTGATAGATATACGAACTAAGATTTCTGTATTGTAATTACTTCAAAAGACAACCATATTCAAAGATATTCTTTTTCAAATGCTCAATCACACCTCTTTACCTCATGATACAAAATCAAATTATTTTGCATCTATCATAAAAATTATCATGGACATTAAGGATGTTATATCTTTTGGTAATAAGTATTTTCCCTCATAGTTAGTTATTGATCAAAATTTACCACTCCTCATCCAGTTATAAATTAAAACCACAACTATTAAACAAGTTCTAATTGACAGTGGTTCAAGACTTAACATATGAAACCTCACAGTTCTACAGACTATGGGGGTTGATATAAAATCCATTCAAAAGACATAAAAAAATTAGAGGTTATGATGACATTCCTTGATAGGCATTGGGTACTATTACATTGGATATTATGGTTGGGACCAAAATCCTATCTACACAATTTCAAGTGATGCCTAATAATTTGCATTACAATTTATTACTTGGGAGACCTTGGATACATCCCATGGAGGTCATACCATCTAATTTTCATAGTTATGTCAAGTTTTTACATGACAAATATTTAAACAATTGTATGACTAAGAACCAACCATTTAGATATTATAGAGTTACTGAGCATAATTCATTGTATACATCTCCAAATGGGACATATCACGTTCACATAAAATTCGTAGCTCACATGATTTTGATAGAATAGATTCATACATATGAGGTTGGGGAATCTAACACTACTATTCTTGCATGAGTTTTTGATCCTCTTACAACACAATTATCTTCAAACACGATGGAGGTGACACTCCTCCCACATATTTTACCCCACCTAAGATAGATGATGATATCCTCACAACACAATTACCTTTACTTGTTAACTCCAAGGAACTATATATCTAAAATTGTAATACAGATTCCCATGCCATCACAGAGGATGATACAATACCATTGACCTTGATGATTATTTATGTGGATTGAACTTCACACTAGTAGGCTTTTGAGAGTACAAATATGATTCTAAGGCACTCATGCCTTTACCTACATAGGCATCACCACTAATTCATTATCCCATAAACATAATCCTAGACACTCACTTATAATTATAGGCACATTATTCTATACACTTAGTACATATGGTTACATCTATGGATATTGACCTAGTTATATAGATTTAGGCAGGCAATACACATGATAGATCACACTAGATTTTATAGATATTACTTGATAGAGGATTGATGTCATTACCCATAGTTTGCCATAGATCTATTAGCATATTGTCATAGTAGAATGATAGACCTTTTTTTCATTTTCACAAGATTATCGGACATGATACAAATATATGCTCAATAATTACAATAGAAATTAAATATACTCAAGGCTCAGGGAACTATTCAGATTATACATCCTCTGTGTTTACTAGTACATGCACCATGATGGACTATTCATCGACATACTCACTCAAGAAATAATTCATTGACTATCTAGGTTTTTATCAAGGACAAATACATCCCTAATGTTGTTATAGATAAGGATTATAATCCTAGTACTTGCACTTTGGCATTATTACAACACATAGGACATTAAGAGATTGAACTACAACATGTTATAAATCATCAAGACTCCTTGGGACATATCACACTACTATTTGCATGTGGCCCTAAGGTGTTCAACACACTTATTTTTTTCATGAGCATAGGCACTCACATAAAATTCATACTTGGTAGTACATGGTTATGGGTAATGGATTCCATAGTTGATTATAACCATAAATGTTTGACATTCAGTTACGATAGACACAATTCACATTCTACATGATGGCATACCTGAGAATGACAAGTTTCACATAGATACCCCATGGTCCAATGTGGTCTACATTGAGATTACATGGGAGGATTTCTACACAATAGAGAAACATGACATTCAAATGCACAAAATCCTGACTAACATTGAGGATAAGGCTATACTTTTATCGACAACATGGTATAATGATCATAATGATGATGATTTATTAAAGTTTGGGTATATTCAGTATCTGACATTGGATTATATCCCCCCATATTTTCCATTTAGTTATCCAAATCCTATAGATGTACTCTTAGGTCTATAGAGGCACTACTTTTCATTTTTACATACTCTTAATTACTTACACATTATTAGCATACAATTTCTATTATCTTGTTCCTTGTATATAGTTTCATTTTCATGATTGATTATGCATAACTTATGCTCAAGAAATACAAAAACAATATAACATGTTCAAAAATACACAAACATTCAAATATTTCTCTAAAAATATAAAATTTCAAATTATATGCATTCCATGTTCACATTCCTTATATTTTTCAGGTACTACATATGCAATCTATGTTAATGTAGTTTAGTTTTATCATACATATTATTCTCTTCAAGTGTTTAAAAAATATTATAAAAATCAAGTCCATCACTCATATCTAGATTTGCTAATATCTACCCATTATGGGCACATACAAATATACATAAATTTAGCATGGATACATTCACCCATTAGGGGCATCCTATACACAAATTCTACTTTACCATATTATATCATTCTATACTATACTAATTTTTGCTGACTACTACTACTATAGACTCAGTTTATGTACATATTTGATTTTATATAGATTTGTACCACATGTTCATGTATACATTCATTTCTAGATTTCTTAGTTTAGATTTGACTGTGTCTATTTTATTCTACACCCACTTGAGGGCATTTGAATATGCCATTGGTCCAGGGATATAAGACACTATTTTCATTTTATGTATGCTGTGGACACGTGCCTATGTTCTTATATGTGCTTTCTTGATTACATATGTTTACATTTTCACATGTCCTTATAAATGGATCTAAGACAACCTTGTTTTCTCTATGTATGTGGAAATTTAAACATGTCTTTATATGTTTTACTCTCTCATATTTAGTGACATCTACCGGTGTCCCTTGCATTATGGCCCCTTGGACTACTTTGTGTGTTTCATGTGTGTTGTATGTATGATTTCATGTATGCATCATGGTTTTGACACTTGTCTCTTGATTATTTCTCTAACACTCAGTTTTCGATGTCGTGAGGGACCTCATGCATCTCTCCTTCATTCTTGGGTGACTTGATGGACATCATGCCCCATCCCCCAAGTAGTTTACATAGATTATACATATATTTATTTTTCATTGACATGCTTACATCGTTACATGTATCTTGACAACCATGTGAATGCTAAATCTAACATACACCATACATTTCCAACCTATGATCAATTAATTTTACATTATGATGTCATGTATACACACTGTATTGGTTTATAATGTAGATATAAAATATTTTTTAGTCTAACACAGATGATGTAGAGATTTTATTTTAAGGATAATTATTTCACATGTTCAATAACTCCCATCAAAAGAGGGGGAATTCACATGTGTTTTTCACAGAAATCATGCCATTCTAATACACTTAGAACATAATTTTTAACATGCAGGCATAGATTACAGAGCTCATAATTAGGAAAACATAGTGGAAAACAACAAGACTCAGATCGATTTTATTTTGGTATTACAAAATCACAAAAAAATACTATCAAGACATAAAGAACACTAGTGTAGTGCATTACTATCTAAGGGACCATGCTACTATCTAGTATTTATAAAAACGAGAAAATCTAGATTGGCCATAAAAGTACATAATGTATAGTTTAGGTTTGCACATTTTTAGTCATAAATTATCAGTTATGGTCAATTTATTATTAGTTTTACATAGAATCATATTAGTTTGATCAGATTGGGGGCATCATGCATGACACGATCACTCCCACTTCAGTTTCATATATGCATAGATACATAATACTATAACTTAGTCCATAATCCATATGCACTAATATTAGAATTTGGGGCATGTACGCAACACATTTTTTTCATATGCTCACTTTTGCACTAGTTGATCAAATGGAATGAAAAATACATGTCATTCTCCACATTGTATGCTTTAGACACCATATGCACTAGGTTCACACCATATTGATGCCTCATTCCATCTATAGTGGTTGCCATTTTTGAGTAGTCCTTGTTGATAATTTTGACCCCACAAGTTAAATTTCCACCCTTATCATTTGAAGCTTTTTATGTCATTGCAGTGGAAGGATCCAAACAGGTTTTTTGAGGTGTTCAGAGCAATTACAGGGATAGGTCTAGAAGAGGCCAATGTGTATACATCTTCAACCTTCATGCCAAGTGTTGGCATTCAAGTTTTCCTTCTACATAAGTTTTCCACAAAGAGCCCATGACAAAATAACAATGCCTATTTATTTCAGAAGGAATTATTTCAGGTTTTGTCCTTTGCTGAATTCTTTTAGACTTTTAATTAGAAGCATTTTTTGAGACAAATTTTCTTAAGGGTTCTATTTCATTTTCTCAAAAGACTATTCCTAAGTTTTGAAGGACAATTTGCAAAAGTTTCAAGGTATTTTTATCTTCAGAAGGGTTCTTTTTCACAAATGCGAAGGTGCATTTTCAAAATTCTAAAGGACAAAAGATCATTTCTCATAGTCTTTTACCTTTTGAAAGGGTCCATTTCAAATATTCTGAAGGGTTCATTCCCTTCAAAAAAAGGGTCTTTTCCAAAAGTTTTGATGACCATATGAATATTTTTGAAGGGTTTATTCCCTTCGAAAAAGGCATTTTAATAAGGGCAAGTCGACAAAGCAAGATAATCCAAAGGAATTCTACACAATTCTGAAGGGTCACTTTCATTTCTTTTGAAGGGTATGTTCCTTTTGGGAAGGTTCTTTGTAAGGAGAAAAGGCACTTTACAACAATGCCGAAGGGACACTTGCATCTCTAAAAGGTTCTTTTCAATTTCTTTGAAGGGTCACTAGAAAATTTGAAAGGGCATTTCAAAAGGGCAAAGGCACTTCACATATTTTTGAAGGATTTCCTTCAAAAAGTAAAAATCTCAAAAGACACAAATAAAAGTTTGAAAGAATTATTTCAAAAAAATTGTCCAAAAGAATTCATTTAGATAACTTACCTGCAAGAAGGAAATGGTTCAAAGCCCAAAATAATTCCTTCGGATAATTTGTCTGAAGGAAATGAACAAGAGGAAAATGCTGAAAGAAATAAAAATACAAAGAGGAAAGTTTTGGACAAATTATCTGAAAGAATTCCTTCAAAAGACTTACTAGCGGAGAGTTCATTACAAAATAATTGAGAGAATAAGCTTCAAGGAAATTAACCTAGGACAAATTGTTTGAATACAAAAGTACGAAGAGAAAACTCCAAAGTGAATAGACAAAGATAAAAGTGAGAAAATATTGAGTATAAATTGTTCAAAGAATAAATGCTCGATACGAAATAGGCTCATGGAAATCAATAGGGATAGAAGCAAAAAACCTACATGTAAGTGAAGAAATAGCCCAGAGAACTACATGCATAAATGGAAATCACAAGAACAACATACCAAGGAATTTCAAGGAGTTGACATGGATTTTTCATGCATGCTTCAGTTGTCAAAGAGTTTTTTCATGCAAGTACAAATGAGCTGAAGTTGACTAGTCTTGCACTTGAGTTGACAAGTTGACAAGTCACACTTTTCTTTGGTTTTCATACAATACAAAGATTTTCAATGCATCCGGTAAATTAAAGTGGAGTTCTCCATTCATGGGTTGGCATAGTTTTCATACAAGGAAAGGTTCATTAGAGGTTGACTAGTCTTGAGTTCTAGTTGACTGGTTATCAAGTGCGACATTGACTCATGTTTCCCACATAATAGAAGACATTCTTACATTCCAACTTAGCTTCAAATCAGCTCAAGCTTGAGTTAAGACATCCAAAGTTGTCATAGATTTCATGCATGGGGTAGATTAATCCAAGATGAGCCCACCGCCCATTTTCAATGCCAAAAATATTTTTATGCAAGGCATAATAGAAAAGAGTATTATTTTTAGAGGTCTTGTTATCTTTGGACAACTATAATTAGACTTGGGATGACGTGGGAGTTAATCTCCTCTTCTATTTTTAGTGCCAATCTTTGGTTTGTGTATGTTTTTCTATATAAGTTGGCTTTTCAACCTTGATTTGTATCCTCTCTTTTGGTTAGACCAAAACTCTACCAAAATTTTGTGTTGTGTACCCTTTTTCAAATAAATAGAAGGACTGATTTCAAACTCCAAGGTGTTGGTATAGTGTATTTATGTCAATGATTTTCATATGTGATAGAATTCTTCTTCCTTGTCAAGTCCTGATTCTTACCTAGTTACTAGCTGATCAGATTATGCAGGTCATGTTCTATGTTTAATTTCTTTTGGCTGAAGTTATAGTAGATATAAGTGGTTGGTTAGTACTTTGAATTAGCCCTATTCCATCATTTCCCTCAAGTTTTGAGCACCAAATAAATCCTTTTCATGAAATACTGATGCATAAGAGTCAATTGGAATTGAAAGCTCAATCTCTTTTTTGTCTAATCAGTGTTTTAAGAGCTCAAATTGAGTGGATCAATCAAAATTTAGGTGTAGCACTATCATTTGATTAAATTTTCCTTCAAGTTTCTTTCTTACCTTTTCCCTCTCCCTTTTTTCCCTATATTTTGTAGAGTAGATATCCTAATTGATACACCAAATGGATTTAGCACTTAGAATCTAGAGACTCAATCCGCTAATTAGGCCACATACAGCCTATGATTGTTTCCATGTTTTTAATAAATTGTGAAGGCTTGAAATTACCTTCATAAGGGTGTGAGTCTGATTAACAATAATTTTTGGCACACTTGGTGGTACCTCGAAGAAATTATTTGCATATCTAAAGAAGCAATTATAGTAGATGAGAATATTCATGTTCATCACAAACTAATAATTCTTCAGGTTACAAGGTTCATAACACCATTTAGGCAATCCTTTCATGCCAAAGGTTACCACAAGGTCAGCTAGTAAAGGCATTCCTTTTAAATTTATATCTTATAAAATATCAAGGTTTAGGAGGACAAATCTATATCCTCAAAGGCAATATTTGTCTCCTAGTCATCTTACTATTCTAAAAACTCCAATCCGTACTACCTATATGACCCTCAAAAACTAGGTGTTTATTCCATTCAATAGAGGTAGTCCATTGAATCTAACCCAATTTGATGATATTGTTGTGTATGATCTCAAAAGTATCCCATTATTCTCAAGAGAGAATCAAACAACCCCTATTGAGCATATCCAAAATGTAGCTAATCTTTGTTTATTCCATAATATTATTGAGGATAATGTTGCTATTAGATTGCTTATTGCTTCCTTCAAAGGAAAATAATTGTAATGGTATAGAAACCTCCCAGTAAACTCCATTTCTACTTGGGATGAATAGGGTGTAACCTTAGTCAAGCAATTTGAGGACAAATTTGTTCACTTATCTTTAGTTGAGCAATTAACCACCATAAACAGAGCTCCTCATGAGTTCATATCTAATTTTAATCTTAAATTTTAAAATATATGGATCAAGATACATGTGTTGATTAGACCATCTCCTGAATATGCATTTTTATATTATTTGAAAGCCCTTAACTTTGACATTAGTGTGATGATATAGTCAATGGGTGGTACTACCTTGCTAGATGCTTATGAGGTTACAATAAGGGCAGAGATAGTTTGATACAAGATGGTAAGCTTTCTCCAAGGCCTCCAATGCATATATTTGTAGAATTAAATTCTATACTAACCCATCAAATTCTTCAAGTTTTGTCCTTAGCTCCAATTATGTCACCTCAAGCTCAAATTGCAGCCCCTACTAGTTAAACTAGTGAGATAAGAGAGTTTAAAAGCTTATTAAAATACTTTGGGAATGAAATAGTGAAACTGAAAAGGTAATAATTTTAGGCTAATAGGCCCTATCAATAATAAAATTAGACCACCTATCATCCCTTCGAAGATCAAAGGCCTCCTTATCAAGGTTTTAGAGAGAACAAACCACCTTATTGAACACAAGGAGCCATAAATCTAGTTAAGCCATATGCTTCCATTAATCCTAATGATAATTCCAATTTAAAGGCCATTTTTCCCACTCCATCTTAAAATAACTTGATGCAGGATTCAAGTTGGCAGTCCTCAAACCTCAGTGATGCTCAAAACCAAGCCTTGGTATCACAAAACATCACTATGCCACAAATGACACAAGAAGAGTTCTCTTTTCAAGAATGTTAGTACCAAGATACAAGTTTGACATCAAAAGGAGAGATTCAACAAGTTCAAGGGTAGCTTGATGCCATTAATGTAAATTGGCAAGTGGATGATCATGTTGCTTTTACTTAGGGTGTTGAAACTAATAATTCAAGTGGTCAAGTTGTAACCGTAACTAGATCTAAAATAAAGGCCATTGATGAGCTGTAAGAGGTGACAAAGGATTCAAGTACTCCTAATGTTATTTTTAATATTACAAAGAGACAATTTTCTGCCCTTATAACTCAGAAAAATTAGAATATAGAGGTTAGTAAAGTTCATCAACTATCTCTAGTTCGTGAACAACCACTGCTTTAGAAAGTGCAACCAAAAGTTAGTGGATCTCATTTCAGTATAGTGGATCAAATGAATAAGTCTACTATCAACATTAGCATGTGGGATTCTCTTTCCATTCTAAGATAAAAAGATAAGCTCATTTAAGAGCTTTTAGCTCTCGAATTGTCTCCGAAAAGAAGGTTTGTCTTGACTAATTCAGATCAGTGAACTAAACATGTATAGAAAGTAAATAAGATATCAAAGGTGGATAAAACTAAGGCAAAATCAAAGAAAAATCCTTTTTAATTTTCTTTGATATTAGGTGATACTTTGGTTCATAATTGTATGGTGGATAGTGGAGCTATTAGTACAGTCATACCTAATCAGATTGCAGACAAGATCGGTCTTGTTTATGAGCCAAAAATAAGGGGTTATTGCAATTGGATGGGTCACCAACAAAAATGGTAGGCATCATTAAATATCTGAAGTTGACATTACATGTTTGTCCTAATGTTACTATTTAACAAGATGTTGTTGTGGTAGACTTGCCTCTCTACTTTGATATGTGCCTTTCAAGGGACCTCACCTCAAATATTAAGTGATATTTATTAGATGATTAGACTTATTTAATGTTAAAAACTAGGTATGGCACCAAGATAATAATTCATTCTAAATGTATTACACATTTTTATATGGATCCATATATGCCAAGTGTTATGAACGCTAAATGTCTCATCTTGGATGAAGTACTAGAAGCTAGTGAAGTAGAAAGTGAATCACCTTTATATGGAACTCCATATTTGTTCCTTGATGAGTGGGCTTCCACTTTTCATGAGCATGATCCTTATAAGCTGATTGAAGAAGAAGGATTTGGTATGTTTTTCCTTCATGAGAATGATGCACCAATTCCAGCCATGGTTATGGATGATGAGTCTAGTGAAGGTCTATGGCAATTGTACTTTGATGGATCAAGGAATAAGCATGGAACTAGAGATAAAATTATGTTGGTCTCTCTAACAATGCAAATTTATTTATCTTATATAAAATTTTGGTTTGGTTGTTGAAACAATGTTGTTGAGTATGAAGCACTAGTTCACAGTTTACAGTGGGCTAGGAAGATGAAAGTCAACACCTTGCAAGTTTTTGGTGATAGTAAACTTATAGTTAACCAAGTAAGAGGTTTGAATGTATGTAAATTTTTTTTGCTTAAATCTTAAAATCATAGAATATGGAATTTACTTGAAGATTTTCAAGATTTTAACATTCAAGCAATACCAAGAGGTGAGAGTAAAAATGCAGATAGGCTGGATGCCATTGGATCACAATTCAATATCTCAACTGATTTAGAAAATGAAAAAAATTAGTCACATATAAAGGTGGTTGTAAGGCCTTTTATTCCAGATAATCATGAGAATTGGTAGGTGTTTGAATATGACAATCAAATTTTGAGATTTTTGCAAGAGGATGCTGAGTTTTCTTCAAGAAACCAATCAAAGTATTTACAACAGTATGGTGATCAGGTTGTGAAACTAAAAACAAATAAGTTGCCCAAGGGATTAGTCACACTGGAGAGCATTTTTAGTGGTGATGATGAGTTAAGGAAGGAGAAATCAGCCTTGTCAACAAAAGAAGAACACTATGCTAATGTAGAGATTGCAGCTGGTAAGTTTTTAATGTTGGGTAAGGTATGCACTCCTTCACAAAAGGAAGCTTTCATTGATTTATACACAAATTTTGCTGATATATTTGCATGAAAATATAGTGATGCCAAATATTTGACCCAAGTTTAGCTCAACACATTATTGATTTAGAGGCTGGAACTAAATTAGTGAGACAAAGACAAAGGACCATCAATCCTAAGTTTGAGCCTTTGATAAGAGCTAAGCTTCACAAACTCATAGATTAAACTATTATATTTCTAATCAAACACTCAAATTGGGTGGCAAATATCATTCTGGTATAAAATAAAAATGGTGAGATTCATCTGTGTGTTGACCTCTATGATTTGAATAGGGCTTCACTTAAAGATCACTATCCATTGCCATCAATGGAACAAATTTTACAAATGGTTATAGGTTCAGAAAGGTTTTCTTTGTTGGATGGATATAGTGGTTAGAATCAGATTTTAGTCAAAGAAGAGAACCAATTTAAGACATCCATCACAACCAAGTGGTGGATGTTTTCATACCAAAATATGTCATTTGGTTTATCTAATGTTAAATCAATCTTTCAAATAGCCATGGATATGGCATTCCAAGGCCTTCTAAACAAGTTTGTACTTGTTTATTTGGATAATATAATCATGTTTTCAAAGAGTGCAGGTGATCACATGGTTCATCTCAAACAAGTATCTGAATGGTGTAGACAATTTGGGGTATCTCTAAATCCCAAAAAGTATGTCTTCTCAGTTCATGAAGGTAATCTCCTTCGACATGTGGTTTCAAAGTATGGTTTAAGAATAAACTCTAAAAGGATAAACTCTATTCTTGCACACTCTTTGCCTAAGCACAAAAAGGCTATGCAAAGCTTCTTTGGGAAAATCAACTTCATAAGGAGGTATATTTCAAAATTTTCCATTTTAGTTAAGCCACTTACAACCATGCTAAAGAATAATTAGAGCTTTTGCTGGTCCACAGAAGGAGTAAAAGGTTTTGAAGATATTAAGAAGGCCATAACTAGTGCTCCTACACTTATAATTCTAGATTTCACAAAATATTTTATTTTGTATACATATGCTAACATGGACACCATTTCAGGCATTCTTATGCAACACAATCATGAGGCTTCAGAGAAGATAATAACTTTCTTCAGTCAAGGCTTGGAAGACTATGAAGCAAGGTAATCTTTTATTGAAAAATATGTGCTTTCAATTCTAAGGTCTCTTAAAAAATTTAGATACTTATTGTCTAACAATAAGATTCACCTTATGGTTCCCCATCCAAGCATCAAGGAATTCTTTTTTAAAAAAGATATAAATGAGAAGAGAGTTAGTTGGATAATGAAGGTAATGGAATATGATGTGGAAATTAAGGTGACAAAGCTGATTAGAGGTAAGGGACTTTGTGAGCATCTAGCTCAATACTTGCAAGAGACTAATGAGGCTATTTTGGTGTCAAATGATGAAGAGGTTGCAACTGGTCATACCTCACCTTCCATCTAGTTTAATGACTTGGTAAGCTATCTCCAAGATGATATTTATCCCTCTCATCTAGGTGATTAAAAAATAAGATATTTCAAGTTGCAGCCAATTCCATTTTTGCTTGTTGATGGTGTTTTGTTCAAGAAATATATTAATGGCATGTTGCTAAGATGTATATAGCCAAGCCAAACTCAAAAATTTATTGAATAATTTCATGATGGACATGGTGGAGGGCAATAACTATAGTTTTTAAGATCATGAGAGGTGGGTACTATTGGCATAGTATATTTGGTGATTGCCATGCATGGGTTAGAAAGTACAAACAATGTGTTATGTTTGTAGGAAAAGTGAAACTTACAACCTTACCTCTTCAGCCAATTGTGGTGGATTAACCCTTTGTCCAATGGAGATTGGAATTTAATTGTCTCATTAATCCTCCTTCAAGTTTAGGACATAAATAGATTCTCACTACTATAGATTACTTCACATGTTGTATAGAAGCAGTGGCATTGGAAGAAGCAAACGAAACTAATATTTTATATTTTTATGAAGGTTTGCTTACAAGATTTGGAGTTCTTTCAACTATTATTTTTGATAATGCAATGGATTTTGTGGGATCTAGGATCATTCAATAAGCTGTTTAGTATAGAAGTACTTGCACAAGGTAATGGCCTTGATGAATCTATGAATAAGAACCTATTGAGGATCATAAGAAGGACTATTTTCAAACTCCAAGGTGCTGGTATAATGTATTTATGTCAATGATTTGCATATGTAATAGAATTATTTTTCCTTTTCAAGTCTTAATTCTTACATAGTTACTAGCTGATCAAATTATGCAGGTCATGTTTTGTATTTAATGTCTTTTGGCTGAAGTTACAATAGATATAAGTGGTTGGTTAGTGCTTTGAATCAGGCCTATTCCATCATTTCCCTCAAGCTTTAATCACCAAATAAATCCTTTTCATGAAATACTGATGTATAGGAGTCAATTGGAATTGAAAGTTTAATATTTTTCTTGTCTAATTAGTGTTTTAGGATCTCAAATTGAGTGGATCAATCAAAATTTAGGTGTATCACCATCATTTTATAGAATTTTCCTTCAAGTTTTTCCTTACCTTTTCCCTCTCCCTTTTTCCCTTGTAGTTTGTAGAGTAGAGATCCTAATTGATACACCAAAGGGAACTAGCCCTTAGAATCTAGAGACTCAATCCATTTGATTAGGCCACTCATAGTTTAGGATTATTTCCATGTTTCAGCAGACTTTGAAGACCTAAAACTACCTTCACAAGGGAGCAAGTCTGATTGACAACATTCCAATCCGAGTCAATGGGATACATATAAATCATTTATACTGAAGAGCAAAGCTCCTTGTACATAATTAATTAGTTTATTTTCCTCCAAATGTTGTTTAAGCACAGTAATTTCATTCTATTTTGTTCCAAATAAGTGCTTGTTTGCACATTTGCTTTTTAGTTAGTTTTCCCTGCTTTGTGTGCTTCCTTTCTTGTTTTGGAGGATGAAGGCTATCTCATGCCAAAAGAGAGTTTGTAGTCATGGATCAAATCTATTATTTCTTTGTGAATTCAAAACTCATGTGTATGGTCAAGTTCTCAATCATAACAGGCTTGCTTCCTAGCTAAATCACCAACATATTGACAATTTTGACCCCACAAGTCAAATTTCCACCCTTATCATTCGAAGATTTATATGTTATTGCAGTGGAAGGATCCAAGCATGTTTTTTGAGGTGTTTAGAGCAATTTCAGGGAAAAGTATAGAAGAGGCCAACGTGTATACATCTTCAACCGTCAGGCCAAGTGTTGGCATTCAGGATTTCCTTCGGCAAAAGTTTTCCATAAAGAAACTGTGGCAAAAGAACAATGCCTATTTATTTCAGAAGGAATTATTTTGGGTTTTGTCCTTTGTTGAACTATTTTGGACTTTTTGTTCGAAGTATTTTTTGAGACAACTTTTCTGAAGGGTTCTTTTTTATTTTCCTAAAAGACCATTCCCAAGTTTCGAGTGACCATTTGCAAAAGTTCAAAGGTCTTTTTATCTTTAGAAGGGTTCTTTTTCACAAACTTGAAGGTGAAAATTTGAAAATTTTAAGGACAAAATATCATTTCATAGAGTCTTTTAGCTTTTTGAAGGGTCCATTTTAAATATTCCAAATGGTTCATTCCCTTCAAAAAAAGGGTCTTTTCCAAAACTTCTGACGACCATATCAAGATTTTTGAAGGGTTCCTTCCCTTCAAAAAAGGCATTTTCATAAGGTCAAGTGGACAAAGTAAGATAATCTAAAGGACATTCACATAATTCTGAAGGGTCACTTTCATTTATTTTGAAGGGTATGTTCCCTTTGGGAAGGTTCTTTACAAGGAGAAAAGGCACTTTACAACAATGCTAAAAGGACACTTGTATCTCTGAAGGGTTCTTTTCAATTTCTCTGAAGGGTCACTAGAAAATTTTAAAGGGCATTTCAAAAGGGCAAAGGCAATTCACATGTTTTCGAAGGATTTCCTTCGAAAAGAAAAAATCTTGAAAGACACAGACAAAAGTCCAAAAGAATTCTTTTGAACAAATTGTCTGAAAGAATTATTTCAGACATAATTCATTTAGAGAACTTACCCGCAAAAAATAAATGGTTTGAATCCTAAAATAATTCCTTTAGATAATTTCTCTGAAGGGAATGAATAAGAGGAAAATGCTGAAAGAAAGAAAAATACAAAGATAAAATTTTTAGAAAGATTGTTTGAAAGAATTCCTTTGAAATACTTACTAGTGGAGAGTTCATTGAAAAATTCTTGAGAGAATAAGCTTTAGATAAATTAACCAAGGACAAATTTTCCAAAGATAAAAACATGAAGAGAAAACTCCAAAGTGAATAGACAAAGACAAAAGTGAGAAAAATCCTGAGGACAAATTGTCCGAAGAATAAATGCCTAATATGAAATAAGCCCATGGAAATCAACAGGGATAGAAACAAACAACCTACATGCAAGTGAAGAAATATCTTGGAACAATACATGCAAAAATAAAGAGCACAAGAATAAGAGACCAGGGAATTTCAAGGAGTTGACATGGATTTTTCATGCATGCTTCAGTTGTTAAAGAGCTTTTTCATGCAAATAGAGATGAGCTAAAGTTGACTAGTCTTGCACTTGAGTTGACAAGTTGACAAGTCATGCTTCTCTTTGGTTTTCATGTAATACAAATCTTTTCAATGTTCTAGCCAGTTCAGGTGGAGTTCTCCATTTAAGGGTTGGTGTAGTTTTCATGTAAGGAAAGGTTCATTGGACGTTGACTAGTCTTGAGTTCTAATTGACTGGTTATCAAGTGCCACATCCACTTATGCTTTCCACTTAATAGAGGACATTGTCACATTCTAACTCAGCTTCAAATTAGTTCAAGCTTGATTTAAGACATCCAAAGTTGGCATATATTTCATGCATGGGGAAGATTAGTCCAAGATGAGCCCACCACCCATTTTTAATGCCAAAGAGCTTTTTATGCAAAGCATAATACAAAAGAATACTATTTTTAGAGGTCTTGTTATCTTTGGACAACTATAATTGGACTTGGGATGATGTGGGAGTTAATCTCCTCTTCTATTTTTAGTGCCAATCTTTGGATTGTATATGTTTTTCTATATAAGTTGGCTTTTTAGCCTTGATTTGTATCCTCTTTTTTGGTTAGACCAAAACTCTATCAAAATATTATGCTGTGTAACCTTTTTTAGATAAATAGAAGGACTACTTTTAGACTCCAAGGTACTGGTATAGTGTATTTATGTCAATGATTTGCATATGTGATAAAATTATTATTCTTTGTCAAGTCCCGATTCTTACCTAGTTACTAGCTGATCAGATTATGTAAGTTATGTTCTATGTTTAATGTATTTTGGCTGAAGTTATAGTGGATATAATTGGTTGGTTAGTGCCTTGAATCAATCCTATTCCATCATTTCCCTCATGCTCTGATCACTAGATAAATCCTTTTCATGAAATACTGATGCATAGGATTCAATTAGAATTGAGAGTTTAGTCTTTTTCTTATCTAATCAATGTTTTAGGAGCTCAAATTGAGTGGATCAATCAAAATTTAGGTGTATCACCATTATTTGATAAAATTTTCCTTTAATTTTCTTTATTATCTTTTCCCTCTCCCTTTTTTCCCTATAGTTTGTAGAGTAGAGATCCTAATTGATACACCAAAGGGAGCTAGCCCTTAAAATCTAGAGACTCAATTCACTGATTAGGCCACCCACAACCTAGGATTGTTTCTATGTTTCAACATACTATGAAGGCTTAAAACTACCTTAACAAGGGTGCAAGTCTGATTAATAACATTCCAATCCCAGTCAATGGGATACATCTAAAGCATTTCTATTGAAAATCAAAGATTCTTGTGCATAGTTAGTTTGTTTTCCTCCAAGTGTTGTTCAAGAATAGTAAGTTCATTTTGTTTTATTCCAAATAAGTGCTTGTTTGCACATTTTATCTTTAATTAGTTTTCCCTACTTTGTGTGTTTTCCTTCTTGTTTTTGAGGATGAAGGTTATCTCATGCCAAATGAGAGTTTGAAATCATGGATCAGATCTGTCATTTCTTTGTGAATTCAAAACTCATGTATATGGGTAGGTTCTCAATCATAGCAAGCTTGCATCCTAGCTGAGTCTTTAAAATGTTGAAATTTTTGACCCCATAGGTTAAATTACCACCCTTATCATTCAAAGCTTTTTATGTCATTGCAATAGAAGGATCCAAGTAGGTTTTTTGAGGTGTTCAAAGCAATTACAGGGACAGGTCCGGAAGAGACCAATGTGTATACATCTTCAACCTTTAGGCCAAGTGTTAGCATTCAAGTTTTCTTTCAACAGAAGTTTTCCATAAAGAGCCCATGGCAAAAGAGCAATGCCTATTTATTTTGGAAGGAATTCTTTTAGACTTTTTGTCTAAAGCATTTTCTGAGATACCTTTTTCGAAGGGTTCTATTTCATTTTCCTGAAAGACCATTCCCAAGTTCCGATGGACCATTTGTAAAAGGCCAAAGGTCTTTTTCTCTTTAGAAGGGTTCTTTTTCACAAACTCGAAGGTGCATTTTTGAAAATTTGAAGGACAAAAGATCATTTCATAGAGTCTTTTACCTTTTGGAAGGGTCCATTTCAAATATTTTGAAGGGTTCATTCCCTTCAAAAAAAGGTCTTTTCTAAAAGTTTTGACGACCATATCAAGATTTTTGAAGGGTTTCTTCCATTCAAAAAAGGCATTTTCATAAGGGCATGTGGAAAAATCAAGATAATCTAATGGAATTTTACACAATTTTAAAGGGTCTCTTTCATTTCTTTCAAAGGGTATGTTCCCTTTGGGAAGGTTCTTTGTAAGGAGAAAAGGCACTTTACAATAATGTCGAAGGGAGATTTGCATCACTGAAGGGTTATTTTCAATTTCTCTAAAGGGTCACTGGTAAATCCAAGAGGGCAAAGACACTTCACATATTTCTAAAGGATTTCCTTTGGAAAGAAAAAATCTTGAAAGACACAAACAAAAGTCAAAGAATTATTTTGGATAAATTGTCTGAAAGAATTAATTTAGAGAACTTACCCACAAGAAGGAAATGGTTCGAAGACCAAAATAATTCCTTTGAACAATTTGTCCAAAGGAAATGAATAAGAGGAAAATGTTAAAAGAAAGAAAAATACAAAGAGGAAACTTTTAGACAAATTGTCTGAAAGAATTCCTTCAGAAGACTTTCTAGCAGAGAGTTCATTGAAAAATGCTCGAGAGAATAAGATTTGGAGAAATTAACTGAGGAAAAATTATCTAAAGACAAAAATCCAAAGTGAATAGACAAAGATAAAAGTGACAAAAGCCTGAGGAGAAATTTTCTGAAGAATAAATGTTTGATACAAAATAAGCCCATGGAAATCAACAGGGATAGAAACAAACAACCTACATGCAAGTGAATAAATAGCCTAGAAAAATACATGTAAAAATGAAGAGTACAAGAACAAGAGACCAAGGAATTTCAAGGAGTTGACATGGATTTTTCATGCATGCTCCAGTTGTCAAAGAATTTTTTCATGCAAGTAGAGATGAGTTGAAGTTGACTAGTCTTACACTTGAGTTTACAAGTTGACAAGTCACTCTTTTATTTGGTTTTCATGTATACAAATATTTTCAATTCTTATAGTTGGTTCAAGTGGAGTTCTCTATTCAAGGGTTGACATAGATTTCATGCAAGGAAAGTTTCATTAGAGGTTGACTAGTCTTGAGTTCTAGTTGACTGGTTATCAATTGCCACATCCACTAATGTTTTCCACACAATAAAGGACATTCTCACATTTCAAATCAGCTTCAAATCAGTTAAATATTGAGTGAAGACATCCAAAGTTGGCGTAGATTTCATGCATGGTGCAGATTAGTCCAAGATGAGCCCACCATCCATTTTCAATGTCAAAGAGCTTTCTATGCAAGGCATAATACAAAAGAATATTATTTTTAGAGGTCTTGTTATCTTTGGACAACTGTAATTAGACTTGGGATGATGTGGGAGTTAATATCCTCTTCTATTTTTAGTGCCAATCTTTGGCTTGTGTATATTTTTCTATATAAGTTGGCTTTTTAGCCTTGGTTTGTATCCTCTCTTTTGTTTAGACCAAAACTTTGCCTAAATTTTGTGTTGTGTAGCCTTTTTCAAATAAATAGAAGGATTGCTTTCAGACTCCAAGGTGTTGGTATAGTATATTTATGTCAATGATTTGTATATGTGATAGAATTCTTCTTCATTGTCAAATCTTGATTATTACCTATTTACTAGCTGATTAGATTATGTAGGTCATGTTCTATGTTTAATGTCTTTTGGTTGAAGTTATAATAGATATAAGTGGTTGGTTAGTGCCTTGAATTAGACCTATTCCATCATTTCCCTTAAGATTTGATCACTAGATAAATCCTTTTCATGAAATGCTGATGCATAAGAGTCAATTGGAATTGAAAGTTCAATCTTTTCCTTTTCTAATCCGTGTTTTAGGAGCTCCAATTAAGTGGATCAATCAAAATTTAGGTGTATCACCATCATTTGATAAAATTTTCTTTCAAGTTTATTTTTTACCTTTTCCCTCTCACCTTTTTCCCTACAGTTCATAGAGTAGAGATCCTAATTGATACACCAAAGGGAGCTGGCCCTTACAATCTAGAGACTCAATCCATTGATTAGGCCACCCATAACATAGGATTGTTTCCATGTTTTAGTAGACTGTGAAGGCTTGAAACTACCTTCACAAGGGTGTGATTTTAATTGATAATAGTACTTGAAATGCATTCTTGAGTGTCTGAGTGGCCCTTGAGTTGTTTTACATTTTAAAGTTTCTGAGTGGCCCAGAGCCATCTTATATAGTTTCATGACATCATACAATTTCATTCACATATGCATCTACTACACATGGGTAGGTAATGATGGATCCATAGTCTACAAGTCATCAGTCTAATATAAGTTATTCATAGATTAATGATCCACTGAACACGGGTGGGTAATGATGAAGCCAAAACTAGATTGAGTTCTCGAGACACCTACAGATGAGGATTGATCAATCCATTAACTCAGTCCAAGCTATTCACTGATTTGATCACCAACTACACACACAAGATGTCACCAAGTTTTTGCATTAGTTCATGTACCTAATGAGGTGTATTCATTCCTTTCCTCTCTCTCTTATATCTTTACTCAGTCTTGTCTTTGATTTTGATATTATTTAAGGACTAATTCATCCATGTTTCATTTATAGGGTAAGTAATAGATCATGCTTCAAAAAATTAGACCCAGAGTCATGGGCTTCACCTAAAAGGTAAGTTTAGGTAAACTTCTTTTTCCTTTATCCTAGTCATTTCACTTTACTGCATTTTTAGAACAAAGAGGGGAATGTAGTCATATAAAAATGTCGTTTGAGTTCAATGAGTGTCACTTGAGACCACCTATCCCTAGTTTAGCCCTAGACCTATCTTAGGGCCTTTTTCAATGCTTATATATATTTTGTAGGGTCTAAGTCATCCATAAATGCACTAAAGGTAGTTTCATCTCATATCTTAGGCATCCATGCCCTTAGTGCACTAGATTCTAGTACCTAGACACTAGTGTACCCTTTGGACACTAGTGCACTATGCTAGTGACCTATGGACCATGCTACTATCCCTTACCTCTTTTCTCCTCCAATGGACATATTTATATTTATCAAGACACCTTATGGTTGGCCTAGACTATTCCACATCCTGACAAGCACTAGACTAATATATATACACCACTTTTATCCCTTTACCTATTAGATGTAAATTAAATACAATTACACACAAACAAGATAAAAAATAAGTAGTGAAAATCAATATATTGATCCCTATTCTACTCTACTTATGCATACAACCATATACAATAGTTCTAAGCTCAGATTACTCATATTTCTAGTCTTAAGTTACACTCAAAGAAATCAAGCCAATACTAATACTAAATTTCAATTGCACTTATACCAGCATTTAGTTTGGGAGACCCATATTGGGCTTGAACCCCTCTTGAGGTATTCATATATAGGAAACTTATAACAAAACAGGGTGTTGAGTTCATGACCAACCTATATAGCTAACATCACACATTTTTTTACTTTAGCTCCTAAAAAATACCCTAATAACATGGAGGCCTATGGTTTTACTTCCTAATCAGTCAAAAATAGGTCATAGATAGTGAATTAGGGTTCATTTGCATAGGTATAGGTATATTAGACTCAAATAAAAGCATGCCTAGAACTTCACACTATTTTATACAAGAGGACACTAGTACACCCTAGAGAACACTAGTGTGGTGAACTACTACCCAAAGGACCACACTTATGTCCAAGAGAGATTTTGAGTCTTGATTCCAATTGACGACACTCTAAGTAGCTTCCATATCAATTTATAACATTTCATTCATCCATCTCAGTTAGTTTCCAACTAAGTACATCTTTATATAATTCATTACTATTTATAGACTAATAAAATTAGGTCAATTATTATACAAGTTAGTGGCTATATTTATTGCATATTTGTTCCTTGATTTATTATTCCATCCCTTTAACAACCTAGGGTTTTAAAATCCATAATCCCCTAAAAATTTAAATCATAAACCCATTTCAATGCATTATTTAGGGCACTCAAAGACATTTTATATCTAGGATATAATTATTCTTAATGTGAAGGAACTCCAATAAACATTTTGTATAAAAATATTGAGATAGTTTTCTTTATGTGGTGAATACCATTTACACGGCTATTATTTTATAATCCCCACACAAAAAATTAATAATATGAACATTTAAATCACTAATAAATGAGGAAGTTGATTCCCATGGTATATTACCTTCTTCAATTGTTTGAATATAATATATGTTAGTATGATTTAACTGATAAATGTGATCAATATATAATCATATAAGATAATACACATAAGAGGACTTAAATTATTCTATGTGGAACTGAGGGAATGTCTGAAGTGTCTGGGCTAGTAAGACCCATGATTGTTGTATCTTCTAATTCATTGGTGTTTTTTAAGTAGGATGTAAAAAGTAAGGGGATTTTCTAATTTGAATCACCTCTAATTTTGGCTCCATATTAAATTTGAACTAACTATCATCCCTGTATGCATAAGGTGAAGATAGTTCCTTTAGTATCATGTTTGCCTTATGATCATATTTATTTGAAGATATGACAATAATAACATCCTCTTAGTGTGATTCTAATTGGTTTCTCCCTGTGTTGATTCTCATATAACCATTGTAAGACCATTTTTTTTATAATTCAATTAGGATAATGAGTCTCATTTATCTTCATGTCAATCACTTAAAAATACCCATGCAAACTTAAGTCAACCAACTTTATCTATACATATTTTATTTTTATAATAAGGTCAACATGGCCATAATTTACCAGACTCTAAGTAACATGACTATAGCTTAGAGCCAACCTTCCAATAGCTTCCTAAGATGATAAAAAAATCATATTTATAGTGATACCAAAATAAAAATAGAATTACAAACTTAATATCTTGTGAACTCAATGTCCATTCTTGCATCCACATCTCATGGATTCTGAGTTTTGACATACCAAACTAATTGCTCTATTCTATGTTGTCCTCTTTGTGTGCAATGTAAAAAATTATGAAAAAAGTGTAATATTTTAGAAGATCCTCATTTCATATGGTGTTTACTGGTTCTAGTAAGTCTATCAGAACTATGAATACTCCCTCTTATTGCAGGATCTAAATGATCTATCCATACATTTGGGCATTGATTATTGCAGGATATCCTTCATTGTAATTTTGATTTTGGATTGGATTTAATAGTTGGGATGATATTTTCATTAGAAAATTCTCTCAAAAAATGTTTTGAAGGAAATCTTAATGCTTCGATGATTTATTTATTAATAGTAGGTGTATAAATACAGTGAATAAATAATTACCAAACCTATAACTTACTAACTGATTACCAATTGCTACACTAACGACAAGTTATGATTTGAATTATCTATTGGATTACTTATAAATAATGTAATAGATAACTAATGACTACGCTAACATTCCCCCCTTTATTACATTGTTTTTACAAATATACCCTTGAAATAGATCAAATTTCACCTTGCCAAGTGACTTGGTGAGTATATCTATTTGTGAATTTGTTGGGAAGTATTAGAGCTAAATGTGGTGGTTCAAGACTTGTTATCAAATATAGTGTCACTAGACCTTAATGTGTTTGGTCCTCTCATGAAATACTAGATTCTTAACAAGTTTTATCACACCCTGATTGTCAAAGAAAAGAATTGGTGATTGATATTTAAGAATGTCTATGTTAGACAGAATGTGGCATAACCAAATTGCTTCACACACAACTCCTTATGCAACACAATATTATTCCTCTATGAACGAGAGATCAACTAAAAATTGATTCTTACTAATCCAAAAAATTGGTCCAGATTCGAGATGAAATATATATCTATAATTTGATTACCTATCATCAACGTATCTAGTATATTTTTAGTCTGCGTAACCTTACAAGAATAAATTTAAGTTCTTTTATTCTAGACCACAATTAACTGTACCTCAAACATATCTCAAAATGTGTTTCACTAAAACCCAATGACACTTTTTTGGATCTTTCATGAATCTTGAAAGATAGATGACAACAAATCATATGTCTAGTTTGGTTTATGTCAAGTAAATGAGACTCCCAACAAGCTGCCTATAGTGAGTTTCAACTACTTGAGGTGAATCCTAAAATTGAGATAATTGCAAATTGATCTCCATCAGATTTGACATTAGCTTACAATATATCATCCCATATTTATCAAGGACCATCTTAGCATATTTTGTTTGTGAAACAAAAATATGATTCTTCTTTTGCCATATCTCCAAGCCAAGACAATAATTAGGTAGCCCCAAGTTTGTCATGTCAAAGGATTTTTTTAAGTCATTCTTTACTTATTCAATTAGATTATCTGAACTTCCTGTGATCACAAGATCATCCACATACAAAACCAAAATTGTAATCTATGTGCCTACCTTATTTACATATAAATTTATTTATGAGGGGATAAAAATGAATCTATGGTGTAATAGATGATAATCTATCTTAATGTACCTTCATCAATGAAGCCTTTTGGCTAGGTCATGTACACTTATTCTTTAAGATCATCATTCAAAAATGCACTTTTCATGTCCATCTACTGAAGCTTCCATCCCTTTCATGTTGTGAGTGTGCAAATAATTTTTATGGTCTTGATCTTAGTAGTGGGTGCAAAAGTCTCCTCATAATCCATGCATTCTTGTTGAGCATATCCCTTTGCAACAAGTCATGATTTGTATTTATTAATAGATCAACTTATCATGTAATTTATCTTAAAAATCCACTTGAAGCCAATAGATTTATTTTATATAGGCAGATCGATAAGATCTCACATTCCATTTTTGATGAGAGCATCATATTCAGAATTCATGGCCTTCTTCTACTAAGGCTAACATAAGGCCTCTAGAATTATCTTTGGCTCAATGTTGTCAACTATTGAACTCATCAGTGTGAGATTAGCTTCATTTTTAACTTGAAGGAATATTTTATATAATTTAGACTTATCAATAGTCCAAATTTTTGAAAACTATTAGAAATAAATTGAACTTTATCAAGATTAAATTGGACTGTATCGAGATTAAGTTAGACTTATTACAAATAAATCACATCTATCTAATGTATTTGAGATAAGTCCAAATTATTTAAAATTATCATAAATAATTATTAGTTTAAAATTATCATAAATAAATTGAACTTCATTAAGAATTACTTGGAATTATTACAAATAAATCACATCTATATTATATATTTGCAATAAGTCCAAATTATGTAGTCGTTCAAACTATTTCACAAACCATGAATTTATAGATAAAAATCTTAATGATTTATTTATTAAGGAAAAATAATTCATACATCAATCAGGTTCTCAGGTGATATGTGATTTAAAACACTTGGGTTGATTAGGATACCATGTGTCATCAGTTGATTGGATCATGAACTATCTATTTAATCTGATTTGGGTGATGTCCTCATGACCACCAAAGTTTATCTTGTATTTGTATACCTACCACATGTCAATCATAATGTCATATTATTATATTATTAATATAATCTCCCACATAGCTGAGTTATTGATATTGTGATGCATTTTGTAATCTCAGGTGCTCACATAATTCAATACTTTTGTTTGGATTGGTCATCATTTTGCAAAGTTGAGTCATCAATATTATACCACATGACACAATCTTGGGTGCTTGTACGAAGTGTAATTTGACAAAATTAAAATATTAATAACATTTATCGATACATAAATGCTAAATAACAAATCTTGATACACAAGTGGGACATTCTTAGGCATAAACCATGAAGACCTTTTTATATACATGGGAATACTGAAGTTTATTTTAAAAAACACAAAATTCGAAGTGTAAATTCTTAGATGTGCAAATTATGAAGACCATTTTCCAAATACCATTTTGAAGGATGAAAAATAGTAAGTGGACATTCCAATAGTCAAATGATATTAAATAGATGCATAGTTACCAAAATATTGAATTGTCATAGTAGAAAATATAAAACTCAAATGCTAAAGTGTATTTTCCAAGACCCAAAATGCGAAGTGCCACTAGAAATATATATAAATAAATAAAACAATAAAACATTATACATTCTCAAAAAATGGACTAAATTTGAAAAAAAACCATATTTCTCATTCCAAAATTAAGGAAACACCATTTCAGATTTCCCAATCCTTTTATCACTATTTTTATTAGTGCCTAGTGAGACGATGCACTCAAATAGTCTGTTATAATGCCTTTCAAAAAATTAGTGAGAACTAGTGTATGACCTCTCCAGTTTTTATTTGGTTTCCAAGTGTAGATGATACTATCTATGAGTATGGATGGTAAACATGTGTCAGTTAGGTTTGGATTCCATTTATTGTCCAAGTAGCCTGAATAAATTTCTACTTCTGCATGTTTTTTACCTGCATAAATGGGAAGAACCAAGCTACATTAACCCTTCATTCTATATCCCCATTTGTTTGTAGTATCTCAATATTGCTTTTAGATCTAGCAATTCATGTTGTGTAGTTCACTCTTGTAGAATCATCTAGTCTGAAAAATAACATATCTTTGATTTGCACATCTTGAGCTGGATCAAATGCAATTTTTGTTCTCTTGCTTCTTGGACCAACATATGTATCTATAGATGCCACTCCAAAATCAAGGGTCCTATCATAAACTATTTTATACATATCTATATGCAAGGGTACGTTGTGGCAAGTTCTACACCAAAAATCTCATGTACACTCAACTTTAGAAGGGAACATGTCTTCTTTCATTATGTCATAGCTGTTTTGGAATTAATATGCTAGATCCTTCCACTTACTATTTATGGTCAAATCAAATTCATTGAACTGATGTACATACTTATTAAATTTATATTTAATTTATTTTTTACTCTTTTTTATACTTCTATCTGAGTCTTTTGCAATAATGGAATCTTTAGACATTTTTGTATTATTCAAGTCTTTGAAATATATTTTTATCGGATTACCTTCTGTAACATTTGGCTCACCATTTTCTTTTGTTCTTCATAATGTAATCATGGGGGGGGGGGAGGGGGTTGGGGGGACCAATTTCTATCTCTTATAGAGTTTTTATAATGCATAATGGCCTGACCTTGTTTCATACGTAGAATAAAGTATTGAAATTTTACAAAGCCTACTATTTCATTTCTTCCCTTTAGTTGGTAACTATTAACATACTCATTGAAATCCACTACCTCTTTAATCAAATATGGTGTGAAGATTTTTATATTTTCATATGTCCTATAAGTGTACATCATCTCTGCCACACTCCATACATATTTCCTCTTTATGCATTTAGACAGGTTTCCAAATGTGTCATAGATGTCCTCATGGGTATGTCCTACAGGGAGAAATCTGCCCTCAACATCAAGGAAAATAACTTTGTATACAAGAAGAGATAAATATTGCAACACATACCTATACAAAAAAACATGATTTTGTGAATTTGTAAATGTAACATTAGTTCCATATAAGGCTTGCCATTTTTAAAACATAATTATGGATGTAAGTACCTATTCTTATTATCCCCACAATATTTGTCTAGTTGAAGGTATAGAATGGAAGGAAGTTTCTTGAAGGTACCAATTGATTATGCTTCTTCTTCTTGCATTTAAGGTAGTAGTTGTTAGACAAAATTGCATCATATAATAGATATTTTGAAGTTACAGGTTTATATAATAAATATCCATAAGTATTTGGCATTGCTATTTCTATATCCTCGAAGCACTTATTGAATGAGGTGCTAGTAAAGTTAGACCCTCCAAGAACATATGGTTAAAAAAATGCCCATATCTGCCTGCACCATGACCATGTGTTATAATCCCTACCATTAATAAATCTAATATTCTATCAATAACTACTTTGATTTTTGTCACTGTCCTCAACATAAATGTTTTTTGACATTCCACCTTGTCATGAATGACATTGAGGCATTCTTTAGGGTATTACTCTGATATTCATTTATGTGTGTAATACATTTGTCTTGTAGGAAGTATTTGATTTGAGTTAATCATGAATTCTTGATTGATACACTCTTTCTGATCTCTAGAGAGGGACGCAAAGCATTTATATTGAGTCAACAAGATGCATGTTTTTCACTTAATAAAGTCATCAGACGTGGAAATGATCATATCATGAAAATTATTTCTCCACATGCTATTGAATTTTGGTTGGGATATTGGCTATATTCCATATCTGCTAATTGTGCATTGATGTGGCACCTCATAAATTCTTGAGTTAAAGATGCTGGAAGATGTCAAACATTTTCTTGTGATCCATCTTTATCTACCTGGTATGTTAGTCGTGGAGAAATATCTACAAAATCATCCACCAATTGGTCTAATAAATATTTAGCTGCCATTATCTCCCTATGTGGCTTTTGTCAAAATATATTTGCATGGAATACATTTCATTCCCAAGTTTTATGACAATTTTGAATCTCAAAAAAGCTACTTCTCTTAAATATATATATTTTAAGGCAAGCTTCTAAATTGATCTCTATACCCTGTGGAAAATATGGATCTTCTTCAATCAAGGGTGCATTACGCTTATCAACAATAGAGGGCACCTGATGCTTTGCTTCTTGAGGTACAACTTCTACTAGGGTTCCCTCTGCAAATACAACCTTTTTTACAATGTGCACATATTCTTCTTCTTCTACCTACAAGATAAGTCAACAAATGCACTAGAATTTAGTTGGAGGAAGATGAGGGGTGTTTGAATAAAATCCCATTGGTTACTTTGATCTCTGTTGTAGTATCTTCATAACCAATGGCGGTGAAGATGTCCATTGTATAATTTCAACTGTGGCTTCTTCAATTTGTATTGTAGTGGAAGGAGGAGAGGTAGGGCATGGTGTATTTTTGGTAGGAACTGGAGAAAAATTTTAGAGAAAAGAGGATTGAGATTTTTCACCCCTTGGTTTATTAAAAAATAATTGTGATAAATGAGTGTAATTAGCCCATGATGGTGGGTAGACATAATACCTCATCTTATCTTACGAGAAACATTAATTAGAGCATTATGAAGGAAAGAGGGAAGATCGATCTTATATTCTTCTTGAATAAATCCTTTTCTCAAGTGAAGGAGTCTCATATCATCTCCATCCACTACTGTAAATTGACCCTCACAAGTGATAAATTTCATTATAAAAAAAATAGCATTTTTCCAAGGTTGAGGAAGACTTTCTCTCAGAATTCCCATGGCCATTCCTTGGGGGGATTTGACCAGTCTGAGGTGTGGCTCATTTCCTTAAACAAACATATAAATTAGGTTAGAAAAATTGATCTTTTCAATGTCAACTACTCCATCCTCAGAAATCGTAGATAAAGTACTAATTACAGAGGGATTTATTAAAATGTTCTTACCTTTGATCATAGCATGATCTTCATCAAAATTCTCATAGAATCTTGCATAATTTATTCATGGAATTCTTGAAATATTTTTAATAAATTCAACCAACCTGCTATTTCAAAGATGTCTCTGGCTGCTTCATCTTGCAACAATGCATCAGAGGATTTTGTTTCACTTTTTTCTTTCTCCCACCCATCTTTAGAGCAATCAATATTTAATGTCAAATTTGACTATATTATAAAAACACAGAGCTTAAATTCACAAAGGGAATAGGGAAAGCAAGAGGTTAGAGCTATCACATAATAATTACTAGCAACAATAATACAAAAATGACTAGCAAAGAAGGCTATATGATGTGATTATGACAAGAATGATGGTGGAAGTTATGGGTATCTCTTTAGAGCATGCCATGTGAGATATAATGAGAAGGTGCTTTATTCAGTCAAGTAGTAATAATGTGTCATAAAGGTCAATATTGGCAATACTAAGAGAAATAATTGCAATTAATTATGCATCATACCATATATTTTTGAAAGAATCTCTATTTAAAACATAGTTACATCAATCTTGTTTGAAAAGACCATTTGGAAACATTGTCACAAAATACCATCATATAAATTCTTTTGGAGATCTTTTGAAAACACCATCACATCAAATTATGGATTGTGGCATTGTTAGTCTAATGGCATTGTTTTGATTCTCAATGATGGAGGTGGATTCTTCCATTCATGAATTTTCATCTTAGGAGCATAACCATCAGTCTTCGAAGCATAGCTTCTAGTCTTTAGAGCTAAGTCACTAGTCTTTGGAGTTAAACCTTCAAACTTTAGAGCAAAATTGTAGTTAATTCAGAGTTTGTTTACACACACACACACACACACACACACACACACACACACACACAAACACACACACACACACACACACACACACACACACACACACACACACACACACACATGTATAAAACACCTAATTTATTACAAAAACCTTATATATATTTATCACCTTATATATATAAATGAATAACCTTATATATATGGTGTTGTTTGTATGTATTTTTAGCCAATTGCCTTTAATTAATCCATGTCTCATCTAAAGAACCACTTGGGGGATATTTGATGGAGGTAATGGCTGAGCTAGATTTAGCCCTTGGAAGGCAAACGTCTGAGGGGAAAACCTATCGATATGGTAGAATAAGTCATTGTAGTTTTTGTCATACATTACCAATGCAATGGTATTTAGACTGGTGTTTAGAAGACTGTGTTTGTCCTATATGAAAAGAGAAATGAGACCTATTCTGACTTGGAAGTTCTAGACATTCCTTCTTTAGCCATGGCTTTTGAATTTTGATTGATGAGATCGTATATTGTCTTAATGCAAGATGAATGCACAAAAAACCTTTCTATCAAGCTTTATTAATGCAATGTTGATGGTGATCTTGGTTCATGCCATATTAATGGGCAAACTTGTCAAACTTTAAACTATTTATTTTATCAATTAATTGATCCAAAATTCAATCTACCTTTAATTTAAATCTGATTTGCCATCATTTTTAGCTTTAAAGCTAAAGATTGCCACCTTTCAACATGTGGATACCACCTCAAATATATATAAGTACTCACATGGCCTAAATATGATTAAGCTATCTAATTGGCTTGAAATCTAGACATGTGGCACTTTTTATTGCCTCATGGATTCTCGGCATGTAGCTTCACATGATGACTCATCTGTTTCTCACAACTAGTGCCTGTTTGAAAGGTATCTCTTAAGAGATAATTTGAAGGGGAAATCCACTTTTGTGCATGTTTGAAAGGTATCTCCTAGGAGATATATTGAAGGTATTATAGGGGCCTTCAAAATATCATCCATTAGTGCCTTCTGTGTAAAGGAAAATTCCACTTGTTCCTTGAAGGATAAATACTCTCTTATGCCTATTTGAAAGGTATCTCTTAGGAGATACCCTAAAGTGGAAATCCACTCTTGTGCATGTTTAAAAGGTATATCCTAGGAGATACCTTGAAGGTATTATAAAGGTCTTCAAAATATCACCCACTAGTGCCTTCCAAGGAAAGGAAAATTGCACTTGTTTCTTGAAGGAGAAATCCACTCAAATAACATGGTTGAAATGTATTTCCTAAGAGATACCTTGAAGGGGAAATCCACTCTTGTGCATGTTTGAAAGCCATATCCTACAAGATATATTGAAGGTATTACAAAGACCTTCAAGATATCACCTAGTAGTGCTTTATATGTAAAGGAAATTCCACTTATTCTTTGAAGGAGAAATATACTCTTGTGTTTATTTAAAAGGTGTCTTATAAGAGATACCTTAAAGGAAAAATCCACTATTGTGCATGTTTGAAAGGTATCTCTTAAGAAATACCTTGAAGGTATTACAAAGGCCTTCAAAATATCACTTAGTAGTGCCTTCTATGTAAAAGAAAATTCCACTTATTCCTTGAAGGAGAAATCCACTCTCGTACCTATTTGAAATCCACTCTTGTGCATGTTTTAAAAGTATCTCCTAAGAGATCCTTGAAGCTATTACAAAGGCCTTCAAAATATCACCCAGTATTTCCTTCCATGTAAAGGAAAATTCCACTTGTTCCCTGAAGGAGAAATCCACTCTTGTGCCTATTTGAAAGGTATCTCCTATGAGATACCTTGAAGGGGAAATACATTCTTGTGCATGTTTGAAAGGTATTGTTGACCATTTTTTGCCCAATAGGATAAAAATCGGTCCCCTTCTTCCCCTGATATTCTAGGCCAATTCATTTCTTGATTTTGCACAAGTCCAGGAATTTCTACGGACTCTGCAAGTCTATTTCTACGGACTCTATAGTTGAAGTTTCTATGGATTCTGCAAAGAAGTTTTTCTACGGACTCTACAGGTTAGTCTTTTGGTGCATGAAGAATCAGTTCAGAGAGTGCTGGGTTTTATGAGGCTTCTTCGGGATCTTATCCAAAGAAATTCACAAGGAAGGTTGGCATCTTTGAACCATTGAACCATTAAATCGGTTCAATGCTTTGGTTTAAAGCCTTGGTTCAATCGACAAGTTCATCACTTCGATTCAATCAAACGGTTCATCGGCTTGGTTCAACACATTGGTTCAATGCTTCGGTTCAATCAGATGGTTCAATCACTTGGTTCACTCAGTCAGTTCATCAGCTTGGTTCAATGCATTGGTTCAACATTTTTGGTTCAATATTAAAGTTCATTGGTAAAGTTCAGCGCTTTGGTTCATCACTTCGGTTGAACGCCTTGGTTCAGTAGAGAATGAAGCAAACAAAGTGTTGAACCATTGAACTGTTGAACCATTTTGGGTTCAAGTGGTTGGTTCAAAGGAACGGTTCAAACACTTGGTTCAAGTGGCAGGTTTAAAGGCTTGGTTCAACAAAGGAGTGGCATGCAGTGTTGAACCATTGAACCGTTGAACCATTTTTGGTTCAATCGGTCAGTTCAATGACTTAGTTGTTAGGTTGTGGAGCTAAAAGCTTCACTGATGCAAACAGGAGAGGAGGTTGCTGAAGGTTGCTGAGTGTTAGAGAAACTGGGGTCGGTCTGATCAGTCGACGTCGGCAGGATAACAAAGAGAAGCAACCGACGTTGGTCAGGGATCAGCCGACGTCGGTCACCTCCAGGCAGATAGGGACCGACGTCGGTCACCTGTGTGGTTTGACTGTGAGTTAATTACGGGCAGTTGGTTGACGAACCAAGTGTTTGCATGATGAGTGCTAATTTTAGACTCATAACTGCGGATCTAATTATTGTAATTAGATGTCTAATTATTGTTTGATGAGATCTATATAATAGACTCATGGTTGTATTGGAAACTTGTGCTAGGGAGTAAGAGAGCATAATTATAAGCTCCTTCGGTGTGTGAGGTAGAGCAATGGTGCATTCCTCCTAGTGCCACAGTACCAGGCATGTTGGTGCTGGATTGGAGAGCCAGCTGGGTTCTTCAAGAGTGTATGATCTTAGTCATCAGGTGAGCATGGCTTATAAGAGATCTACATGGTAAGTAAGATCGTTGATCTGCAGGTATGTGTGTGTGCAAGGTCGAGGTTCACAGGTGTGTAGAACCACTTATTGATCTGTAGGTTGGAGATCAGATAGGACAGCAACACAAAAGGGAGTAGGATCAGGCAGGATCTACTTGGAGTATGGTGTGTACTCATTGGTATGTACGTGGAGTACATGGAGAGCTAAGAGGAAGGCATGGCAGATCCTTCTGTAAGTATGGTCTGTTGAATAGTAGGTTGTTGCAGGTTCATGGGAGATCTACTTGAAGTACCTTGAGTACTTGTGGAGTGCGTGGAGCACTTGTGGTGTGCGTGGAGCACTGGAGGTGAACACCAACTCTGTGTTTGAGTTGGGTGTTGGGACCTGTGAGAGAGAGAGCTTTGTGAAGAAGAATTACTATACACTTGAGGTGTGGCAATCCTCTGTAAGGTGGAAGAGTGTGGCAGCTCTTTGTTGTAATCTTTTCTGTAAAGTGTTAATACAAGTTGTGTATTGTCTCTCATATGCTGTGTTATTCTAAATTCTAATTACTTGGTGAATCTGGTTAATTTTCGCATATTATAGTTGCTTGGTATTTGGTAATCAATTGTATGCTTCCGGTGTTTCGCATCCTGACAAGTGGTATCAGAGCTAAGGTTGCAGGAAGCAGGGTTGTGTTTGGTTACAAGTCACTCTCAGGGGTTTCTGATCGAGTGGGAGTAGAGCAACGGCAGATCAAAGTAAGCTAAGGATGGAGGAGTTGAAAAGCACAGATGGTCACTCACGGTCTGATGGAAAGAAAGAGCAGGTAAAAGAATATTGTTGGTTGGTAGCAGATCAGCATGAAGAAACTGAAGAAGTAGATGTTGCAGGTGTTGTTGCACAGGATGCTCTGGGAGGTTTCTTGGATAAAGTTGAATCTTGGATAAAAGATTCGGTTGCCTCTTTCCATGCAGCCCTAGGTAGAGGAGCTGGTGAGCCTTGCCAAAGAATTGGCAAAGGGGAAGTGAAGCTGAAATTGCAGGCAGCCAACACACAGGTGTTGATGAAGGTCATGCAGGTCCCAGGTTTGGAGATATGGCTAATTTCTTCAAAAAGATTGGGTGATGAGAGATGCATAAGAACTCTCATAGCGGATGCACTTGAATTAGCTAGTGGTAAGAAAATAGGTACTCTTTATCTACTTGTTTATATTACTGATTCTTCTTCTGTTGCGGAGACGTGGCTTCGTAGGCTTGGTCACATGAGCAGGAAGGAGATGCATGTTCTTAAGCGGAAGACGGATATATTTGACAGGCTTAAGAACTGGAAAGCCTTGGTGTTCTTGGAGGAGATGGTGGACATAAATCAGTGGATGGGCTAGATACATCTGAGCAAGGGTAGTTTGGACATGGAGATTGATTCAAAGGAGCTCGTGGGTAAAAAGTCATCACTCACAGGCAAACACAGATACCGATGTCGGTCAGGAGGAATCAGCATCGAACAGACAGGTGTCGATGTCGGTCATGTGCAGACCGAAGCCGGCGGTGTCGGGCAGGGTAAGACCGACGTCGGTCAGATGGACCGACGTCGGCAGTAAGTAAGACCGATGTCGGTCAGGAGGACCGATGTCGGCCGCAGGGACACCAGCATTGGCAGGTTGGTAGTCAGGGATAGATGCATGGGAACCGACGTCGGTCAGATGCAGACTATGGGGTGGCCGAGGTCGGTCACTGTAACAAATTTTGGGTGGATAGCATGTTGTCAAGGAGTCTCAAACACCCATACGGAGGACTAAAGACATAAGTAGGCCCTCAAATTCATGTTCCTCTTCTTTATACTTGTTGCTGATTGTAGAGCAGGAAGGATCCAAGAAACAGGTGGGAGCATGGCAAGATTATGATGCAGAACCAAGCGGGAGATTTGGTAGGTTTGCCAGCTGGATGAAAGCACAGAGATGAATGGATACCTTAGTAGAAGAATAGAGAGAACGGATACGTGAGACAGAAGACCAGGGCATATGGTCTTGAGAAGCTGCAGGACAGTGGTACAGGTTTTTTGACAGGGGGATGACAGAGCATGACTCTAGTCAGTGTCAGGGTAACTAATGTGGTTTGACTTACCAGGAGGATGATGGTCATGACATCATTCTGTTACTATATGTGGATGGTATGTTTTGCTAGCAGGTTTGTACATACAGGGTTTTGCTGAGCTAAGGGTAAGATTAGTTCAGTGACATGTCATGAGGAGTTTTGAGCAGTGAAATTCTTTGACATGGGAGACACGGAGATCACAGGTAGATTTTGTCTCTAGTGGGAGCTGATGTGAATCAGGTGTTGGCGAGGTTCAGGATGGAGAGCCGGAGCACACTAAGGGCTGGATAGGTACAGTGTTCAAAATCACATGAGGTCTGGTATAGACCTGAGTATTCCCATGCAGTGGGAGCTGTCAGAGTTAGGAGCCAATTCGGGGAAGTGAGTTCTCAGGTATTTGAGAGGGACCAGCAGTGGGGTTTCATGCTATGCAGGGTTAGGACTTCACTACATGGGTTTGTAGGTTTGGATGTGGCAGGGTACTCGGATGACAGGAGGTACACCATGGGATGTGTGGTGGGTTGTCTTCAGGATGGAGCTTGAAGAGGAATACAAACCAGGAAACAGATTAGACGGGGTACAGGTACAGGTATAGTGCAGCTGTTTATCTCCAAGTGGGAGATTGTTAGGTTGTGGAGCTAAAAGCTTCACTGATGCAAACAAGAGAGGAGGTTGCTGAAGGTTGCTGAGTGTTAGAGAAACTGGGGTCGGTCTGATCAGCCGACGTCGGTAGGATAGCAAAGAGAAGCAACCGACGTCAGTCAGGGATTGGCCGACGTCAGTCACCTCCAGGCAGACAAGGACTGACGTCGGTCGCCTGTGTGGTTCAACTGCGAGTTCATTACGGGCAGTTGGTTGACGAACCAAGTGTTTGCATGATGAGTGCTAATTTTAGACTCATAGCTGCGGATCTAATTATTGTAATTAGATGTCTAATTATTGTTTGATGAGATCTATATAATAGACTCATGGTTGTATTGGAAACTTGTGCTAGGGAGTAAGAGAGCATAATTATAAGCTCCTTCGGTGTGTGAGGTAGAGCAATGGTGCGTTCCTCCTAGTGCCACAGTACCAGGCATGTTGGTGCTGGATTGGAGAGCCAGCTGGGTTCTTCAGGAGTGTATGATCTTAGTCATCAGGTGAGCATGGCTTATAGGAGATCTACATGGTAAGTAAGATCGTTGATCTGTAGGTATGTGTGTGTGCAAGGTCGAGGTTCACAGGTGTGCAGAACCACTTATTGATCTGTAGGTTGGAGATCAGATAGGACAGCAACACAACAGGGAGCAGGATCAGGCAAGATCTACTTGGAGTATGGTGTGTACTCATTGGTATGCACGTGGAGTACATAGAGAGCTAAGAGGAAGGCATGGCAGATCCTTCCGTAAGTATGGTCTGTTGAACAACAAGTTGTTGCAGGTTCATGGGAGATCTACTTGAAGTACCTTGAGTACTTGTGGAGTGTGTGGAACACTTGTGGTGTGCGTGGAGCACTGGAGGTGAACACCAACTCTGTGTTTGAGTTGGGTGTTGGGACCTGTGAGAGAGAGAGCTTTGTGAAGAAGAATTACTGTACACTTGAGGTGTGGCAATCCTCTATGAGGTGGAAGAGTGTGGTGGCTCTTTGTTGTAATCTTTTCTGTAAAGTGTTAATACAAGTTGTGTATTGTCTCTCATATGCTGTGTTATTCTGAATTCTAGTTACTTGGTGAATCTAGTTAATTTCTGCATATTATAGTTGCTTGGTATTTGGTAATCAATTGTATGCTTTCGGTGTTTCGCATCCTGACATTAGTTCAATTGGGTGGTTCAAAGGAGCATCCCAAAAGCTAAAGGATAAGTGCCCTTTTGGAAGGTAGTCAAACACAAACCGAACCATTCAAGCCGAAGCTGCCAAGTGTCAACATCCATAGTTCTTCATTTTATTTCATTAGTGGGTAAAGGCTATGCGGGGTGCACCAAGTGTCACTGTCTGTGAGAATAAAGTGAGTCCCAAATATTTCTAAGGACAGCTAGAAAGTTTCTACAAGCTAGCGAATACTGCTACATGTCCCATCATAAACTTAGTGGAAGCTGCCACGCGTCGGCATCTGCATTTCAAAGTGATGGGCATGCAAACGTCAAACTTTGCAGCATAGGAATCATTGAGGAAGGGAGTAAGTAGAGCACACCAAGTGTCACCTTCCATAGAGCCCTTAAGAGACATCTCAAGCGAAACAAATGCTGCCATGTGTTCTATTTTAACTCAACAGAGCGTGACAAGTGGCTGCATCCACATTCGGTGCCTTATGAGTTTCAAAATGACGAGCACACAGATGTCAACTTTGCAGGAATGAATAACCATTGGTTTTTAAATAAATGGCATGAACCTAAAGGAATTCAAAGACTAAAGTCCGGAGAGCCGAGAACTAGCAGAGGTAACCCGAGAGATGAAGGAGCAAAAACTGAGAAGGCAGCCTAGGTGGTAAAAAGGAGGTGAGTTATATCTGTAGTTGAAACAGTGTCCACCAATTGATTACCAAGAGGTGCGAACAGGTGATGAACAGTGCAACTCATCTTTCCCCATTTTGCATTAATGAGCAGGCAAGCCACACAATGCCTTAAAGGAGTAGTCTTTTGCAGACAAATGGCGTGGCCCATAATTTCACCTTGAAGCAAGGGGCCAACACATCATTACCTTTAAGCGACTTTCCTCTTCCAAATGCTCAAAGTGCACATGGGTCACTTATAATAGGGGCCCTAAAAGGCCCTTTCTTCCTCTATAAATGGTAGACTTCTCATTTGAGAAAGGGATCTATCACATTTGTAAGGTGAAGCCCTGGCAAATTTTCACCTAAAATCAATAAATGCATTTTTACCTCTATTCTGGTTAGATATCTCTGTGTGTGTCTGAGTGTTAGTTTTGTGTTTAGTCATTGCTTTCTAATGCTTTCACAGGGTTAACACCAATGTACCTAGTGTCTATATTCTGCCATTCCTATAAGTGACAAGGAGAGTTGCACCTGGAAGCGTAGAGACAGAAGAAGCTACTATACAGTGTGCCCTTTCCACATCACCTATGGTGAATGGTGAGTCCCTATTTTCTGTGTGTTCCATTGAAGCCTCCCTATTAAGTTCCTGCAGCCTAGTCCTTTCTCCAGTTTAAAGTGTAAGTATGTGTTTGTATGGTTTCAAGTGTGAGTGTGAGTAGGTCGAATCATTTGGTGCATCACCTATTTTAGAGTAGTTTTGTTTTCCTGTAATCTTTCTCCCTTTCCATCCCCCCATTATATATCTATATATATGTATTATCACTTATTGGAACAACTCAGATGCATCAAAGGGAGCTATCACTTACCTAGAGACTCTCCCCTCTAGCTTCACCAGTCCCACAGGTGAGAGGGGTGTTTCCATTTTGACATGTGGAAGGTAGGAGCTCGGCCTCCTGCCCTTGAGTGCAATCCACTGCGTCAACAGTTTTTGGCATGCCCAAAGGGACTCAAGTTTTTTTCACTCAGTAAAGTTTCAAGATTGATGCTAGTCCTGTTATAGCAAATCAACTATTTTCAGCATCTGGTGACTCCACTGGTAAGAACTTTTTTCTAATCAAAGACCAGTCTGGTTTCCTATGCCTAAAGTCACCACATAGTCTGCTTCTAAGGGTATCCCTTTCAAATTTATTAAGTTACCTTTGAACTCAGAAAAATGACTAAGATTTAAGAGGACCCATCCTTATTCTATAAACCATGTTCCAAAACCTACTATAAAGAATACCTACGCAAGAAGGCTGCGGTTACATCCTGTCATAACTATGGCATTACCCTTTGTGACTTTTCATGGTTAGATTCCTTTGAATCTCCAACGTTATGACCCAATTCCAAGAGCAGCCCTCAAAAGTGTGCCTTCTTTTGATGGAGAGGGGCCCATTACAGTCGTTGAACACATCCAAAATATTGCTAACCTCTACAATATTCACAATGTCACTGAGGAAAATGTTGCAATCAGATTGCTGGCATTGTCTCTCAAGGGCAAAGCCCTTGACTGGTATGGGACTTTGACTATAAATTCAATCAGTTCTTGTAATGTATTGGGTACTCACTTGACAGACTATTTTGGGGAAAAGAGTGACCACCTCTCATTTGTTGAGCAACTGACTACCATGAAAAGAGCCCCACATGAATACATGCAGGATTTCAACACTCAATTTCATTAGACATGGGATAGAATCCCTATTCTGGTAAGACTAATTACTAGCTATGCTTTCCTATATTACATAAGAGTATTGAACAGTGATATCACTATTATGATACAATCCATGGGAGGACATGTGCTGCCTACCACCAATGACATAGCTATAGCAGCTGAAAATTGCCTAGTGTAGGCTGGGAAGATAGCTCCTAGACCCCATATGCCACTTTTCCCTGAAATGTTGCCTCTAATTCAGATTGCTACTCCCACATTAGCTCTTCTTCCTAGCATAGAAAAACCAACTTCTACTCCATCCAATGAGCTTCATGAAGTCAAGAGTCTATGTCAAATGAACTTGTGGCTATTAAAAGGTAGTAAGCTCAAAGTAACAAACCCAACCAAGGATACCAGCAGTATGGTCAAGCTCCTAGACTCCATTTCCAACATTACAATTAAGGATAGGGTCAGCTTACTCATACCAGACCCTTTCAAGGCTATAACCCAGGTGCCCCTTCATCATCTAAGACTATGGTGCCCGTTCAAAATAATTTGGTGCAAGAATAGCCAAGTTGTTCAACCATGGGATATGGTCAGGAGTAGGTTATTTACACAAATGAAATGACAGGTTATTACCCAAATGTGCAAGAGAATTAGGAAGCCACCCATTCCCAAGTCTTTGAGGCTCCAATGTAACCCAACATGAGCAGTAGTCAGACCCAGCCTGATTCTACTCTCATGAATCATCTGGAAGGAGAATTCTATTTAGTGAATTATGTGGGTGCTACAGACAATCAGGATGATCATGTTGCAACCAACACAAGATTCAAAAGGAGAGCAATCGAAGAAGCTCAAGTTGCTACCCAAATTTCAGCAATCCCCTCTTCATCACTTGTAAATCAAAAGGTCCCAAGTTTTAGACTGTCAGTTGTACCTTCAGCTCCTCAGCCTGCACCTTAGGCTGTAAATAATTCTAAAGAAAATTTGAAGGAAGGCAACACTTGAGTCAATGTGGTTGACCAGATGAAGAAGCTACACATGAACATCTCCTTATGGGATTCCCTGTCAATACCAAGACAAAAGGACATGTTACAAAAGGAATTGCAGGAGTTAAATGAACAAGTTATCCCAACAAAGGCTGATAATGTCTTGATGATGAACGGACAACCTTCCACCTCAAGTCAAGCTTGGAAAGAATAAAAGGTTCCTCATTTTTATGTGTCCTTGGTCATAGGATATTTCTTGGTGCACAATTGCATCATTGATAGTGGGGCAAGCACCTCGGTGATGCCCAAATGTATAGCCGACTAGCTGGGCTTGAAATACAAAGAAATGACTAAGGGAGTCCTGCAGCTGGATGGAACCCCAACAAAGATAGTTGGGGTAGTAAGAGGTCTGAGCTTGACATTGCACGCTTGCTCAACCTTCTCAGTTCCTCATGATGTGGTAGTGGCAGATGTCCCTCCTTACTTTTCCATCTACTTATCTAGGGATTTTACATCCAAGATAGGTGGCTACTTAGCAGCGAATTGGTCTTATCTAGTTTTTAGAACCAAGTATGGGACTAAAGTCAAGATTGAATTTGAGCCACTCTAAAAAGATCATCTGGAACCTTACTCTCTCAAGGAAACAAATGTCAGCTACACCATCATTGACCAAGAAGAGTTTCAAGTAGACCAATCTCCATCCTCTGCCCTTGAAGGAGTTGTAGACTTGCTCTTAGATGAATGGAGAAGCGACAACTTCGAGCATGATCCTTACAAATTCATAGAGGAAGTGGGCCTCAAAATTTATTACATGTATGAAGAAGGTACTTTCATACCAAATTTGATGAAAGCCAACTAGGAAAGCTCAGGTCTATGGCAGCTATTCTTCGATGGTTTAAGATGTAAGTTGGGAGCTGGTGGTGGAACGGTGTTGGTCTCTCCTTCAAAAGAGAGGTATTTTTTAGCTTTTTGGTTCCAATTTTCCTGAACATGCAATGTTACAGAATATGAATTCCTCATCCACAGTTTGGAGTGGGTGAGGAAAATAGGAATAAAAGAGTTACAAGTCTTTGGTGATAGTGATCTGATCATCAATCAGGTAAGAGGCCAAAATTTGATGAAGAATTATGTACTAAAGTCCTACAAACATAGGGTATGGGACTTAGTGGAAAATTTCTTTGCTTTCAATATTTCCTCCACTCCTAGAGAGTGGAACAAGAAAGTAGATAGGCTGGCAGTAGTTGGTGCCTAATTCGATATCCCTCAAGAGATAGGCTGAGACCACAACTCACATCACTTGAAGGTAGTGATCTGGCCCTCTATACCTGACAACGTCACCAACTGGCAGGTCTTCAATAGTGATCAACAAATAACACTCTTCTTGTAGAAAGAAGTTGAGTTTGCTATAAAAAACTAGGTTAAGCTGTAGCAGCAATATGGCAGCCAAATTATTTAGCTGAAGAACAATAAGCTCCCCAAAGGTTTGGTCACTCTAGAGAGTATCTTCAATGGAGATGACCAATTGAGAAGCGACAAGGCATGCATTGAAACAAAAGAGGAGCACCATGAGAAGGTATAAATATTCAAGGATAAGTTGCTTGCACTTGGGAAAGTGTGCACAGACTATGAAAGGTAGGCCTTCATCTTGTTGTGCCAAGAATTTGTCGATATCTTCACTTGGGAGTATAGTGATTTGAAGGGTTTCGACCCAAGTTTGACCCAACATACCATTAATCTAGAAGAAGGTGCCAAACCAATCAAGCAGAAGTAGAGGCATGTCAACCCAATGATTGAGCCTCTCATGCAGAAGGAGCTCACCAAGTTGATTGAGTCTAGGATAATATTTCCAATCAAACACTCTTCTTGGCTAGCCAATCTTGTTCCTATTTGAAAAAAGAATGGGGAGATCAGACTGTGCATCAATTTTAGAGACCTCAATAAAGTCTCTTTGAAAGACCATTATCCTCTCCTAAGCATGGAATAGATCCTTCAAATGGTGATAGGTAGTGAGCATTTCTCTCTCCTAGATGGGTGTTCAGGATATAACCAGATTTTGGTGCAAGACTATGACCAGCACAAGACAGCCTTCACAACCAAGTGGGGAATATTTGCTTATAGGAAAATTCCTTTCAAACTATCTAATGCTAGTGCCACCTTCTAATGAGCTATGGGCGTGGCCTTCCAAGGCTTGATAAATAATACTATGCTATTATATCTCGATGATGTGACAATTTTCTCCAAGGAAGCGAGCCAACACATGAAACACCTCAGGCAAATCTTTGATAGGTGTAGAGAGTTTAGTATCTCTCTCAATCCTAAGAAATGCGTGTTCACTATCTACGAGGGAAAGCTCCTTGGTCACATTATTTCTTTAGAAGGCCTGACTATTGACCCAGAAAGAGTTCACTCCATCCTGGAGCTGTCCTTACCTAAGCAAAAGAAAGGCCTGCCAAGCTTCTTTGGCAAGATAAATTTCATATGGATATTTATCCCGAACAAGCCATTAACCTCTATGCTAAGGAAGGGTGAGGAGTTCACATGGACAACATCGAGAAAAGACAGTTTTGAAAAAATCAAGCAGGCCATAGCCTGGGCTCCTACTTTGATCAGCCTTGACTTCACCAAAGATTTCAACCTTTACACCTTCAGCAATGAAGAGGTAATCTCCACCATGCTTACCCAAGCAAGTGATGATAATCTTGAGCAACCAATTGCATTTTTTAGCCAAGGCTTAGAAGGTTTTGAAGTTAGATACACATATGTGGAAAAGCAAGTCTTAGCAGTCATACAGAGTTTGAAGAAATTTAGACACATGCTGTCCAATAGTAGAATCCACCTCATGGTTCCACATCCCAGCATCAAAGATTTCTTGATCAACTAAGACCTAAATGAGAAGAGAGTAGGGTGGATCACTAAGGTGATGGAATATGATGTAGATATCAAGATCACCAAACTAGTAAGAGGGAGAGGCCTATGTGAACACCTCACTACAGACTTTAAGCAGCAAAAGGAGGACTGTTTACTAATTCATGATGTAGCTACAATAGAAGAACTAGCTGTCATGAAGGATTGGACATCAGACGTGAGGCATTTCCTTCTCACTGGTGAGTGCTTGCAGGGCCTTGATAGGACCAAGAGGAGATATTTTAGACTCTAGTGTCTCCCTTATGTCCTAATTGATGGAGTTTTATTCTTAAAGGATTTCTCAGGGGTCTTTTTAAGATGTTTAGACACATGACAGGTCGACAGGGTGCTATCTGAGTTCCATGATGGGCTAGCCGGTGGTCATTTTACTCCTAGGGCCACTGCAGCAAGAATAATGAGAGTTGGCTATTTTTGGCCTACTCTTTTCAGGGACACCCATGCCTGGGTATGAAAGTGCCAGAAGTGTGCACTTTTTGATGGGAAGCAACGGTTGGCAACCATACCTTTACAGCCTATTCAGGTGGAGCATCCATTCATGTAATGGGGCCTGGACTTCATAGGAATGATTAATCCTCCCTCCAGTGCTCGACACAAGTGGGTCCTGACTGCCACAGATTATTTCACAAGATGGGTAGAGGCTGTTGCTCTGAAGGAGGCCAATGAAAGTGTGGTCCTAGATTTTTATGAGGACCTGGTCATAAGGTTTGGGGTTTTAGCAACCATAATCTCAGATAATGCATTAGCTTTTTTGGGAACCAAAACAAGTGAATGGGCACTGAGATATGGTATATATCTCAACACTTCATCCAATTACTACCCATAGGGGAATGGGCTAGCTGAGTCTACAAATAAGAACTTGATCAGGATCATCAAGTGAACCATGGAGGAGAATCAGAGGACTTGGCATGCCAGGTTGAAAATAGCCATGTGGGTGGATAGGGTCACCCTGAAGAGGGCAATTGACAACTCACCATACACGCTCATCTATAGAAGGGAAGCTAGGCTCCCCATTTCACTTGAATTGCCAGCCTTAGACCTCACTCTCCAACTGCAATTAGAAGGAAATAACATGGAGGTTAGGCTATGTGAACTGATGGAGCTCCAAGAGACGAGGGACTAGGCCATGGCTTCTATGACCAGTCACCAACAACAAATAAAAAGACACTTCGACAAGAAATCTTCATCAAAAGGTTTCTTTGAAGGAGACATTGTCTTGAAATGGGATCAAGACTAAGCTAAGCTTGGAAAGGATGTGAAGTTCAATGCCCTATGGAGTGGCCCATACGTAATCACTTAGTGCAAGCAGCATAATGCATTCCAACTCTCCAAGTTAGATGGTGAAGAACTATATATCCCAGTTAATGGGATACATCTTAAGCATTGCCACTGACCCCCTTTTCCATCATGTATATATTTCCCTTGCTTTTCTCCTGCTTTACCTAAGTGCTTTCTGCACATGTTAGTAGTTTTCTTAGCTTTGTGTGTTTTTTTCATTTCATTTTGAGGTAAATCTTTGTGTTTGGTTCTAGAATTTATCAGAGCTATGGCTGATCTTTAAGTTACAATCTGACTCTGTGCCCAATGGATTTTGAGGCAACTAGCTTTTAAGCATAGCAGGCATACTTCCCTTGGGAATCGCCAATTTGTTGACCATTTTTTGCCCAATAGGCTAAAAATTGGTCCCCTTCTTCCCCTGCTGTTCTAGGCCAATTCATTTTTTGATTTTGCACAAGTCCAAGAATTTCTATGGACTCTGCAGGTCTATTTCTATGGACTCTGCAGGTGAAGTTTCTATGGATTCTGCAAAGAAGTTTTTCTACAGACTCTGTAGGTTAGTCTTTTGGCGCATGAAGAATCAGTTCAGAGACTCCTGGGTTTTACGAGGCTTCTTCCTGCTCTTGTATAAATAAATTCACAAGGAAGGTTGGCATCTTTAAACCATTGAACTGGTTTAATGCTTCGATTCAAAGCCTTGGTTCAATCGACAAGTTCATCACTTCAATTCAATCAAATAGTTCATCAGCTTGGTTTAACACATTAGTTCAATGCCTTGGTTCAATTCTTCAGTTCAATCAGATGGTTCAATCACTTGGTTCACTCAGTCAATTCATCAGCTTGGTTTGACATTTTTGGTTCAATATTAAAGTTCATCGGCAAAGTTCAACGCTTTGGTTCATCACTTCGATTCAACGCCTTGGTTCAACAAAAAATGAAGCAAATGAAGTGTTGAACCATTGAACCGTTGAACCATTTTGGGTTTAAGTGGTTGGTTCAAAGGAATGGTTCAAACACTTGGTTGAAGCGGCAATTTCAAAGGCTTGGTTCAACAAAGGAGTGGCACGCAGTGTTAAACTGTTGAACCATTGAACCATTTTTGGTTCAATCAGTTGGTTTAATGGCTTATTTCAATTGGGTGGTTCAAAGGAGTGTCCCAAAAGCTAAAGGACAACTGCCCTTTTGGAAGGCAGTCAGACACAAACTGAACCATTCAAGTGGAAGCTACCAAGTGTCATCAGTTAAGCCCTTGTTTACTTTGTGAGACTCTGTAAAAGCTACCAAGTGTCAACATCCATAGTTCTTCATTTTATTTCATTAGCGAGTAAAGGCTATGTGGGGTGTGCCAAGTGTCACTGTTTGTGAGAATAAAGTGAGTCCCAAATATTTCTAAGGACAGCTAGAAAGTTTCTACAAGCTAGCAGATACTACCACGTGTCCCATCATAAACTCAGTGGAAGCTGCCACGCATTGACATCTACGTTTCAAAGTGCCTTATGAGTTTCAAAGTGACAGGCGTGTAGACATCAAACTTTGCAATAGAGGAATCATCGAGAAAGGGAGTAAGTGGAGCGTGCCAAGTGTCACCTTCTGTGGAGCCCTCAAGAGACATCTCAAGCTAAACAGATGCTGCCCTGTGTTCTGTTCTAACTCAATAGAGCGCGACAAGTGGCTGCATCTACATTCCAAGGTGCCTTATGAGTTTCAAAATGATGGGCACACAAATGTCAACTTTGTGGGAATGAATAACTATTGGTTTTCAAACAAATGGCACGAACCTGAAGGAATTCAAAGACTAAAGTCTAGAGAGCCAAAGAACTAGCAGAGGTAACCTGAGAGACAAAGGAGCAGAAACCAAGAAGGCAGCCCAGGTGGCAAAAAGGAGGTGAGTTATATCTGTAGTTGAAACAACGTCCACCAATTGATTACTAAGAGGCGCAAACAGGCGATGAATGGTGCAACTCATCTTTCCCCATTCTGCATTAATGAGCAAGCAAGCCACAAAATGCCTTAAAGGAGTAGTCTTTTGCAGACAAATGGCATGGCCCATAATTTCACCTTGAAGCAAGGGGTTGACACAACATTACCTTTGAGAGGCTTTCCTCTTACTGATGCCCAGAGAGCACATGGGTTGCTTGTAACAAGGGCGCCAAAAGGCCCTTTCTTCCTCTATAAATGGTAGACTTCTCATTTGAGAAAGGGATCTGTCACATTTGTAAGGTGAAGCCCTGGCAAATTTTCACCTAAAATCAATAAATGCATTTTTACCTCTATTCTGGTTAGATATCTCTATGTGTGTCTAAGTGTTAGTTTTGTGTTTAGTCATTGCTTTCTAATGCTTTCACAGGGTTAACACCAACATACCTAGTGTCTATAAGGTGCCATTCCTGCAAGTGACAAGGAGAGCTGCACCTGGAAGTGCAGAGATAGAAGAACCTACTATACAGTGTGACCTTTCCACAACACCTATGGTGAGTCCCTATTTTTTGTGTGTTCCATTGAATCCTCCCTATTAAGTTCCTGTAGCCTGGTCCTTTTGTCAGTTTAAAGTGTACGTATGTGTTTGTATGGTTTCAAGTGTGAGTGTGAGTAGGTCAAATCATTTGGTGCATCACCTCTTTTAGAGTAGTTTTGTTTTCCTACAATATTTCTCCCTTTCCATCCCCCCCATTATATATCTATATATATGTATTAGCACTTATAGGAACAAATCAAATGCATCAAAGGGAGCTAGCCCTTACCTAGAGACTCTCCCCTCCAACTTCGCCAGTCCCATAGGTGAGAGGGGAGTTTCCATTTTGACGTGTGGAAGGTAGGAGCTTAGCCTCCTACCCTAGGGTACAATCCACTACGTCAATAGGTATTTCTTAGGAGATACCTTGAAGGTATTACAAGGGCCTTCAAAATATCACCCAGTAGTGCCTTCCATGTAAATAAAAATTGCACTTGCTCTTTGAAGTGAAAATCCACTTTTATCCCTATTTGAAATGTATCTCCTAGGAGATACCTTGAAGGGAAAATCCAATCTTGTGAATGTTTGAAATATATATCCTAAGATATACCTTGAAGGTATTACAAAGGCTTTCAAAATATCACTCAGTAGTACCTTCTGTGCAAAGGAAAATTCCACTTATTTGAAAGGTATCTCTTAAGGGATACATTAAAGGGGAAATACACTCTTGTACATGTTTTAAAGGTATCTCATAAGAGATAATTGGAAGGTATTACAAAGACCTTTAAAATATCACCTAATAATGTCTTCTGTGTAAATGAAAATTCCACTTGTTCCTTGAAGGAGAAATTCACTCTTGTACCTATTTGAAAGGTATCTCCTAGGAGATACCTTAAAAGGGAAAATATAATATTATGCATGTTTGAGAGGTATCTCCTAGGAGATACATTGAAATTATTACAAGGGAATTAAAAATATCATCTAGTAATCGCTTTTATCTAGAGTAAAATTGCACTTGTTTCTTGAAGGAGAAATCCACTCTTATCTATGTTTGAAATGTATCTCCTAAGAGATACCTTGAAGGGTAAATCCAATATTTTGCATGTTTGAAAGGTATCTCCTTCACTTTTTCCTCTCTAATAGGTTCCACTGGCACAAGTTAACTTCTAATTACCACATGCCCTCGCCCTAGCCCTCTTAAGTTTTAGAAACATTCCTCAAAAGATAATTATCAACTCGCCTCCCATCTTTAATTTTAGAGTATAAATACCCATTATAAGACTAAAGCGTAGCTGGTGTGGATCATTGAGAGCAAGGTCCTAGTCAAATTGGTTATGTGGATCCCACTTCTCATTCCTTCAAGTTCATGGTTTCTAGGGAGAACCCTTCTGACTCCTATGCATGTTGATAGGCCAAACTCTGGCCTTAGAGTATGCTCACCAACTTGATGTGGTAGATTTTATATACATGGTAGGGAAGAAGAGGAAAGGCATATATGATGTCCCCTTCATAAAATGAGGCATTACAGTGTGTAAAAGGCACTAGGAATGCCTACTCACAACCAAGCTAGTGGAGCTTGGCCTAGATGTAATATACGATAGATGGAACTATGATCTAACCATATATATAACAAACTTGAAGACTGCCAGTGCCCCTAGGCATCAAGATCAATGTTACTTAGAGCATAGGGAGTCACCCATGGAAGACATTACCTAAAATTATGTGGACCTAGCTTATATCTCACTGGACACCATCAAACCATGGGAATCTTTCTATGGGAAGCTCTGAGTTCACAACCCAACCAAGAAATTGTCAAAGGTGATGAAGAAGTAGATCAAAGCCTGATGATGGTGCAAAGAGAAAAAGGTTTCCTTTAAAAAATATAAGTATGGGATCAACCTACCCTATGCCAGGCTCAATGAGGATGATAGAGATGGAATATTTGATAAGCTTTGGGAGGAGCATCATTAGGAGGGATTAGTAGAGGAAGAATCCTCCCCTAAAATAATGATAAGAGGAGAAGGAGAAGAAGAGGAGGAGGAAGATACTCTTGGGTTTGTAGTAGGAGTCATGCCACTACAAAAAGAGGACAAGGCCTTGGAGGTTCAAAATCCTTCATCATGACCATCTCCCCTATACTCCTAATCCACAACTCTATAAAAATAATAGTATCCCTCCGAGCACCTCATGACTGGTTCATCCTAGTACAATTAGCGCAAGGTGCCCAAATATAACCCTCTTCCTGAGCCTATGTAGAAGAAAATCTGATTCTTAGGTCCCCACCTTTCCACCTCTACCTCTCTCCTCACCTCCACATTTCCATCGACCATCTTGCCTCAGGTTGTGGTAGTCTTTACTACTTAGGCAAGCACCACCTTGTTTCCTCTCTCATCTTCTTCCACCCAATCCTCCATCGAGATTTCATCACTTTCCTCTATAGTCGTGATCTCCTCCTACATACTTTTCCTCACCCCACCACCTTCAACTTTGACATCATCCTCCATTGTGGCACACTTACCATTCCCCTTACTTTGTGGGTTCCTACCATTCTCTCCTTCCACCCTCACCCTACATTCAACTTCCTTTGAAATAACAATGCTTGCTACTTCACATTAGCAAGTAACTATTCCCTTTGCACTACCCCAAGGAATCCCCTTTATGGGGGAGAGTATTTAATGGATGCATCAGTACTAATAGCAAGCAAACATAAGAAGAGTTGCTTGAGAGGCTTGAATGGGAATAAAGAGAGGGAAGCATGTCAAGGTCGACATTGAAACTCACATGTGATCATTTTATGACCTTATTTTTTCTCAAAGTAACAAAAGGACAAAACCTATCTGTCTTTATTTATTGGTGGTTTTAGGTTGAATAATTTCATAATTAATTTAGGATCCTCAAAAAATGTCATGCCAACCTAAATCACATACGCATTGGGATTATCTTAAAATAAAACCTTTGGTCAATTTCCATCATGGAATTGAAATAATTCCCACTAATTAGACAAATAAAGGATGCAAGGTTGTTTTTGCCACCTTTCTTCAAAAGAGAGTCAAAATGATCATATTAGTGGCAGACATTGCTCCTAGTATAGAATTATTTTGAGTCGGTCTTTATATAAAAACCTTAGAGGAGAAATAAAATTGTATTGGATACAAGCAGATCCCCATAAAAGAAATCAAGGAGAGATTAATCCTAGAGCCAAAACCCAAGCACTTGGTGCAAAATTTAAATGATCCTTGTGCAGACATCTTATACTTTGAAAAAGATCTAGAACTTTTTGAACTAGTGAAAAGTGACTCTAATGACATCTAAACTTTAGAGTTTTATGGAAGTTTCTTAACTATAGGTTCAATGTCTAGTGTATTTATAATTTATCTATAGAATGAATTATTTTTATTTTTCATACAAACTCTAATTCAAACGCACCAAGAATGCAATTTAGTATGAAACATTGCTACTAGGATTGAAAGTAACAGAAAAAATGGGTATCCAAAACATTAAAGCACAACATGATGTTAAATTGATTATCAAATAAATACAAAGACAATATCAGGTAAAAAATGTTAGGGCCAAACATTATAGAAATAGGGTTTGGAATATATTAAATCTTTTCAAGTTTTCTCCATTAATGTAGTCTCAAGAGTATAAAATTCCAAGGTTTATACTCTAGTCATATCTACTTCCTTGATGATACCTCATATAAAAATTATTAAAGATAGGTATATCATTGAGATGGTATACCACCCCAACATACCTGATAAATTTGAACATTGGCAAGTGTTCAAAAATGATGAATAAATCATTACTTTGTTAAAACAAAATGATAATTTTAAAAATCTATATTTTGATAGAAGTCCTGCTACCTAGAGATAATCTTCTGTTTTAGAAGATAAAAAGGAACAAAATTTTTTGTTAGTAGAGGTTCCTATAATTACACTAGAATATTCTAATTATAAGGATAGATTTCACATTAGAGAGTACTAATAGGCACATAAAATTTTATGATATTATAAACCATCTACAAGGTACTAGAATAAATCGAAAAGCAAGATGAAATAGATATAAACTAAAGTGAAACCATAACTAGTATTGCTTCAGATAACAGATTGAAGTAAAACTGAGTACTCACTATGCATAAACCATACATAAAAGAAGATAAGAAAAACCATAACAAAATGATTCTATTAATATTCATCAAGATATTGAACCAGATTATATTACATCAAAATTATATTTATAGTCTTTTACAATCATGTTATCTCTTCACATTCTAGCCTTTTATGATACAAAAAGAAAGACTCTTCGCATTCTTCTTTTACTTGATTAGGCTTACACGGTCGAATACATATAAAATTTATAAAAAAAGACAAAATCATATAATTCACATGTGTTCATCTCATATCCTTCACAGTTTTAGCAAGCTCTATTCTTCATCCAACACTTTTCTAGACTTAAATATTGACTTATCCTGAGACAAAGTTGCAAGTTGATCTAAATTGAGCTGAAAAGATAAGTCATAAATAAAAGTTATAAATATCGCTCCAACTATCATTTACCAGTTTTTACCTTTTGTACATTACTTAGTCATCCTTTCAGGTTTTCAACTAAATAACACACTAGCCTACTATTCTTTTAAGTTTTCAATAAACTATCATAATCAGGTGACTGTATTTTATGTGTTTTCAACCATTCTAGCCCTGCTCTTAATGTTTAGACTATTTTATAAAAAATTGAAAGTGTTGGAAGTATCAAAAAGGAAGTACGCTAACCTTACTACTATAATTGAGGGATTGTTTTACTTGGGGGCTAAGAAGGTTGTTGTGGTTGAACAACTGCTATCCCACTAGATTTTGATGTATCCACTGCCAATGGTATCTATGAAGACTGCACCTTTATCTCTATCTCCCTCTGCTATATGATTTTTTGAAGATGTTGTGGAGGAATGTACTGGGGTCATTTTTTTTATCTATGTAATGGGTGGATCAACTTGAACGAGATCCTAATTGAGCATTTTCTAGTTGCTGATCACTTCATGTACCATGGCAAGTAGAATGCATAATGGAACATATATAATCATCATGTTTTTTAGATATTCATCTTATGCAATTGTAATCAATGCCTTGGAATAATATTATTTCTACTAAAAATCCAAGATGATCTCATCCATTATGTTTGATGTTATCTAGGCTTAGATGGCTACAAAAGTGTTACACCTCATTTTATTATGCCATATTTGCATTTTCTATATGACATCCCTAAAATAAATAAATTATTTGAGTGCATCATTCATTTTCTTCATAGTTTCCATTTGATTCTTCAATATGGATTTAGCTTTGTCAACAGTGGTAAATTAATGCTTCATAGTGGCCAAAGCTTGATTCAAATATTATCTCCAATTGAGCATATATTGGGCTATCTTCTTGGCGTGCTTCACAGTGGTGTCTAGGACATATTCATACTCATCAGGGAGTTGACACATGAACTTTGTTTCAGTCCTAAGAGCTTTTCCTTGTGTATATAATTTCAAAAATTTATGTGCATCTCCATAACTCTTTGTGATTTCTATCAACATGGCTATGAATTTTTTGTTGTCTAACATGATTTGATCACATAGTACTTGCATAACTAATATGGGATAAGAATTATTGATCAATTATCTCATATTCACTAGCCTTTCTTCTACTTTAGCCTTTTCATCCCATAGTCTTAGGACTTTCTATTTCAAATTTAAGGCTTTCTACATAATGGATTCCTATAAGGTGACTGCTACTTCAATATGTTTAGAGAGTAATAGTTATGTCATGTCTAATGATGTTTCCATCATAGTGATGGAAAGATCCATGGATGTGGTCATGGATGTTGTAAGAGCAAGTGTGAATTGAGCAAGTGGGATTAAGAATGTAGTCTATCATATTGATGTATTAGGGACATCCCATGGCCATTGGCTAGAAAACTATGCTACTTTTTAGTGCCATTAGTGTGAGTGGTGGTTTCTACCTCTACTTGTGTTTGTGCATCCTTAAATTTATTATCCTGAGTTGATGCTTTTACCTTGGCCTTGGTCTCAGCTTTAGCTTCCTCTTTGACCTTATCTTGATCATCATCTTGGACTTTGGATTTAGCATCTACCTTAGCTTTAGTTTCTATCTTAACTTTGGATTCCTAATCCTTCAATTTTTATTATGCAATATGCACATATTATTGTCATCTTTATGCTTCTTCTTATTATTTATTCTTTGCCTCTACTTCTTTATCCTACTTACACATGACAACTACTTCCTTATCTTTCTTCTTTATGATTACAACTTCGTCGACTTACTTCCATGCAACCTTTACTTCCTCAATTTTCTTTTTGATAGATTTTACTTCTTTGGCTTGCTTCTTTGCAACTTTTACTTCCTCTACTTTCTGTTATTGCTCAACATTTGTTGCTTGTTGTTTCTATTAACGACTATGCGTAGCTTATTATTGTGTGGATTATGGTGCTACTATTTTTTTTGTATTTCTTTGGTCTTTTTTTCCTCTTACATCTCCTCAAGTTCAAGTGCACCCTATACAGTTTTTTGTTCCTAAATTTTGTAGTCATAGTTGTATCCATGAGTTCCTCATCATATTCGAGCTCATTATCATATTTGGTCTACTCAAATGATTACACTTCACCCAGATGATCATTTGATATCAACTTCTTTCTCCCTAATTTTATTGGAGGTTTGAGGGTCTACTTTTATTTCTTCACACCCTGGGGTTGAGCTTGTTGTTGAGTTGGTTGAGACTGTTGTGCACTAATCTATTTTGTAGATTTTTTAAAAGAGACCATCCTCTCCCACACCATTTATGATGGTTTAGTAGTTGGATATGTGTGGTCCCCTGAGCAAGGTATGTGTAGGACTATCTTCTACAGATAGATCCAATGTATACATAATATATGAGATATACTATTGGACATGGATGGGTATAAATGTGAAGAAGTTTGTGCAATAATGTAGATTTTGTTAACATGCAAAAATAGGAGTTAGAATGTTGGTTTGTATTAGCCAATACCCATTCTAGATAAACCATGGGATGCATTAAGCATGAACTTTGTTCTTGATTTTTTAAGAACACAGTGAGGTAAGGATTCCATATTTGTTATTCTAGACAAATTTTCAAATATGGCTCACTTTTTAGCATGGAGGAAGACTAGTGATGCCACGCACATTAAAAATTTGTCCCTTCGAGAAATTTTTAGATTGCATGGATTACCTCATAGTATTATATGAATTAGATATATTAAGTTTGTTAGACACTTATGGAGGAGGCTTTGGAAAAAATTAGGAACCAAACTAGACTTTAATTTAGCCTATCATACTCAAACTGATGGACAAATGGAGCTGGTAAATTAGAGTCTTGAAATTTTGATTAGATGTTTGGTTGGTGATAATTCCAAACAATGGGACTTGATGTTGGCACACACTTAATATGCTTACAATGATTTAGCCCACCGAAGTAAAGGAATGAGTCCTTTTCAAATAGTGTATGGGATTAAACCTAGAGGTGTATATGAATTGAGAAGTACAATTGAGATGAATAAAAGAAGTGTAGATGTTAGATTATTTATCCAAAGGTATTTATGTAATATTTACTTAGTTTTATTTTAGTTTGTTTATACAGGTCGGTTATACCTATTAGTTGGTTTTTTTAAACCAACTTCTGTAAACTTTTTAAAGCTTATTTGCTATACAAAAAATATATGATTTACATTGAATAAAATGTATATTATTATTTCCTATGTTTTGATATCCAACAGTGGTATTAAATCTTGGCAAATTGAAGAGGAGTGCAGATATTTATAGATCCATTTTTAAAAGGAAGAATGAACAAAGATAAAATCTGAACATATGTCACTAGTAAAAGTCAATACGTTGACTAAGAAGTAATGCTGTTGAAGAAAGATGACCTTCTAATAAAAAAAACAAATCAGGTTTCATCCAACAAAAGAAGTGAAATTTGTTCTTCAAATGAGCATCCCACATGGTAGGGGGTTCAAACCTAGGTATATATTAATATCAATCCCAGGCTGCATTGTTCCATGTTATCATAAGAATTTGATAATGATGAAGATGGAGATGTTTTTATTTTTATTACAAGGAGAAATCAAATGGTTCCATCCATTAAAAAGAAAATAATTTTCAACAATTCCATCCATTTTTGTGCATAATGTCATGTATGACATTCTCAAAAAATGGCATAATACAATATATGGCATAAAAAGGTAGAGATTATTCATTGTTACCCTCAATATAGCTGACACAAGAAATTTGCATGTTTGGCACTAGAGATATGAGCAATACAAAGTTTTTTTTTGGTAAAAGTCCCCACAAATTCAAAATTGACCTATACAACATTGTAGGTGTCCAAAAATACTAAGATATTTGTTTTATTTTTATATGGTCTTTGGCACATGAAGCTAGCGCCATATTGATTTTTTTTACATGCAAAGTAAAAACAAAAATATATAACTTGGTAAAATATTTCTATGTAATTTAGATTTATATTTTTTTTTTCCAAACAAAGGACATATACAATATTTTGAGATTATATTTTCAAAATTAATTAATGAAGTGGATAGACTACTTTTGTTAGGAAGCTTAAGATTCAAAACATAATTGTATAACCTTTTGGTATTATATTTTGATAATTTTTTTGATTTCAGTTAAATTTTTTAAAAGAGTTATAAGTAGTGAAAAAGTTGATTTTTGGTGCAATAAGGGTGCATTTTTTTTTTTTATAAATCTCAGAACTTTTGTAATCAAAATTTATCTAGTGGATCAAGGTCAAACTTCGATAGTTTTTTTTGTCTTGATAAGCACCATGGCAAAAATGGTGAACTTAATATTTGAAAATAGATGATTAAAACTAAAAAACTACATGGAATGGTCAATAAATATAGAAAATACTCTCATTTTTTATGATTTGTAAGAAATAAATGAAAAATACACTATGCCACCCACTAACACTACGAAATTGCTTGAGTATAAAAAATGAGATAAGTGTGCCCTAACTTTATTAAAATCTCTAAGTTATGCATAAGTGATTATTCATATTAAAACTGTTAAAATTGAAGTATGAAATCATAAAAAATATTAAAATATTTGTATGACAAACAACTTATCTATAAAAATATTGATCTCTTAATATTGCATTTTGATTTCTCACTAAACAAACTATTTGACTATTTATAGATGATTATAGTGGACGCACATGATATTGGTTATATTTCTGACCAAGCTTGATATTTATGTTATTATGAGATAGTAGAATGTTGCTTAGTTGGATGATGATACATGATTGCTTAATATGAATTAGTTGAATGCATTTATATTTTAAACATAATAACATGTTATTTCAATTATATTATTGATTTATGGTTATCACATGATATGATTTAATTACTTACATGTTGTGAGGTGGATGTACAAGAATTCATCCCTTGAACGTACTGAAAGGAGATCATCATCGTAGAGAATGATGTAGATGGAGACATCGAAGGTCGATAGAGAGCTGACAAAACCCTGCCCATACCATAATAGTTAATCATGGTAGAAATGTATTTGAAAATAATTACTTATGGTGTGTTTGGTACTTGGTTGGAATATTGTTTTTTCTGATTTGTCTGAGTAGATAAAATTATATAAGTGAATTCCTTTGTGTGTTTAACATGTTATGGTATTAATATATGTAGAAACAATTTTAGTAAACGTAAAATTAAAATATGAGTTATTTATGAATTTTAAACTTTGTTATTTAAATTACTTAGATATATTTAGACGTTAATTTGGTTTAATTAAAAATATGAAATTAAGCATTTCATATTAAAATATATAAAAAAAGAAAATTATCTTGATAAAGAAAATAACAAGCAAAAACAATGAAATTAAAAAAAAAATAATAATTACAAATTTAGAAAAATAAAAAAATTTAAAGGGTTTAAATTTAGCAAAAATAAAAAAAGAAAAGGAAAAAAAACAAAAATATTTAAAAAAGGAAAGCTACGCTACACCTATTAATGAAAGGATTTTTCTAAAGGGAAGGCATGGTATGAAATTTGGGGAGTTGGGAAAGGGCTTAGAGTAACAGAAAAAAAAAAAAAAAAGATAGTAAGGCGCAGTATCAGAAGGAAAACAGTAGAATTTTCTGCAACCAAATTTGACAAGTAAGTATTTTCAATTCTAAGAATTACACAAATAAGAAAAAAGGATTTAATAGTAAATAATTGTAGTGATTTCAAACCAGTTGAAAAATTGAGCAGAAATTGTGTTATTGATAGACTATTATCAATTACAATTTTTGAAAACAAATAAATTCTTAAAATGGCATAGAAGTTGTAGTAAACCAGTTATTTCAAAGACTTAAAAAAAATACTTGTGAATAGAAGAGGGATCGATTTAGGGAGAGTAAGCAAAGTTTAAAAAAATTTAAAATCTTCTGTGTCGTCGAACTTATGATTTTAATTTCTCTTGTACATATTATGGAAAACACTTTTTGCACTTGCAACTGTGTAAAAACAATGGTGCCGGATTTTTGGTAATTTATTGAGTTATTTTAACCTGTATAATTCGTCACCCAGCTTGTATAACTGAATATAATCTATTGTCTTGCTTTTCCATCCTTATAAAATAATGGCATCGCCCTATATATATTTTCCATGAAAATCATTTTCGGATCATAATATGTAATATACTTGGCGTCGCTCCATATACCTGAACTATCCAATGTATTTTACTTATCAATACTGTGTTAGCAAAAGATAGAATTAACCATTCAATGTTCTTCCATAATGTTATTTTTACTTCAATGGCAACGGTTTTTCCTCTAGGCATAAAATAAGATTGGTCCAATATTACTTCTGTTGCATCGCTTTGCTAAGATTTGGCTTATGCTTTTAAAACTGTTTTGGACATTGAGCGTTGGAAGTCATTGTTAACTTAGATTGGTTGTTAGTTTGCTTCAAGAACAAAATTTGTTATATGAGGCGTTGACTTACCCTCAAATCCGCAATGTATTCTATTTAGGTCATAAGATTTAGCTTATGCTTTTAAAACTGTTTTGGACATTGAGCGTTGGAAGTCATTGTTAACCTAGATTGGTTGGGTGAGTTTGCTTCAAGAACAAAATTTGTTATATGAGGTGTTGACTTACCCTCGAATCCCTAATGTATTCTATTTAGGTCATACGATTGTTTGAGAAACTAAATTCTTTTGTCTAATCTAACGATTGTCAATAGGGCATCGCGCTATTTATTTTCCATCCGAGTTCCTTGAAACAATTATTTATATATATCCTTCATAATGATGCTCAAGTATGAGCATAAAATTATATAAGCAGAGTTATGTTAAAATAGCGATGTTAAATTAGTATTGGTTAAGTATTTAATAATAAATAATCTCTAGAATTTTAGTTTTGAGATTTCAATAGCATCGCTGGAATTTATGTATGTTTAGTTCCATAGCTTAGCTACAGTTTTGTTGGGTATTGAGATGTATTTTTAGTAAGCTATGAGCCGTTCGCTAAAAATGGAGAAACCGTGTTTAACTAATAAACTATATCATCCGCAATTATTATCATGTAGTATATGAAATTGAACGTAGTTAATTAATATCAGGGAATATTCCTGTTATATAGGCATCGGTCAACATCAAGAGAAGCTCTATAGAGGAAATATATAGTTATCCATCTTTTGTAACAGGGCTCATATAGGCTCTTTAAGTTTGATTTATGTGAGGTATAGAAATAAAATATGGTTTTTAAATATAAATTTTTGTAATCTAGTAAAAAGATTTACATAATAGCTATAATGAAATTAGTTTTGAAATTGATCAAATATATATAAGTCACGGGAAGTGGTAATACAGGGCTAACCAAGATTTTATCTCTTTGTGCGTAATTAGCCGAAACCGTTATATTTTATAAACATAACAATGTGTATGTGGAGTTGAATGGTTAAACATAGCTACCTCCTATCTGAGTTAAACTATTAGAGCTTTTAGATTCTTTAATGTGTGGAAATCGACTCTTGAAAATTGATATTTTATTAAGTTGTGTGTTTATGACTATTAGAGTATTTAGAAATATGGGATAGACCCTTTTAGTTATTATTCTTGGGTGGAATATTAACTAAAAATTGAAAGAATTGATGAAAGTGAACTTAGTAAATGATTGCTTATAAACCTCTAAATATAAACCGAATGTTAAATTGGATTTTTTATATTATTGGTAAAATGAAGTTATAGATTTTCTAGCTATTGTATGCAATGTGTGTTTCCATGTATTTACAACCACTTCATTAGTTAATTTTTATACTTAGTAGTTATGATTAAACATTGGACTCTGGTAATATAGGTTGCCATAGGATGTAGTTAACTAGAAACAAATTATATTATTTTAAAATCTGTGGTTAATTGTGTGGTTACTCGGGTGGTAAAATTGTATTCATTATTTCTAGTATGAGATATAATATAATGTAAGATTCATGCATATGTTTGATGAATTAAACATATGTTGTTATTACTCTTATGTTTAAGATGTCATACGATACATTTTTCAATAGAATGTAAGTTGTTTGAATCTTGTGGTTGAATTTTATTTGACCAATCTACATTGCTAACGTAGAGTAAGGAGTAATATGGAATTCATTCGCTAACTAGCATTACAAGCCAGATGAAGGTAGTTTGATCAAGTTATTTGTATGAATTTGATTAATCTATAGATCACTTTTATATTACTATTCATAAAGTTTTGACTAAAATATGTTTCGTGAGACATTATCATTTCATGAGTATGATTTACATGTATGTGTGATATCTTACAAAAGATTGAGTTTTATATGATGCATTGAATATTTAGTTAGTTAAAAATCATATAATACACAGGTACTTACTTGTCTCTTTGGATTCTCGTGACATCAATATCTACTCATCTATGAAGGGAGGTTCATTTCCTAATAGAATTTATGTGGAGGATCATTGGTCTATGGTTGGTATGAAAAAGTGATCAGAGGATGCTCTCCCTCCCCACAATAATACTACTTATCGAGATGACACTTGAGATTACCACAAATACTTAAAGTTTGAGAACTATGCTCTTAAGAAGCTGAGTATCTTAATTATACATTGTATTATATTGTATTTGTTATTAAAAATTATCATGAAGAGTTGTAATTATATATTGATGCATAACGATAGTGGTGATTGTGTAATTATATCAGATGAGATTACATTTTTATAAAGAACTATGCTCTGAAGACACTGAGTATCTTAATTATACATTGTATTATATTGTACTTGTTATTGAAAATTATCATGAAGAGTTGTAATTAAATATTGATGCATAACGACAGTGGTGATTATGTGATTATATCATATGACATTAAAATTTTATAATTACTTTCTATAGTGTCTTTGTCATACTATCATGATATTAGAGATCCATAATTTATGATGTAATATTAATTATTTTCTTGATTGCACACGAATACTTTCATAATCTCTGATAGACTCTTAGGATGTAGTCTATTTTTGTATAGTGTTTATTTAAAAAAATTTATATGCTTTTTTAGGTAGATCTCAATGGAGATGTTATATGTAGTATCAGAGCTATGGCTGAAACTCTAGGACCTAATGAGTTCATTGACATTTTCATATCTTTTTATTGATAAAAAGAAGGATGGTGAAAGTGAGAGTTTCTAGAGTGGGTCTTTCAAATGCTAGTGATAACAACCCTCCATTTAATCCTAGTCGATTTTTCTCTAAGTAGTCGATAAAGATGGATCGGATTCTCACAGTCATGAATGAGACCAAAGATCATATTACATTTTTGGAGTAGGTCATTCATGGCCATGAAGGAGAGGAATAGTAAGATGAACCTAAAGAGCATCTGACTGAGCAGGATAATCCACAAGATGCTAGAGCATAGGTTGCAGTGGAGTTGACTAGAGACATGAAAAAGGTGAACTCACCTAAGTTTGATGGACCTATTCTGGGTGACAGAGCTAGGACATGGTTGACATAAATGAAAAACTATTTCAAAATTTAAAATTATTTTGAGGTCACCAATGGTAGTTTGGGGAGCATACCAGTTGGCTGGCAAGATAGCTATATGATGGGCCAATAAAAGGTTGGAAATGAATTTGAATTTTATGACCACCACTTGGGATCAATTTATAGCTTTATTTAGTTCATAGTGGCTTTCATAGCTATATTTTGATCAAAATCTTACAAATTTTTAGAATCTAAAATAGGGTGATATTTCAGTAAATGAGTATTGAGAGTAGTTCACTAAATTATTAAAGTACATATCTTAGTATCAAGAGATGAGTGGTTCAGGATCAAGTAGTTTATCATGGGTTTGAAGCCCTGATTGATGGAGAGGTAGATATTTATGGACCTTCCACCATGGACCAGGTCTTCGAGAAGGTGATCAAATAGGAGCAGAAGCTAAAGTCTCTTTCACAAACCAAGGATAAATTTAAGAAGAGGTTTGAAAATTCCAAGTCAACCTTCAAGAAGAAGAATTAGAAATAGAGGATTGGAGACTGTAAAAAATAGTTTAAAAACTAGAATGCTAAGTTCAACAATGGTTTAGGAAACAAGAAATAAGGCAATGAATCCAAAGATGATTTCAAGGAAAACCAACAGAATGTCAAAAAAGGATGACTAGGAGGGTGTTTCATTTGTAGAAAGGATCATTAAACTCATGATTATCTGCAAGAAAATTTAAAGGGTAAAGGTCCTAATATTTAGTAGGGTGGTTTTTAGTAACACATTCATGCAACAATTGACAATTGATAGGTCAAATATCAGACATTACCAATTGAGCTATCAAGTAATTTATTTGACCATCCAGTTTCTATTTTGATAGAGACAGGGACCACTAAATATTTTATAGCTCCTTGGATGCTTAGTATGTTTACTAAAAGCGCTGGTATAATGGCAAACACATGGTCATTATAGAACATGAATGACACATGATTCATGGTAGATAGGTGTTTAGTCAAAGCAAATATTAGGTTGCTTGAATTCACAATAGTTGTGGATTTGTATGCATCACCTTTATGATCATATGATGTGATCTTAAGAGTCAAATAATTCACAAAAAATAAATCTAAGGTTAACTTTTACTTGAATGAGGTTCACTATCTTAATGATTTCATGAATCAGACACAAATTCAAGGTGAGAAGAGAGAGAGTTGAAGCTTATGCATATTTCAGTTATGTAGCTTAATAAAATTTAAAGAAAAAGGTGTAAGGTATTTATCTTCAAAATAAATGAAATGGAGGAACCTAAAGAACCATCTCTTGAAAACTACCCATTTCTTAGATATTTTCATGATGTATTTCTAGAAGAGTTATCAGGTTTCTCTCGTAGATGTGAGTTTGATTTTTATATCGACATCATACCTAGTTTAGAACCATAGCCTAAAGCACCATACAGGAAGACAAATATAAAACTGGTTGAACTAAAGGCTTAATTTTAGGAGTTTTTGGCTAAGGGGTTGATTAAGCTAAGTGTGTCACCATGGGGTGCACTAGTTATCTTTGTTAAAATGAAGGATGATACCCTTTGACTATACATTGATTATAAGATGTTGAATAAGACAACCATAAAAAACAGGTATCTGCTACCTAATATAGATGATATTTTTGATCAAATTCAAGGAGCAATAGTATTTTATAAGATTGATCTTTGGGTAGGATACCATCAATTGAGGATTTGAGATGAGGATATTCTAAAAACAATATTCAAAACTTGTTATAGGCACTATGATTTTACAATGTTATCATTTGGACTAACTAATACTCCAACAACATTTTATGAATATCATGATCAACATGTTTAGAGATTATCTTGACCACTTTGTATTAGTTTATTTGATGACATTCTTATCTATTTAAAGAATGAAGATGAGCACCTTCAACATTTAGAATTGGTTGAACAATAGTGATAGAAACACAAGCTATATGAAAAGTTATCCAAGTGTATATTTTTATAAAAAAAGGTGTAGTATTTGGGACACATTATCTCTACAAATAATATCTTTGTAGATCCAAAAAATATTAGAGCCATATAGAATGGCTAGCACCAAAGAATGTACACAAGGTTATAAGCTTCACGAGGTTGATAGGATACTACAAGAAGTTCAATTTAAAATTTTCTAAAATAGCTAACCCAATTACTTCCTTACAATGAAAGAACCATAAATTTTTTTGGTCAGTGAAGAGTGAACTAGCTTTTCAGGGGTTGAAAATAAGGCCTATCTCTGCACCAGTTTTGAGAATTTCAAAACCCAATGTTCATTTCTTAGTAGTCACATATACATCAAGGGATAGACTAGGTGGAGTTCTTATGTAGAATAGAGTATTAGTGGCTTATGAGTCATGAAAGCTTAAGTTATATGAAGTAAATTATGCCCCTCAAGATTTGGATCTTGCAGCGATCATTCATGCTTTGCAAGTATGGCATAATTATTTGTTGGGAAAATTTTTTGAGCTCAAAATAGATAACTTGGGACTCAAGTATATTTTTATCCAACCTAATTTGAATGCTTATCATAGATATTGGCTTGAGTTTACATTTGACTATGATTTTGATATCAGTTACATCAAAGGCAAAAAAAATAGAGTAGTCAATGCCCTAAGTCATAAAAGATGTATAATAGTTATAGCTACTATTAAGAGTACCTTCAGGGATCAAGTGATTGAGTTATATATAGGAGATGAATTTTATGATAAATTAAAAAAATCACTATTATAGAATGCTCAAAATCCTTGGTACAAAGGATTCATTTTGGAGAGTGATGAGTTATTATGTTACAATAGGTAGATGTATGTGTTAGATCGAGAGAATATGTAGATCATAGTACTTAAAGAATTGCATGATTCCTCTTATTCAAGAGATTCAGGTGTAACCAAGCTCATGACAGAGCTCAAACCACTATATTTTTAAAAAAGAATCTAGAAAGATGTAGCTGATTATGTGTCACATTATCTAGAGTGTAAGTGAATGAAAGCTGAGCATGTGCATCTAGATGGATTGTTACATCCACATGATATCCTAGAATGGAAATGATAGGGGCTTTGTATGGACTTTGTATAAGGATTGTTGATGTCATAAAACATGCATGATATGATCTTGGTAGTGGTTGATAAACTAACTAAGGTGGCTTACTTCATACCAGGCAATTTGACGGATGATGCACCTACCCTTGTGAAGATATTCATAAAGGAGGTGTATAGGTTACATTTTTTTTAGAGAAGATCATTTTAGATCATGATCCGAAGATGATTTTGAGATTTTGGATGAATTTAAATTTGATATTTGGTACGTAATTTAATTTTAATACAATAAACCACCTAGAGACTAACAAATAGAATAAGAGTTAATGAGGTGCTTAAGGATATTGTTTGAATGTATTGCATGGACCAACAATATAAGTGGGAAGATTATCTTTCATTGATTGAGTTTAAATATAACAACTCATACCAGTTAGCATGGAAGATAACACTATTTGAGGCACTTTATGGGAGGTGTAGAACCCCCATTAGTTGGGACAAGTTAGAGGACATAGTAGTCTTCAGACCCAAGATGCTCTTAGAGATGGAAGAGCAAGTTAAACTAATCAGACAAAGATTAACTGAGGCTAATGATAGATAGAGGAGTTATGCATATTTGAAGAAGATAAAAGGCATTTTACAATTGGTAATAAAGTGTTTTTATGAGTAAAATTGTAAAAGAGCTTGATTAAATTTGAGAACTCTAAAAAATCATTATTAAGATATGTGGGACCCTTCAAGGTGTTAGAAGTAGTCAATCCTATTGCGTATAGGTTTATGTTTCCACCATTCCTAGATTTTTTGCATAATATCTTCCATGTTTCATATGGTAAGAAATATATAGATGATCCCACACATGTGTTAGATTGGAATACTTTGTAGGTTTTAGATCTCAGAGTGGTCACATTAGAACCAATCAAGGTAATTGATATACACAAACTTTGTTTGCGTAATAGAGAGATGTCATAGTGCAAGGTCTAGTGGGACCAATAATCTGAGGATAGTGCTACATGGAAGGATTATGATGAATTTTTCAACATATTTTCACATTTATTTGCTTGATTAGATATTATTATATTATGTTATTTTTTATTGAACAATATTTTTATTTTAGAACATATGTTTGAATAAGAGTCATCTAAGACGATGACTAGCTTTAGAGGAGAAAGATATTACATTCTAATTCCTCATTAATCAAATTATTTGACTATTTATAGATGGTTATAGTGAATTCACATGATATTGGTTATATTTCTGATTAAATTTGAGATTTATGCTATTATAGGTAGTAAAGTGTTGTTTAATTGGATGATGATGCATGATTGTTTACTATGAATTGGGTAATAAATGCATTTATATTTTAAGCATAATAATATATTATTATTATTATTATTATTATTATTATTATTATTATTATTATTATTATTATTATTATTATTATTATTATTATGTGATATGATTTAATTATCTACGTGTTATGAGGTGTACGCAGGAGAATTCATTCCTCGAAAGTATTGGAGGGAGAGCATCATCAAAGAGGATGATGTAGATGATGTTAAAGGTTGATAGAGGGCTGGCAAAACCTTACACACACCACAATAGTTATCTATGGTAGAAATACATTTAAAAATAATTGTGTATGGTGTGTTTGGTACTTGGTTGGAGTGTTGTTTTATATGATTTGTCTAACTAGGTAAAATTATAGAAGTGAATTTCTTTATGTGTTTAGCATGTTGTGTCATTATTATATGTCAAAGCAATTTTAATAAAGGTAAAATTAAATTATGAGTTATTTATGAATTTTTAAATTTATTATTTAAATTGCTTAGATATATTTAGATATTAATTTGGTTTAATTAAAAATATGAAATTAGGTATTTCATATTAAAATATAAAAGAGAAAATTATCCTGATAAAGAAATAATAGAGAAAAACAATGAAATTAAAAAAAAGAAATAATTAAAAATTTAGAAAAATAAAAAAAGAATTAAAGATTTTAAATTTAGCAAAAACAAAAAAAAGAAAGCAAAAATAAAAATCTTAAAAAAATGGAAAGCTATGCTACACCTATTAATGAAAGGGTTTTTCTAAAGGAAAGGCATGGTATGAAATTTGGGGAGTTGGGAAAGGGCATAGGGTAACAAGAAAAGAGAAGAAGATAGCAAGGGCGTAGTATTAGAGGGAAAAGGGTAGAATTTTCTACAAGTGAATTTAACAAGTAATGCATTTTTAATTTTAAAAATTACACAGATATGAATAAGAAAGAATTTAATAGTAAACAATTGTCATGATTTCAAACCAGTTGGAAAATTGGTTAGAAATTGTGTTATTGATAGACTATTATCAATTAGATTTTTTGAAAACAAATAAATTCTTAAAATGGTGTAGAAGTTGTAGTAAACTAGTTATTTCAAAGACTTAAAAAAAATTGTGAATAGAAGAGGGATCAATTTAGGGAGAGCAGACAGAGTTTTAAAAACAAATTAAAATATTCTATGGCATCAAATTTATGCTTTTAATTCCTCTTGTACATATTATGGAAAACACTTCTTGCACTTCCAACTATGTAAAAACAATGGCACTAGTTTATTGGTAATTTACTGAGTTGTTTTAACCAGTATAATTCGTCGCCCAACTTGTATCACTGAATAGAATCTATTGTCTTGCTTTTCCATCATATAGAGTAATGGCATCGCCCTATATATATTTTTTGTGAAAGTCATTTTTGTATCACAATATGTAGTATACTTGGTGTCACCCCATATACCTAAACTTTCCAATATATTTTACTTCTCAATATTATGTTAGTAGAAGATAAAATAAGCCATTCATTTTTCTTCCATAATGTTATTTTTACTTTGATGACAACAGTTTTTCCTCTAGGCGTAAAACAATATTGGTCCAATATTACTTCTATTACATCACTTTGCTAAGATTTGGCTTATCCTTTTAAAACTATTTTAGACATTGAGTGTTGGAAGTCATTATTAACCTAGATTGGTTGTTAGTTTGCTTCAAGAATAGAATTTACTATATGAGGCATCAACTAACCCTCTAATCCCCAATGCATTTTATTTAATTTCTATTGTGGTGATTCCAAATTGGGCGATTTGGGTAGGTCATACGGTTTTTTGAGAAAATAAATTCCCTTGTCTAATCCAATAATTATCAATAGGCTATCACTCTTTATTTTTCAACAAACTAAGTTCCCTGATTTATATATATATATATATATATATATATATATATATATATATATATAAAATGATGCTCAAGTATGAGCATAAAATTATATAAGTAGAGTTATGTTAAAATAGTGACACTAAATTAGTATGTGGTTAAGTGTTTAATAATAAATGCATCGCTGGAATTTTAGTCTTGAGATTTTAATAGCATCACTGGAATTTAGTTGTATGTTTAGTTCCATAGCTTAGCTATGGTTTGGCTAGGTATGGAAATGTTTTTTATAAGCTATGAGCCGTTAGTTAAAAATGGAAAAACCATGTTTAACTAATAAACTATATCATCTGTAATTATTATCATGTGGTATATACACTTGAACGTAGTTGATTAATATCAGGTAAAATACCTCTTATATAGGCATCGATCAATGCCAAGAGAAGCTTTATAGAGAAAATATATAGTTATCCATCTTTTGTAACAAGACTCGGATAGGTTATTTTAATTTGATTTATGTGGGGTATAGAAATAAAATCCAATTTTTAAACATAAACATTTCTAATTTGGAAAAAATATTTTCACAATAGTTATAGTGAAATTAGTTTTGAAATTGCTTGGATATGTATAAGTCATGAAGAGTGGTAATATAGGACCAACCAAGATCTTAGCTCATTGTGCGTAATTAATGGTAATAGTTATATTTTATAAACATAACAATGTGTATGTGGAGTTGAACAGTTAAACATAGCTACCTCCTATCATGAATTAAATTTGTGAAGCTTTTAGATTCCTTAATGTGTAGAAACCAACTCTTGAAAATTGACATTTCATAAGCTATGTGTTTATGACTATTAGCATATTTAAAAATTTGGGATAGACTCTTTTAGTTATTATTTTTGAGTGGAATATTAACTAAAAATTGAAAGAATTGATGAAAGTGAACTTAGCAAATGATTGCTTATAAACCCTTAAATATAAATTGATTGTTAAATTGAATTTCTTATATTATTGGTAAAATAAAGTTATAGATTTTATAGATATTATATGCAATATGTGTTTCTATGTATTTATAACTACTTCATTAGTTGATTTTTATGCTTAGTAATTATGATTAAACACTAGACTATGATAATATGGGTTGACATAGGGTGTAGTTAACTGAAAACAAATGGTATTATTTTAACTTTGTAGTTAATTGTGTGGTTATCTGGTGGTAAAAATGTAGTCATTATTTTTAGTATGGGATAAAATATAATGTAAAATTCATGCATATGTTTAATTAAATATATGATTTTATTACTCATATGTTTAGCATGTCATGCGACGCATTTGCTAGTATAATGTAAGTTGTTTGAATTTTGTGGTTGAATTTTATCTGACCAATCTCTATTGCTAATATGGAGTAAGGAGTGAGATGAACTTCACTAGCTTAATAGAATTACAATGTCAGATAAAGGCAGTCTAATCAAGTGGTGTGTATAAATTTGATTGATCTATTGATCATTTTTATATTACTATTCATAAAGCTTTGGCCAAAGTATGTTTAGTGAGACATTATCATTTCATGCGTATGGTTTACATGTATATGTGATAACTTGTAATAGATTGAGTTTTTTATAATACACTATATGTTTAGTTAGTTAAAAATTATATAGTACATGGGTACTTGTTTGTCTCTCTAGATTCCTATACCATCACTATATACTCATCTATGAAGGGAGGACCATTCCCTGACGGAATTATTACAGAGACTTGTTTGTCTGTGGTTGGTATGAAAAAGCATTCAGAGGATGCTCTCCCTCCTTACAACAATATTACTTATCGAGACAACACTTGAGATTACCATAGATACTTAAAGTTTGAGAACTATGCTCCGGAGAAGTTGAATATCTTAATTATACATTTTATTATATTATACTTATTATTAAAAATTATCATGAAGAGTTGTAAATATATATTAATGCACATCGACAGTGGTGATTGTATAATTAGATCAACTAATATTGAAATATTATAATTACTCTCTTGTGTATGTTTGTCATACTCTCATGATATTAGAGATTCATAATTTATGATGTAATATGAATTGTTATCATGACTGCACATGAATACTTTTATGATCTCTGATAGACTCTCGGGATGTAGTATATTTTATATATGTGTTTATTTTAAAAAAAAATTATACACTTTTTTAGGTAGATCTTATTGGAGATGTTACACTTAATATAATTGCTTAATAATAAGCTTAACACTGAAGAAGTATCTGAATATCTCTCTCACATGAAAAATTTGAAACAAAATTATTGTACTATAGGGGTAAAATTGATGATGACATGTTGATTTTTATCACATTGCATAGTCTTCATTCTACATACACCAATTTTATTGGAATGCTATAACTTAGTGATATATTTAATGGTGCCACATTTGACTTTATTTATGATTTATTGACTCAGCATGAGTGATAATTTGTAAATAAGAATTTAGTACACTTATTGAAGAGGCTTATTAAATAAAGAATAGGTCTATCACATATACCATTGATATGTATAATAGTAATTTTATAAGCATTATTTGAAACAATCTCTAAGACATTCTTTGAGTCATTCTTCGAGACACTCTTCACACTATTTTAGATGGTCTCCACAACATTCTCATCGGCACTCTCTATGATCTTCAAAATGTAAACATCATCATAAGCATTCTTATTCATATGGTTTTTCTACTGATTTAACTTCTTTTGGATCTCGTTAGTATTAAAAAGAGCAAAAATATTTCAAATATGGTGGTATCAAAAATCTTGTAGATGTATGTCTTTCTCGATGACCCCACTCTCTACATAAAAATAAAATTAAGACAAATTATGTGGATCATTATAGTGTTGCATTTTCTATTTACTTCAATTATTCTAGTTATTCTAACACATCCTTTGATCAGGAGGCATCTTATATAGCCAAGGTCTATGGTCCTAATATCTTGTTTTAAGTGATAAATGATTCACCCATCTTATGCAAACTACTAGGCTCAAGAATGAGATTTATTGTAGTAGAATTTTTGGCTTATGTTATTGATTTCAGTTCTATTTTTATCTTTATATATCTGATATTTATGACATGGAGTAGACATGATTATTTGATTTTATTTCTCTGGCTGCACAACTTCTCACCTCTCACATGATAGGGGAGAGGATATAGTATTTGGTTGGTATTCAATCAACCGTCGATGATAGTACAAGTTGATATGGGTTGCTATCACCAATAGTGTTGAGTAAAGGCCATCATCATTTGTTAGACATCAGGGAGATGATATATAGAGTAATAGTTGTCACTTTGATAATTTTTTGGGTGGAGCTTTATGTGGATTGATATATTTTAATTGTGTTCTACTACAATATGATACAATGATCACAACAAATGGGCATGTTTTGATTATGTTCATCAGCCTCTTATACCACAACTTATAGGGTGGGCTTATGTATAGAGTGGCATCAATTTTGGTCAATACCAGAATGTACAAAACATCAGTTATAGTTCTTTCAGAGTTTTTTTGATGACTTTATAGTCATTGTTCCAATTATTTCATCTTATATACCCCTTTAGATCAAGAGAAAGTTTAATGGATTATTTATCCAAAGGTATTTATGTAATGTTCATTTTATTTTATTTGTACAGGTTGGTTATACCTATTAGTTGGTTTTCTTGAACCAACTTTTGTAAGTTTTTTAAAGCTTACTTGGTGTAAAAAAAAAAAATGCTTTAGATTGAATAAAACATATATCATTGTTTACTCCTATTCTAATCCCCAGTTGTAGAAAGTGAAGACTACACTCAGGGTATGCATGAGGTACATCAAGAAGTCAAGAAAATGCTTGAAGAGAGTGTTGAAAAATACAAGAATCATGTTGATATGCATAAGAGTGAAGTGAATTTTGAATCTATGGACATGATGTTGGCATATTATCACAAGGAGCGGTTTCCAAAAGAATAATATAACAAACCCAAGTTGAAGAAGATTGGACCTTAAAATATTTTGAAGAAGTTATCAGCTAATATATATGTGATTGAGTTACTAGATGGAGTAGAAATTTCATCTATCTTTAATGTGTCTGATTTGTACCTTATGTTGAAGGGGAAATAAGTGACAAAATGGATTTTTAGTAGAGGATTGGAAGGAGAAGCTGCCCTAAGGAGCTAAGGAAGAAATGGAAACCATCATATATATTTAAATTGGCAAGAATACATGAGGCTACGAGTACTATGAGTACCTAGTCAAGTGGAAGTATAGAGTAGCTAAAGACGTAACATGGATGAATGTATCTAAGGTTGCCAAACATGGAAAAATTATAGATTAGCTCACCATAGTTCATGAGTTGGAGCTCATGATCCTTTTCATCTATTTTGGATGTCTAATGTAGGAGCATCCATGGTGAATAGCTTATTCTCTATCAAACAAAAATAGTGTCTACTTGTTGTTTCACTTTATTTTTGGTTTTGTTGTGTGTTGTTTCGGTTTGCTTTATTGGGTTTTGCATTGAACCATTATTGCTTATTGTTCCCTCATGTTTTTATTCAAATTTTTATTTCAACATTCATATTGTAAAGTTATGGTTGCCTTGGTGGTTTTTTAGTCCTTATTATGTCTTGAAATGGTATAACATTTCCCAATAGTTATAATCAATATATAAAAGTTTGAAATGGTCTGCCAATAAACTTGGAGGCTCTTAGATTTAATAATGGGGTTTATGTGATTGATTATATCTAAAACACAAGTATTTTTTTGTTGTTGTGGTAATCAAAATTTTATGTCCCGATTTGTGCTTGTTGGATTCACCTTACATCAAAAATTATATTTGAGTATCACTTCCTTGATAAGGTCTTCGACCGTTTTCACTTAGAAATATTTTAGTAATGGTGCTTAGGTTTGCCAATTAGAACTATATTTGGTTGTTGTTTGGACCAAGCTTTGCAAATCAAGATTCTACTATTGATTAGGTCTTTTAAAGGTTCATGCTTTTGTGCTTTGGCAATCAGGGTAAGTTTTTTTTTTTTGGTATTGGTATTCATTTGAGCTCATTGTTATTGATAATAAGGTTTTATCCTTAAATATAACTGTGACATTATTTCAGTGACTCTCCTTTTATTTGTGAGAATCCCATGTAGGTCAACAAATGATATTCATTATATCCTCTAGCGATAATCAAAGTTGTTCTCCTGATTGGGTTTCTTGATATTCGAGTTTTACATAGTATTGTTAATTATGACTTCTTCCTTTAGTAAGACTTATTAACTTCGAGCCCATAGTTATATGTGAAGTCTGAGTGCTAATTAGGTCGATAGATCTAATGGCTTTGGCAATGAAGTTTACAGGAAAGAAAACTAGAAATGTCTTGGATTTTGGTGAGGATAAAAAATAGTGTTATTTTGATAAGTCAAACTTAATTGGGCCTTGGATTATTTAAAATATGTTTTGGCACCCTCAAATGCCCAACAGGGTCTAAATTTACATAAAACATTCCTTAAGCTTTTTCAAAAGCCCAATTTGGTCTACCTATGTATGTAAAAATAGGTTTTTGATATTTTATCTATGTCATCTTATTTTGTAACACTATAGAAGTGAAATGAATGATGACTAGATCATTCCAAGCCATATAATCTCAAGTGTTTACAACAAATAATATTACAAAATGAGAGATCTATAAAATAAAGGGTTGTAAAATGATATAAAGAAAAAAGTGAAAAATATCATATATTACATCCAAATTATTATATATTATTATAAATGAGAAGCTTTACATATATAAGCAATAAGAAACAAGGAGAAAATCATCCTAACCAATGTGGGTAAACACACAATAGGGAAAAAACAAAAATCACCTAGTAAACATGAATAACTTGCTTGAACACCCCCTCCACCTTCAAATGAAGCTATAGACTAAAAATAGGCAAAAAAAAAGTGGCATATACATGTTATATGAGTTTTGACAACAAGTTCTGATCAGGTACTCATGAATAATATATATCCATGATGTGGAGAAAGAGAGAAAACCCATAGGAAATAAAATCCCCCTAAAAACATTTAAAAGAAGGAAGGACAGGGGGTCATATGAAATCCCCCCAAGAAGAACTGATGTTGATATTAAAGCTTTTGATACTCTAATTCAGGCTCACAAGATGACTAGTGTTGATGTTGATATCCTCAGCTAGAATACTGTAGAATCTCCATCTGCATCGAACAATGTTTCATCCTTTTTCCAAAGGAATAACACCAATAATTTATTAGAAGTCTAGTTATTCCACAATAAAATATGAAAGAGGAAACATTACAAATATCTATGAATCATGTGCAAATATGAAGTGTAGCATAGGTATAACAAGATCATGCATACAAACTAGATGTAATGCCATGGAAGTCAATTGATCAAAAGAAAGACCTTGAACATTTGTTGAAAGAATGTCCATGGAAAGTGGAGTGTAATAATCAACAAGTGTACTCTCACTGGAACCACTATAGTCCTCCAAAGTGATAATCTATGGGGTTCAATATCCTATATAGGAATAAAAATAGGTTCTATAAATAGACATTCCAAGTCTAGCAGAAACTCATCCCATAAAGCTAGCTCAATGAAAAAAGAGCAATGTCCATCAAGAATGTGTCATCACAAGAAAGTATGGTAGGAGAGAATACATCATCATAAGAGAAAACATCTCTAATAGGTTGAGAAGGAGATGGAGAAGCATCATCCATATCATTGTCAAAAGATAAATCCTCACTAATAGGAGAAGAAGGAAGTGGAACAAGAGGTGGAGTAAGAAAGGGTTTAGAAAACCCAATGGGCTCAATGTCTTTCTCAAAGAAGGCTAAACTATCATTTCAATATTCCTTTGGTGATGTGGCATCCATAATATGAATGTGCAAGTTATCTAAAATATTAAGGTGAATCAAAAAAATTAACTCATATTACATGGATGCAATCCAGACAATATCTTCCTCATCTATGAAGTTGGGAAGGTCATCAAGTACCATTCTCCAAAAACCTTGTAGCTATAGGTGTATCTTTATTTTTATTTTTCAAGTAGTGTGATTTGAGGTTTTGAAGGTTTTCATTATCGAAATACAAGAAAGAAATTAGAAAGAAGAAAGATTGACACCGTCGGCACCCACGCCCCCTACCCCTGCCTTCCCCCTTCCCCCCTCCCAAAAAAAAATCCCAATTCAAAAAATGACAAGGAACAAATAAACCTCCAAAAATGTGTAAGCCTCTCACATAATTTGACACTTTATAATTAAGTGTGTTTTACACTATAAATGACCCCAATTGATGGATAATAAAAATATACATTTTTAAAAGGAACATAACTCAATTTTGTGTCATGGTTCAAAAGTTATAACTTTTACAATTTTGATGTCATTAAAATGGCTCAAATAAGTAAACATTGCACAAAACTCAGGTGCACTAAGGACCAAAAAATGATTTAACACTTCAATAAAATTTGGTTAGTGGGATTTGATTCCAAGACCTCCCATGTGACAATGGTCTAAGAAAAATGATTTAGCACTTCACATATTACATAGTTTGAGAAATTACTTTCAAATTTTGCTTTTAAATCACTTTTCAAGTTGGAAGAAGATGAAAATAACTCATTAATACTCACATATATGGAGGGTGCATTGAGTTTGGTGAAAAGTTTTTAAGAAAATATTTCCAATAATTTATTTAGCAGAATTAGACACATGTTGTCAAAAATAGGTGAAAGCCATCTTCAAGAAGACTCTTTGTAAGTTTCATAAAAAACTGGTTGACTAGACCTATTATGATGTCCTAAAAAGATGTAGGGTCTAACTCATAGTGGTACGGCTTACTCTAGGATGAAATTAGGCTAAAAATACTATCCTCTCCTAGAATCAAATCTCAATTTGTAGATTGTACGTTTTAAAACCAATAGAAAACCATACAACTATCTAGATGATGAAGACAAACTGTTATAGTGATGTTCAATCTGCCAAAAGAGTTGTACGACCTAGTCAAAAATACTTCTAACTAGTATGAGATAAAATTTGGTACTGTTAGCTAGATGTACCAGGTTTCAGATTTAAAAAATTAGATCCATATAGCTTGTGGTGAGAGAAAACCATATAGGGGACAAGTGTATGCCAACAAATCAACAAACATATTTTTTAGTAGAAGGATTATACACCCTGATCTTGGGAGATTCTAACAAAATTTAGAGGACATAAAAGTCGAATTTCTATGCCCCTATGCTTTCAAATTTAGATTTTGATGTATGTACGGCTTAAAACCATAAAAAAATGTGCATAAATTACATTAAAAGCTTCCAAAACAGACTTAAACATGGGTCTAACAAAATAAGTATATAATGGTATAGCCTAGGATTCGTTTGACTTGGTCAATGGCCAAAAGAATATAGATCACATATCCATATAAAAACACTTCCACTATGCCAAAAAGAAAGTTTGATATATAAACAAACCTTTGCAACAATAAACTCGTAAATGGATGGATGCAACACCCTCTGCTTTTATATCATAAAATGAACAATGACTACATCATTTCAAACTGCAAAATCTCAAGGATAATAGCTCTGTTAAACAAAATATGCATAACAAAATAACAAATATTATATATTACATCCAAACTTTTTCTATATTGTTACAATTGAGAAGCCTTCCATATATAAAAAAGGACAAACAAGAAGTAAAGCATCCTAACCAATGTGGGATAAATATACAATTAGAAAAAGAGGAAAAGCACCTACTTTAATAGGAAGATGAGAGGATGCATGGGAAAACTAGAGATCAATGCATTCCCGCCTTAAATGGCAAAATGGGGCTTGTAATGGGATTCTTCCTTCTGGTGAAACTGACACTAGTGAATTTGATATTGCATTTTTTATTTTCGCTCAATTTGTATTTGGTGAAGCGTTATGCTGCCAAAATTCATAATCAAAACATGTTATTATTTTCTGATTTCTTTCATGACAAATAAAAGGAATGATTGGTATGTTGAATCTGATGTTTTGTTTTCTGTTCTGGTTTTCATTGGATGTTTGTGTTTGCCCAACCTCACAACGTAATCGAAACGACTGTCCTTAGGTAGAAACCCGGACTGCGCGTATCATTTGGAATAAATTAAAGTCTAAGCACGCCCATTGAAATAGAGACTAATTTGATTGTTGGGATTCGCTATTGCGTTTCAAACTCGTGAGATTTGGAATAAATTAAAGTCAAGGCATTGAAATTTGTATGAGGTTGTTTTCATTCATTGTTTTCTTTCTTTAAAACGTCTCCATTGCCTCACATATGCAATCCTTTACGTCAGACACAGAGTCGTTCGCAATGGAAATTTGTTGGAGGCGGACCTGGAATTTGTCAGCCACATAATTTCCTGTCAAAATGAAACGTAAGTGTCCATCGTTTTACAGGACGAATTTGTTGGCTGTCAAGTTGCTTACATTTTATGTCAGCACTCGGGGAAAAAGTTATATATGGCGTTGGAATGTCGTGATCCACTTCCATAAATTTTAGCGAATACACGCATCTTTAAGCTGTCTCTTTAAATTTCTATTAGGTAGGCTCCTTCAGGCTTCCTTTGATTGTTTTCTTCGTTCAAGATATCTCCGTTACCTCACACGATATGCAATACTTTGACTTGTAAAATTGTATTTCCTAAAATAACCGATAATTAAAAAAATTAACTGTTTTTTGAATTTCTATTTTATAATAAAAAATTATTTTTATAAATTAATAGTTGTAGCAATATTAATTTTTACTTTCAAATAAGATATTAGTTTTAAGAGAGTGTATATATGTAATTGAAGAGTATATTTATATATTACTTAAATATGGTATGGTACAATGTTAATATGTACCAAAAAAAAAAAAAAAGTTGGAAAAGTTACACTCCACGAATATAATTTTATCGAGGGTAAAAATACATTAGAAAAAATTTAAAAAGTGGTCCAAAAATGATCACACACACAAAAAGAAACATCACATTAATAATTTGACAACAAAGTAGAGATAACAAGGAACAAATAACAATAAAGAGAACAATTTTGTGCAAATACTCCTCAGGTATAGAACCTTGAATTTCTGATATAACCTCTGAATCTGAATTATTTAAATGAAATTTATTATGAAGTTGTTACCAAATGAGTCAGGCATATTCTCCTTGCAAAAAAGATCACTGATAAATTTCACACCCCTTTTCAAAAAAGCCTTAACCCTTTAACCCAAGGGACTAAGGCACTATTCAAAGAATATGGTTTTGAAAAGAATAAGTAAAAAAGGCATTATTCAAATAATAAGATTTATGAGTTATCTTTTTCAATCCCATTACCTATTCTTAACCTTTAATAAGTATTAATATTTAAATCAAAATCACAGTGGAAAACCAATCAAAATCTTTTGTTGAGGATGTCTCTTCGCTATCGCCCAGATCATCTCCAAAGCCTCTTAATCCCACTTCTTCTTTCATTGTTGTGATTTTTGATGAGGAGGATACTAAGGAGGTGATATTTCATGAAGTTTTCTTCTCTTCCAATGACATCACCTGCATATTTATAAATCTCTATTGAAAAATCAAAGATTTCCATGCCTGGATCTCAAAGCACTGGTAGCCCCTTTTGCAAGGTAGGTTCAAAATTTATCCTAGCACAAAGAGTTTATTTATTGTTGTTTTTTATTTGTATTAAGAACAAGGAATTGATTCAAAGTTAGTTATAGAGTTTGAATCACCATCCTTTAATCATGAAACCTAGGTCTCCTTACTTTTACCCCCCACTAAACCCCTAAATAAAAGATCTAACCAGATCCGTTTACACTACCTTACATTCTAGTTTTGGTCTAAATCTAACTTTAGAGTCATAGGCAAATCCTTGTGAAATTTTCTACAAATTCACTCAAATATAACTTCCATTTGTCGTACTACCTTTACCTGAACACTGATCAATGTTGACACCTCAAAGGATCTCCTTGAGAAAATTGTCTTGCAAGTAGGTGACCGCTCATGGTCCTAATGCCTCAATTATAAAGGCTTGTTATATCTTTGCCATAGTTACTTTAACACATGCCATTTGACCAAAGATTGCAAAAACCTCAAAAGAAAGAAGGAAAATTCTTGGTGGATAGAATTCTTCCCTACTCACCTCATTGTCAATGCCCCTGATTTTGAGAGCGATGACTTTGATTCGTCTTCAGATAAATTTGTACTTTTGACTCATAATGAGGACCTTATATATTCACTTCACATAGAGGGTGATTCTAAAGTGGATCCACTCACTTTAGTTAAGAGGATGTTGGATTTGGGCTTAGAAACCCTTGGTCAAACTACCACTAGGAAAGCTAATCAGTAAATAGAAATACTAATGGCAAAACCAATGGATGTTTTACTGGAAAACAAATCGCAGTCCTTTAAATCAATTGAAATATGTATTCCAATTGAATAAAAAACTACAGAAGATAAGGATGGTGGACTAAAGTGTAGAAAAAGGAAAATAGTAGAAGATATGCAGTCTTGTCCTCCACTATGACCCTCCTTTCAAGGGTCTAAGAAAGGCAAAAGAATTGATCCAACTTGACTATAGGCCCAGGTGGAGATCTATTTTATAGAGGATGAGCAAAAGACTAGTAGAGTTTTCACGAAAGTGTTCCTAACTACAAAAGGGCTGTTTGTGGTAGGTTGATACCATTGTATGATTTTACTATTTTTTGGTCTCTGAGCATAACGTGTTGATGATTGTCTTCCCTACTTCATTGACGTTGGTAGAGGTGTTCCATTTAAGCATGAATGTTACATCTTTCTCTCTTTTGTAATAAGTTCTAGGATATTCCAAACCCGTTTCCTTTCACCCAATCAAATAAAAATATATTTAAAATATATTAGAAACATTATAATAAGAAATTTTGACATTGATTATTTCAAACTACATGATATCTAAAATGGATGACATGAATTTAAATTTCTATATTTTTTTTAAAAAAGGTAAAAATTGAGAAAAAAATATGTTAGTATTATGTAGTTCAACGCTTTCACAATCACTTTTAATTATATTATTTTTTTTGGTGAGATTTTTACTTGCGTGTTTAAGTCATTTCAAAATATTTTAACATTGATGAATCCTATGAGATGCATTACACATGCACAAGTAAATATCCCATAAAAATCAATGCTATAATTAAAAGCGAGGTTACTATAAGAAAATAATCAACCTCATATTTTGATACTGGTCTTAGCCTTATCATATGTTGTTGGATTTGAGGACACTAGGAAGTGGAGGTCTTCACAATAAGAAAAGTTTCCTTGGCTTGTGTAACTATTTATCTAACTAGGTACCAATCGATAAATGATGAAAACAAGGATAATAAAAATGCCAATAGGAGCCACTACCTGATACAAAAGATCCACTTGGTGGTGATGGTTAGCACTGAGGTGACAAATCATATGATCCACTTCTACCAACTTCACTTATTTCTCATGTTTCCTAGTGCTTGTTATTTATTATCTCAGTGCCCTTGGGGATTTATTTCATATTTATTTTTATAATTGGTTTAAATTTTTTTAAGTTAAACAATACTTTTCTTGATCCATAAAATCAATTTGAAATAAGGTTGGTTAGTATAAATTTATAAATACATATTAAATTTACTTAGTAAGTACCCTAGGAATTTTTATTTTATTATTTATAAAACAATCTTATTTGAAAAAACAACTTACATTAAAGTTCAATTTGCACACCCATATGATATCTTGTAATAAAATCCAAGTTACATACCAAAACAGATTTTGTACAACCACCTACATTTATGCAACCATCTGCATTTGTGAATCCATTTAGAGTCTAAAAGGTAAGTCTCTCTCTCATTTTCAATAACACAATGAAGAACATAAACTAAGAGGTACATTTTATTATTCATTTGTTCTTCTAATGTAATACAATGATAGTGATATATTAATATACAAAAATCTTGGTGTCTCTTTATTAACTTATCTTGACGATGGGAAAAGAAAACTTCCCACTAGCATTAAGTAATTAGTTAACTTGAGTGGAATTACCAAGGAGAGCTTAAATTTACCTTCATAGGAGTTTATGGTGTATATTTTTCCATCCTTAACCAAATGGTATTGATTATATCTCCTCCTGAAAATAACATCTCTAACATACATAAGTGGTTGTTAAAGACTATAACAAAAATGCCAAAAAGTGCAATATCTAGAACTACTCATCAATGAAATGCTCATTTATTGCAAACTTGACTTTGCACTTGGAAACCATTATATCTCATCCTTGTTTCACCCATCTTAGAGCATAGGAATTAGGATGATAATACATTTAAAACCCAAGTGTGTGTGTGTGTGTGTGTGTGTGTGTGTGTGTGTGTGTGTGTGTGTGTGTGTGTGTGTGTGTGTGTCAAATATTTGCTAATCGAATTTTATTGAAAGGAAGAATAAAAAAGAGCATCAACTTTTACCATCTTAATTTTAAAATTGATATATAAAATTTTAGAAGGTTCACCATTATCTTGAGCATGATTACTATCCAGTGAGTTGCAATCAATATTTTCTCCTTAAAGTGATGTCATGGCCTTTTTATTTTTATTTTCCTTGTTTTTAAATAGATGCAATTTGAGATACAACTTCCAACATTTATCTTTGGAATGACTATCAACATCACAATGCCCCAAATGTTGCTTAGTATCCTTCTTTGCAATAATATAAACAACATTGACCCCACATTTATTCTTTGTAACATCAAAATACTTTGAAGAGGAACAAGGACATTTATTCTCATCCATTTGAATATAGTGGACTTGATAATAAATGTCATATATGTCCTTTGGCTATGGAAGTAAAACAAGCCTCCTTAAGTGACTATGCATCTTTCCAACATACTTCATGAGGACATCAAGCTAAAATGTATCTTTTCCCATTTGAATTGCCTTCTTTTAAAACTCACTTGTATAGACTTGCACACTTTGGCCTTACTATTATGCTAAAAAATTGCTATTCAATAGACCTTTCCTCTTCATAACAAATATGATACAATTTATTCTTAATTAAAGTTTAAAATCATCCCATTTAGTAATTGGTAGTAGATTCTTGGCAACCAAAAAAATAAGATAACTCTCAAACCAAATTAGAGAATGACTGGCTAGCTTCAATCTTGCAAATGAATTTTGTTTATCTTCACTAATTCGATGAAAATTAAAGTATAATTATGATTGGGATAACCATCGATCAAGATTATCTACATTTACCTCACCTTCATGTGGTTGAATGTCAACTTTTTCCTCTACTTTGAATGGAGGTGGATCTTTGCTAGACTAGGGCTTCTCTTTCTCACGGTTGGAAATCTTAAGCTTTTCACTTGCTTTGAAAGTATCCATAAAAACTCATAGCTTTGCCATGACAACCTTCATAATCTTCCCATGCTCATTCATGGATTGAGATATGCTTGAAACATCCTCTTACATTTTTTGGAACCTTCTTTCATCATCTTTAGGTATCCTCTCATCTTTAGCTGTCGTACTTCTCACTTCTCTCTTCAAATTTCTTATACACATCTCTTGTTTTAAATATACTAAATCATCTTTTCCACTAGAAATTACTCCTCTTTTTTAAATTTCATATATCTACACAAATGTCACCAAATAAATTACACACTATGAAACACTAACCAAATCTGATACGAATCTAATCTATAAACTAGGTGGATATTGCACACTAAGTTTTGTTAACATAGATCCTATAAACTTTTAAAAAATCCTTGATTTATTAAATCACCATTTTCTTGATAAACACTCATTAAATGTGTTTAGGAATGAATTTACAAGTGATACATACTGCAATTAATATTGAACAATGAAAAAAATACTAAGTATAGAAAAATAGAATTGAAAGAGTCAGAAGATTACATTGTATAAACTCAAATCAAGAAATATCCAATAAGAGTGAGGAATATACTCCATTTTAGAAAACAACATAAAATCAAGATGAATACTTACTAAGAATATTTTTTCTTCTCTACAAAGACCCTATCCATACATTTATATACAACCTAAACACCAAATAGAGCTTGAATCGAAAGCCTAAAAGACTCATAAGAAAAAGAGAAACCATTTGTAGCCATTTATTGTACCACTTTTTTGTCTCCTTTCAAAACCACCAAAATTTACAGGCAAAAACCACTGTGCTGGTTATGAAACCATCGATGAAGCTTGAAAAACCATCGAAGCATTTTCATCAGCAATTCAAATGCACTAATTTCTAGAGGCCATAAATTTCACTTAAGAACTTAGATTAACATACCTGTTTTTGAAAATTCATATTTTTTCAAGAGGAAGAAAAATTAGCAATAAAATTGTACCTTTGATGACATATTAATAGTGTTTTAACCTTTGTGCCAAAACCTTTTTTTTTAGGTATTAGGGTGTTGCAACTTCTTCTTGAACTCTATCAATGGGTAATCTAGAAAAGAGTAATGGAAAAAAATGTTTCAAGTTAAATTATTACCCAATGAAATTATATAATTAGTTAACCCATGTGGCTAACATTACTGATCCGAAATTTGAATCACACCCTCCCAAGGATAATCTTCCACCTCCTCCTTCTAGGGTTACACCTTATTCTTAATATATTTGAATTTATTGTGAAGATGTTTTAATTGTATTGCTTTTTTGTTTCTTTGGATTTCTATGCTTTGCTTGCCCTTTTTTTTTTTTTGGTTTTGAGCCAATTTATATCCTCTGCCATGGAGTATGGATCATGAATACAAACTAAGCATCTATTATTGTAACCATCGATGTATATTGTTATTTTGAATTAATTATAGAGATAATAATGGATTCCAATAGTAAATAATAGGCACTTTGTTAGTGAATATTGCTAGTTTTTAAGCCTCATTTAAGTGCAAGCGAAAGGCTACTAGAGAATTGAAATGTGTGTGTGTGTGTGTGTGTGTGTGCGCGCGCACATGCACACACATACACACCTTCCAAGAGATGTTCTTCCACCTCTTCCTTTTAGGGATATGCCTAATTTGTAATGTATTTCAATTTATTATGACATTTTTTCTAATTGTATTATTTTTTTGGTTCACTGACCTTCTATGCCTTGCCAAATTTTTAAGCTAGTTTATATCCTCCAAAATATAATATGGACTGTGAATACCAATTGATCATCTATTATTGTAACCGTAGATGTATATTATTGTTTTGTATTAATTATAGAGATAATAGTGTGTTCTAATAGTAAATAATATGCACTTTGCTACTGAATAATGCTAGTTTTTAAGCCTCATTGAAGTGCAAGCGAAATGCTATTAGATAAGATAATTGTGTGTGTGTGTTTTTTCCTAATTATATTATTTTTTGGTTTGTTGACCTTCCATGCCTCGCCATATATATTTTTTTGAGCTAGTTTATATCCCTCGACATAGAATATGGACTGTGAATACCAACCGATCATCTATTATTGTAACCATCGATGTATATTATTATTTTGTATTAATTATAGAGATAATAGTATGTTCTAATAGTAAATAATATGCCCTTTGTTACTGAATAATGCTAGTTTTAAAGCCTCATTGAAGTGAAAGCAAAAGGCTACTAGATAAGATAATTTTGTGTGTGTGTGTGTTCTAATAGTAAATAATATGCCCTTTGTTACTGAATAATGCTAGTATTTAAGCCTCATTGAAGTGCAAGTGAAAGGCTACTCAATAAGATAATTGTGTGTGTGTATTAATTATAGAGATAATAGTATGTTCTAATAGTAAATAATATGCTCTTTGTTACTAAATAATTATATTTTTTAAGCCTCATTGAAGTGCAAGCGAAAGGCTACTAGATAAGATAATTGTGTGTGTGTGTGTTCTAATAGTAAATAATATGCCCTTTATTACTGAAAACTGCTAGTTTTTAAGCCGCATTGAAGTGCAAGCGAAAGGCTACTCAATAAGATAATTGTGTGTGTGACACACACACACACACAATTATCTTATCGAGTAGCCTTTCGCTTGCACTTCAGTGAGACTTAAAAACTAGCATTATTCAATAACAAGAGTGTGTATTATTTACTATTAAAATGCATTATGTATGAGTAAATGCATATATGTCAGTCCCATATGGAGGCCAATCTAAAGAACTTTAGAAAAATTAAAAAAGGGATTTGAACAAAGCTCCTTCATTTAAAAGTGCTTCGAACGAAACACCTTTATTTGAATCTCCACGACACACACACAATTATCTTATCGAGTAGCCTTTCGCTTGCACTTCAATGAGACTTAAAAACTAGAATTATTCAATAACAAAAGTGTGTATTATTTACTATTAAAATGCCTTATGTATAAGTAAATGCATATATGTCAATCTCATATGGAAACCAGTCTAAAGAACTTTAGAAAAATTAAAAAATGGATTTGAACAAAGCTCTTTCATTTAAAAGTGCTTCGAACGAAACACCTTTATTTGAATCCCCACATGAAAACTTCAAATAAAAGTACTTCCTTCAAAACACCTTTAAACGAAGGAGCTTTATTTAAAAAAACCCAAACTTTCCACCGACATGCTGCTAAGCGCAGTCCAATGAATTTATTTACACTTGAGATGATAAAAGGCAATCAACATGGTTTTCAATACAAAATGTTGGCTAACAAAGTTAAAAACAATCTGAAATGTGTTAAACACCAATGGCAAATTTATTCAATCTGCATCTCCTTCCCTATCATTTAGATATTTATTTTCTAATTCTTGGAAACTTTCAAGGTCCATTGAGAAGCTTCCAAATGAATACCCATACATGTTAACATATTTCCTTCGTCAGCCTCTTTATGCAAACCAAAAGCCCTGAAAATCTCCATCACATATTCTCAGATTTTGCGTTATTGCTCTGGGATTTGTTGGAGGGCAAGAACAACTATGAAAAATGTTGTCAGTGGAATCCATTGGGTTTGGTTCTGTGTTGGCCATATGATCTTCATCCTTCCACAATTATTTTTTGAAAATCTCCATCACATATTCTCAGAATTTGCGTTATTGCTCTGGGATTTGTTGGAGGGCAAGAACAACTATGAAAAATGTTGTCAGTGGAATCCATTGGGCTTGGTTCTGTGTTGGCCATATGATCTTCATCTTCCACAATTATTTTTTGAAGTCTAATCCACAGGCTCCTCAAGGTTGTCTATTTATTTATTTTAAGCTTTCATTATAATTCCCGTCCTTCCTTGCGGCCATGATCATTTTGGACCTTATGAATATTTAGTCAAATTCAAATGTGCAGCACAAAATATTAAGATAAATTGACCGAAAGCCTTTTTCTTGGCATTGAACAATTAAATATTTTTGGTGAGAACTTAAGAGAATGAAAGAATCGATAAAATCCAAGCCCATAAATCCTAGATATCGTGGGCCATAATTTATTTTGATGGGTGAATTTATCATATAGTTAAAAAAAATAATTTATAATTAATTATTAAATATATTTGTAATTGTTTTAAAAGTGTAAATTATGTTGGAAGGGATGGAAGTTTTTGTTTTGGTAAAGTGAAAGTTGTAAAAGTGAAAGAGGGTATATTGGTAGTCATAACACATCTGAAACCTATGACTGCTGAGTATTGTGAATTTGCACCAATTTTTAAATGCTTTCTATAAGTATTATGACAGTTAAATTACATTCTAAACTCATGATCGTTGATTTTGTCTCACTTTTTGTTCAGTAAGTATTTTAATCAACAACAATTTGATATTTTTTTAGAGGTGATAATGGAAAATGAGTTTGCGTGTTATTTCATACAATATGGCAATGAGATGTGTAGAGAGAAGATATTTTATTTTGCAATAAACTTGAACAATGATAAAATAGTGAAATAATGAAAATGAGCAAAATTATACATAACATATAAATGATGAAATATTTAAAAATGAATTGGATGATAATAATATAAGATAATAACATAATATTTCAAAGATAAACTCAAAGAAACCCATATTATATATCAATCATTAAAAAAAAAAAAAAATCCCAAACAAACCCAACTTCATAAAAATACAAAACTTAAAAAATTAAAATATAAAAAAGATATTCAATAATATACAAATCACTTCACTTATATAGTTAATAATAGTGTTAACTATCCCACAATAAAAATTGTGGCTTTTAATTTTATTTATATATATATATTTTATTTTTATTGTCATTCTCTTTATTGAAAATTAAGTTGCCTTCCTCTTTTGCAAAGTTTTATTTATATAAAAATGTTACGATTGAATATTGCGTAGATTACAAGTGGTACAAAATTTCGAGATACTTACGTATAAGGGATCAACCTAGTTACTTTTCAAAAGTTACATGCTAAATTTTTTATATTTTAAATTATATTTGTTAATTTAATTATTTTTAAAATAAAAATATCATTAAATATTTAGGGTTTTTACATTTTATAAAATAAAAAATATATTTTTTTTCAAAAAATAATATGGAATATTTTTACTATGTAACTTTCTTGTTTTCAAAAATAAATCTTATTTTAATAATTTTTGAAAAACATAAAATCATTAATTTATATTCTTTATAAAAATAATTTATATTTTAAATTTAAAGTTTAAATATCACATTAGTTCAAACTCATAAAAGCTTAGATTTTCAACTTATATCTTTTATGTAAAAATTCCAAGTTTAAAATTTAAAAATACATTTTTTTTCAAATTAAAATTAAAAATATTATAATTTAAAAAAAAAAAAAAAAAAATTCTCTAAGATAAAATGGATCCAGCATTATAATATTAATGTCATGTCCCCTTCTAATTGACATCTTTTCAAGCGGATGATTAGCCTATTATGCGACCCTCGTAGGCTGATAGAATGGATAGAGGGTCTTGATAGAGATGGGTTGGAATTCGTTCGGGCTCTTTCGGGCATGAATTAAGGGAGATATTAATATTTGATTGATTTAATCAAATATTAATTATTTGATCTAATTTGAATTAATTAGTAATTAATTATTAATTATTAATGATTGAGTCTAATTTGAGGATGCAAATTCTAAATTAAGACTTGGTCTAATTTTAAGACCCTAGTTCTAATTTAAGGGAGTCTAATTTAAGGGAGTCTAATTTTAGCAAGCACACCTTTGGAGGTGTATAAGAATCTCTCATGGGGGAGAGTTGTATTCATGATTATTGATATTGATTCTTGTTAAGAAATTCTTCTGTGAAGACTGAGCCAAGGGTTCCAGTATTCCATCTGCAGTGGAGAACGTCAACTCTTCATTGTGCGCGATTCAGAGGCTGTGAAAGATCAGCTGATCTATTGCCAAACTGCATTGAAGAACGTCAACTCTTCAGTGTGAGCGATTCAGAGGTTGTGAAAGATCAACCGATCTATTGCCGAATTGGGAGATAACTTCATCCAGAAGCTATCACATGTACTTACAAGTTTGAGAGATAACTTCACACAGAAGCTATCACGAGGGTTTACAGGTATTTTCATTATTTGGGTTTTGATTCAAGAATTATACAGATATAGATCTTTTGTATTAGCCCATAATTCTACAGATCAGGATCAAGCATATAGGTTGAGCAATATCAGTGGCCGTACGACTTCCGTACAGATCTGTGAAAATCCGTACGCATCTACAGAAAGTTTAGGTACTGACATCGGCGAACAGAGACTTACAGAGACCGACATCGGTCGACTCATCACTGACGTCGGCAAGGGGACCACTACAGGTCGACCGACGGCGGCAGTATAACCGACGTCGGCGACTGTGTTTTTTACACAGCAGGCCGAGACGTGCCAGATTTAGCCTAGTTTGCGGAATATTCAGGCTATAAGGCTGAACTTTCGATATTCTTTGTATACTTGACAGAGGATCTCTATTGTAAGCTTATGAGCAAATAAATAAGAAATTATACTGTGATTTATTCATCTATTTGAAGATATTTTGCAGAAATTTAGATAAGCAATTTGGAGCTTTTGTTTTGATATTCGAAGGGATATTACAGTGGTATCAGAGCTAAATCCTGCCATCCTGAGGGTTTAGAAATTTTATGCAGCCACAAGAGTTGCGACCACACGGGTATTACACACGCAGTAGAGCTTTGCTTGAAGGTACCCAGCTGTTAGAACAACAGCAAGTTATCATGAGTGACAGACGTGAGGGTAGCCCACCCAGGGGCCACAGGTATGATGCTGATCAGGACACCAGAGAATTCCACCGTGCTATGATGTCAGGCCAACAACAGATGAATCAGACACTACAAGCACTTACTACTATGATAAGGGGAATGAACGCAACCAATAGACAGAATGGGGAACAAGGAGATAATAGGAGTGCTACTATTAATCAGAGACCACAACGAACCCATTCCAGGACAGCAGGTAGACCTACACGCCCTACGTTTATTCAAGAGGAACCAGATGTTCCAGCAGAGGAGGAAGCAGGAGATCCCTCATTTACAGATGTTTACATGGCTGCAGATGAGGAGTGGAACTTATTACCTCCTCATGTATGAGAGAGGACGTCCCTTGATCGTTTTATTAATCTGAGGAGAGAGCACTACAGATTGGCTAGACAGGACATAAGACCTAGATACCAGAACAATGATCTTAAGCATGCTACAAGCAGGCTCACACTCGCGATGTTCGACGGAAGTGGTAAGGTCACAGCCCAGGCTTGGATCAGTAAGTTGGACACCTTCCTCACATTGCGTCCGATGGCCGAGGAAGATGCTATCAGATACGCAACACTACATCTTGAGGGAGTAGCTCACGATTGGTGGCACCACGGGATGGTGACACTCCATCATGATCAGATCACCTCTTATCAGGAGTTCGTGGACAGGCTAGTAGAGCGTTTTGACAGGAGGGATCCAGAGTCCTATTTCTGAGAGTTGGCACAGTTACGTCAAAGTGGCAGTCTAGAGTCTTTTATTGGTGACTTCCAGAAGTTATCAGTTATGGTTCCTGACATATCAGAGAGGCGACTTGTGGTACTCTTCATGGAGGGACTGACAGAACCATTGAGAGGTTGGATCAAAGGCTTTGATCCTCCTTCCTTACAGGAGGCTATGAAGAAGGCGCGTAGCATGGAGATGGCAGCCCCATCAAGTAGATCTAACTCCAGAGGTACTTCTTCATCCAGGGACAGTAAGGGGTTCAACAGGAACAGAGACAGACTAGGTTTCAACATAGATAAATCAGGTGTTAAGAATAATTCAAAGGCCAACCCAGCAGCACCATCGTTGGATAGAGATGCTCTTAATGATCTACGCAAGAAGAAACTTTGTTTCTATTGCAAAGGTCCATATGATGCTAATCATGATTGTCCGTTGAGGCCTAAGGGCAAAGCAAATCGGGTGATGTGGGCCTATTATGAGGATGAGGAATCAGAAGATTCTGAACATCACGATTGTTCCGAGGAGCCGGACGCTGAGGCTTCAGAGCCTAAGGTAGAAGCAGAGTCAGAGCTCCAGATTCAGGAGGCACATCTATCTAACATCCAGCACGAGGGATCATTCAGACTCTGGGGAGTTTTGGCAGGACAGAGGGTCATTACCCTTCTTGACACGGGTGCCACACATAATTTTATTGATACTAGATTTGTGGAGAAGCGTGGACTCACCACAGAAGAGTTTGAGGGCATTAGAGTTAAGGTAGCTAACGGTTACACCCTCAGATGTGAGCGGATGATCAGGGAGCTCCCATTACGCTTGAACAACTATGAGTTCAAGGCGGATTATTATGTGGTCAACATGGGAGATATAGACTTGGTTTTGGGCATGAAGTGGCTTCATTCCCTTGAAGTAGTCACTCTTAATCTTAAGGATATGGAGATCCGTTTTGATGTAGATGGGAAGTCTCACATTCTCAAAGCAATACGGGAGGGCAACATCAAGACTATTTCTTTACATCGGATGGAGAGGCTCATGCGACATGACATGGTAGAGTGGGCTGCCGAGTGCACATTGACACCAATACAGGAGGGACAGCAAAAGAGTGAGTATCATCCTGACATTCAACAGTTGAGAATCAAGCATGATAAAGTATTTAGTGACATTCCACCAGGGAGACCTCCAGACAGGGGCATTGAGCACATTATTGAGCTTGAGGAGGGCGCTAAGCCCATTATGATTACTCCATATAGGCATCCTAGGCGGTTGAAGGATGAGATCGAGAAAAAAATTAAGGAGTTACTGGCTATGGGTCACATTCGGCCTAACAAATCACCGTTTGCTTCTTCAGTTGTTCTAGTAAAGAAGAAGGATGGCACCCTACGCATGTGCATTGACTACAGAGCCCTAAATAAGAGAACCATTAAGAACAGGTATCCTATTCCTCGTATTGACGAGCTTATTGATGAGCTTCATGGTTCACATTACTTCACAAAGATAGACTTAAGGTCAGGGTATCATCAGATTAGGGTTCGCGAGCAGGACGTGGAGAAGACAGCCTTTCGTTGCCATTGTGGACACTATGAGTTTATAGTGATGCCATTCGGGCTCACTAATGCACCAGCAACATTTCAATCCACCATGAATAGAGTCTTCCATTCACTCCTGAGGAGGTTCGTACTTGTCTTCTTTGATGACATTTTGATATACAGTAGGACTTGGCAGGAGCATTTGGCTCATCTGGAGACTATACTCAGCATCTTGGAGAGGGAATCCTTGTACGCCAAGGAGTCCAAATGTGATTTGGGGATGACCGAATTGTTATACTTGGGTCATATTATCAGTCTAGGGGGAGTGCGGATGGATCCTGAGAAGATCCGCGCTATCATAGATTGGCCTATTCCGACAAACCTAACACAGCTAAGGGGATTTCTAGGTTTGTGTGGATTCTATCGGAGGTTCGTGAATGGTTATTCACGACATGCAGCTCCTATGACAGATTTGACTAAAAAGGGGGCTTTTTGTTGGACACCTGAAGCACAAGAGTGTTTCGAAAGGTTTAAGGGGTTGATGACTACGTGCCCAGTTCTGGCACTACCTGATTTTTTGAAGCCATTCGAGCTTCAGTGCAATGCTTCAGGTGAGGGCATCGGAGTGGTACTTATGCAGGACAAGCACCCCATAGTATATGAGAGCTGTAAGCTCAGGGGACCAGAGAGACTATATAGCATATATGATAAGGAGATGCTCGCTATCATGCATGCCTTAGCAAAATTTAGGCAATATCTCGTGGGTAGCAAATTTTGTATCAAAACGGACCACAATAGTTTGAGACATTTCTTGGGGCAGCGAGACCTCAATGATCGTCAGCAGAAGTGGGTGAGTAAAATACAAGCATATGATTTTGATATCTCTTTCATTAAGGGCACCCAGAATGTTGTGGCCGATGCTCTTTCACGCAGGTCGTATTTGAGTACCATGGTCCACATTACCGAGGATTGGCGACATATGATTGTGGCAGAATATGCCAAGGATACATGGGCGTCTAGCATTGTTGAGGGATCGACGGTTGACACCAGATATACTCTTGTGAATGACTTGATCATTTACAAGAACAGGGTTTATTTGATCCCAGGATCATTGATGAAGAACATTATCATGCGAGCTTTTCATGATATACCTACTGCAGGACATCCCGAATATTTTAAGACTTATAGACAGGTTAGGGAGAGATTTACATGGAAAGGCCTCAAAGCAGATGTTCTTCAGTATGTACGTGAGTGCCCTGTTTGCCAGCAGAACAAGCAGGAGAACACGTACCCAGCAGGATTGTTGCGGCTACTTCCAATTCCTGACAGGAAGTGGGAGTGTTTGTCGATGGATTTCATTACGGGCTTACCTAAAGCCCAACGATGAGATTGCATATATGTAGTTGTGGATCGGTTAACGAAGTATGCCCACTTCTTTCCGATTACTACCACACATACAGCTACACAGGTAGCAGAGGTTTTCTTTCGAGAGGTATTCCGACTGCGTGGATTACCTCGGAGCATAGCGAGCGATAGGGATAGTCGGTTCCTGAGTCACTTCTGGCAGGAGGTATTCTGACTCTGTGGGACCGAGCTTACACCAAGTACCAGCTACCACCTGCAGACTGATGGACAGACGGAGATAGTGAACAAATGGGTGGAGGGCTACCTCAGGAACTACATTGCAGGGCAGCAAAAAGCTTGGGTCAAGTGGATTCATTTGTGCGAATATTGCTATAACACGACTTTCCACATGACCATTCAGATGTCTCCTTTCATGGCATTATACGGGTATGAGGCACCGATTTTTCTAGATTTGCTACTGAGCGACAATAGAGTGCCGAGTGCTGGAGACTTACTGCAGGAGAGTCAGGATACTATGAGGACTCTCAAGGAGAATATTGCTAAGGCACAGAATCATCAGAAGCAGTATGCAGATCAGCGGAGGACCGAGAGATCTTTTGAGGTAGGGGATATGGTCTATCTTATGCTGCAGCCTTACCGACAGTCTACTCTTAGGAAGAATGGGGCAGAGAAGCTCAAGCCACGTTACTATGGTCCTTTCAGGATCCTGAGGCGCGTTGGAGAGGTGGCTTATGAGCTAGAGCTTCCTACAGAGAGCAAGGTACACAATGTCTTCCATGTATCACGCCTCAAAAAGGTGTTAGGACACCGTGTGATACCTTCTACAGTTTTACCTCCCTTAGATGATGAGGGAAAATTGATCTTAGTACCTGAGTCCATCTTGGAATCTAGAGAGAGACAGTTGCGTCGAAGGACTATCAGGGTATATTTGGTAAAGTGGAAAGATTTGCCAGTTGAGGATGCGACATGGGAAAGCGAAGATATTCTACAGCATCCAGAGTTGAGATTGCTTGAGGGCAAGCAATTTTAGGAGGGGCGGACTGTCATGTCCCCTTCTAATTGACATCTTTTCAAGCGGATGATTAGCCTATTATGCGACCCTCGTAGGCTGATAGAATGGATAGAGGGTCTTGATAGAGATGGGTTGGAATTCGTTCGGGCTCTTTCGGGCATGAATTAAGGGAGATATTAATATTTGATTGATTTAATCAAATATTAATTATTTGATCTAATTTGAATTAATTATTAATTAGTAATTAATTATTAATTAATTATTAATTAATTATTAATTATTAATGATTGAGTCTAATTTGAGGATGCAAATTCTAAATTAAGACTTGGTCTAATTTTAAGACCCTAGTTCTAATTTAAGGGAGTCTAATTTAAGGGAGTCTAATTTTAGCAAGCACACCTTTGGAGGTGTATAAGAATCTCTCATGGGGGAGAGTTGTATTCATGATTATTGATATTGATTCTTGTTAAGAAATTCTTCTGTGAAGACTGAGCCAAGGGTTCCAGTATTCCATCTGCAGTGGAGAACGTCAACTCTTCATTGTGCGCGATTCAGAGGCTATGAAAGATCAGCTGATCTATTGCCAAACTGCATTGAAGAACGTCAACTCTTCAGTGTGAGCGATTCAGAGGTTGTGAAAGATCAACCGATCTATTGCCGAATTGGGAGATAACTTCATCCAGAAGCTATCACATGTACTTACAAGTTTGAGAGATAACTTCACACAGAAGCTATCACGAGGGTTTACAGGTATTTTCATTATTTGGGTTTTGATTCCAGAATTATACAGATATAGATCTTTTGTATTAGCCCATAATTCTACAGATCAGGATCAAGCATATAGGTTGAGCAATATCAGCGGCCGTACGACTTCCGTACAGATCTGTGAAAATCCGTACGCATCTACAGAAAGTTCAGGTACCGACATCGGCGAACAGAGACTTACAGAGACTGACATCGGTCGATTCATCACCGACGTCGGCAAGGGGACCACTACAGGTCGACCGACGGCGGCAGTATAACCGACGTCGGCGACTGTGTTTTTTACACAGCAGGCCGAGACGTGCCAGATTCAGCCCAGTTTGCGGAATATTCAGGCTATAAGGCCGAACTTTTGATATTCTTTGTATACTTGACAGAGGATCTCTATTGTAAGCTTATGAGCAAATAAATAAGAAATTATACTGTGATTTATTCATCTATTTTAAGATATTTTGCAGAAATTCAGATAAGCAATTTGGAGCTTTTGTTTTGATATTCGAAGGGATATTACAATTAATATAACAAAAACATTAAAAAATATACAAAGGTAAATTTAATACAAATATAGTTAAATTAGTAAATAAAATATCTCGGCTTCCTATTCAAAAGGTCAACAAGTGATGTCAATGACATGAATACAAATTATTTAAAAAATAAATTAAAATTTAATTGGTAAACAAAAATATAAAATAAATGTTTTGGCACTTTTAAGACAAATAAAGAAGATTGTCGTAGGCTCAGCAAATTATTTATTCCTTTCCTTCAAACATTATCAATTCTTGAAAAAGAGGATGTGAGGTTCTCAAACATAGTTATCTTAGGTGATGTAAGTTCAAATTGCCCACATGATATTTAGGTGGCCTATAACCTCAATAGGCATGTGGCGAGTTTTTGATCTTACAAATATGAAATATATAGTATATTTAAGTTTAACTAAGTTTCAATGGTGCACATTTGAACATTATTCAGATTTGGTATATTTGAGGGAAAAATTCATAATAATTTCGTGAGTAAGAGAGAATAAATTATAATTCTAGAGTAGTAAATATTAAAAATTAGTTTATTTAGGTATGTGAGAGTATTAAAATCTAACTTTACTCAATACATTATTACATTCAAGATTTTAAATTTTTATATTTTTTAGAGTATATAATTGATCAATATGATTTTTTTCTTTTTTATTTAGTGAAATCATTCCAAATATTTGTTAATTTTTATATAAGATAAAAGCGTCAATAGTCTAAGTTTTAACTTATCACTTCTCATTATGTTGACAAAATAAAATGGTGATCATGGATACTTATTTTAAATATACACATGCAAGATTCAAAACAGAATTTTTTTTACTATATTTATGCTCATTTTGATTATCAGAATAACTAAGTTATAAAAGAAGTAATCTTAAACTCAAAACATATATATTCACAATCATAGCAAGTTTATGATTTTAAGTAAATTAGAATTTTTAACCTATTCAATGTTGAGTCAATCTTTATTTAGTCCAATTTTATTTAGAATAGTTCTCAAGTTTTTAAAAAATTCATACTTTTAACTATTTAAAAATCATTTTATTCCAAGAAATAGGTAACATGAGCTACAATTTAAGTGTTGTGCTCAAGATTGATCTTATTTAAATATAGTAATAATGACAATTACTCCAAAATATGGTTGTTTTTCTTTCTCCATTATCTATCTTCTCAAAGCATTGGAATTTATGTTGACAATGCTACAATATTGATAGATGATACTAAACTCAATACTTCACTTCAACTCATGCATCTAAACATAGATGTTCAAACTATCAATTCAATACAAAATTTTCTTTGTAGTAGAATATAATATCATTTTAAAAACAACTAAAATTCCCACCTAGCTACACTAAAAATAAATCATCTCAAGCATTCCAAAATGACATAATGGTCTATTCACTCTATGTTATAAAGGATTACAATGATAGTGAGTATTACAAGATTCAATATAGCCATGCATGTTTGTGTAGTTATAAAGAAAAGATGCATAATTGCACATTATTTTTACAAGTAATAAATTAAGCATTCTTATCAAATATAAGCATTTTTATTATTTGTAACTAATCGATCAACAAGTGACTTCAACAAAATAGTTTTAGATCTAGCTTTGTGGGATGGGAAATTCACTTGGAACAATAAGATGCAAAAAATACAAGTATATTCATCCTACCCTAAATGGGCACAACTTAATTGTTTTTTCCGTTATATATTTTGATTTGTAGAGAATGCCCATTTAGTTTAGAGTTAATTTCAACCCTAGATCCAAATTTAGAGGATCTGACATCCAACTAGTGGAAATCTTGAATTAAAGTTTCCAAGACATATTGCCTAGTATAAAGGATAGAGTGGAAAGTAAACTACATTATTAAAAATAGGAGTGTGTGGAAACATTTTATAAAACAACACAAAGGTTTTGGTTAATCTAGAAATATTTCAAATGAAATTTGGAATACAGTCAATGAATTATCCTAGAGAAAAATTTGTTGACAAAATTTGATAAAAATTTGTGTTTAATGTTTTATGAATTTAATAGTAATTTTCTTCATTATAATTTTTCATATATTATGTTGACCTCTTTGATTGTATATTTAATTATTATTTTTAAGTAAATGTTTTAGATTTTTTTTTCAAAAATTGTAGCTAATTCATTTTTTAAATAAAAAACAATGCAAATGGGATATTTGCTTAGCGATATGATATTGAAATAGAGAAATTAGAAGCAATATTGAAAGATCCCGACATTCAAAATTTTTACATAATTTATTGTGAAAAATATTTTAATAGACTTGAAAAAGTTTCAAGAAACCCTAACAACACACACCCTTTTCAATCCATAAAATCTTTATAAATTCAAGCAACAATTAAAAGATAGTGTTTTGGGAATAGTGGGATTCAAAGAAGTAGGGAATCTTGTATCAAAACATATGATTAATTTTTTTTTCCTAATTACAGTGGACAATCTAGGGTACTTGAATACGTAATAGTAAAATGTAAGTGTGATTGTATGACAAGCTTGATATGCCCTAGGTTTGTTGCTCTACATGGACAATATCCAAATAATGACTAGATTCTTCTATATTTTCCTCAATAGTTATACGTTGAGGTTCACTTAAGCCTTAATGTCAATTATTATGATATCCCTACATAATGTGGCCAAATTTCAAATGAAATTTGGAATGGAGTCAATGAATTATCCCAGAGAAAAATTTGTCAATGAAATTTGATAAACAATTGTGTTTAATGTTTTATGAATTTAATAGTAATTTTCTTCATTATAATTATCCATATATTATGTTGACCTCTTTGATTGTATATTTAATTATTTTTTTTGGGTAAATGTTTTAGAATTTTTTTCCAAAAATTATAACTAATTCATTTTTTTAATAAAAAACAACGCAAATGAGATATTTGTTTAGCTATATGATATTGAAATAGAGAAATTAGAAGCAATATTGAAAGATCTCAACATTCAAACTTTTTACATAATTTATTGTGAAAAATATTTTAATAGACTTGAAAAAGTTTCAAGAAACCCTAAAAACACACACCCTTTTCAATCCATAAAATCTTTATAAATTCAAGCAACAATTAAAAGATAGTGTTTTGGGAATAGTGGGATTCAAAGAAGTAGGGAATCTTGTATCAAAACATATGATTAATTTTTTTTCCGAATTACAATAGACAATCTAGGGTACTTGAATACATAGTAGTAAAATGTAAGTGTGATTGTATGACAAGCTTGATATACCTTAGGTTTGTCACTCTACATGGACAATATCCAAATAATGACCAGATTCCTCTATATTTTGCTCAATAGTTATACGTTGAGGTTCACTTAAGCCTCGATGTCAATTATTGTGATATCCCTGCATAATGTGGGCAAGGGAAGGGAAAAATGAAAGATAAAGATACTTATAGACGTAAGGGAATACATCCACCTCCTAACACTCGTTAACTTGTAGGAGATAAATATCAATTTTTTTTACTTAGTTTGGATCAAGTAGCAGCACATTTTTTTATCGCAGGGTAGGGGCACGTAATAGAGGGTGTGGCAAACATTGCTTGTCACAAATAAGAAATTTCATGTTATAAACTATTTGATTATCCATAGATATTTATAGTTGACAAATTATGATTTGGTTATTTTAATTAAGCTTTGAGATATATGCTATTATGAGACATTAGGATATTGCTTAGATTACATGATTATATTGCTATGAGTTAGTTGTAGTGTATATGTTTACATTACAAACATGCTGATTTGTTATTTTAGTTACATTTTATGATGTATTGATCTAAATAAATTTGCATCCTTCTTAGTTCCCATGACCTCCTAAAACTAGTACAGTGTTGAGAGTATTTCGAGAACTTTTTAACCCTTATTAGAATGCGTAAAACAGACATTATATGCTGTAGATATCATTGGTCAAAGTTTGGATTAAAAATTGGTCAACTATCAATAGTGACATGGATGCGTGTATGGTTGCTAAGTGGACCAATCAACATGTGACACGTGGTAGTGAAGTGGTAAAAGGGTGTTTATTTTCACCTCCAATATTCGACACTCATGTTTCCTTAAATGAACCTCATTATTTGTTGGTTGAAGGCCCTTAGTAAAAATCGACACACTCTTTTTATAGAAAGGTGTCTTTACCTCTAAGTCTTCATATTACCATTGTGATGTAGATCTCAACATTCAAACTTTTTACATAATTTATTGTGAAAAATATTTTAATAGACTTGAAAAAGTTTCAAGAAACCCTAAAAACACACACCCTTTTCAATCCATAAAATCTTTATAAATTCAAGCAACAATTAAAAGATAGTGTTTTGGGAATAGTGGGATTCAAAGAAGTAGGGAATCTTGTATCAAAACATATGATTAATTTTTTTTCCGAATTACAATAGACAATCTAGGGTACTTGAATACATAGTAGTAAAATGTAAGTGTGATTGTATGACAAGCTTGATATACCTTAGGTTTGTCACTCTACATGGACAATATCCAAATAATGACCAGATTCCTCTATATTTTGCTCAATAGTTATACGTTGAGGTTCACTTAAGCCTCGATGTCAATTATTGTGATATCCCTGCATAATGTGGGCAAGGGAAGGGAAAAATGAAAGATAAAGATACTTATAGACGTAAGGGAATACATCCACCTCCTAACACTCGTTAACTTGTAGGAGATAAATATCAATTTTTTTTACTTAGTTTGGATCAAGTAGCAGCACATTTTTTTATCGCAGGGTAGGGGCACGTAATAGAGGGTGTGGCAAACATTGCTTGTCACAAATAAGAAATTTCATGTTATAAACTATTTGATTATCCATAGATATTTATAGTTGACAAATTATGATTTGGTTATTTTAATTAAGCTTTGAGATATATGCTATTATGAGACATTAGGATATTGCTTAGATTACATGATTATATTGCTATGAGTTAGTTGTAGTGTATATGTTTACATTACAAACATGCTGATTTGTTATTTTAGTTACATTTTATGATGTATTGATCTAAATAAATTTGCATCCTTCTTAGTTCCCATGACCTCCTAAAACTAGTACAGTGTTGAGAGTATTTCGAGAACTTTTTAACCCTTATTAGAATGCGTAAAACAGACATTATATGCTGTAGATATCATTGGTCAAAGTTTGGATTAAAAATTGGTCAACTATCAATAGTGACATGGATGCGTGTATGGTTGCTAAGTGGACCAATCAACATGTGACACGTGGTAGTGAAGTGGTAAAAGGGTGTTTATTTTCACCTCCAATATTCGACACTCATGTTTCCTTAAATGAACCTCATTATTTGTTGGTTGAAGGCCCTTAGTAAAAATCGACACACTCTTTTTATAGAAAGGTGTCTTTACCTCTAAGTCTTCATATTACCATTGTGATGTTTTTAATTTATAATGTTTTTAGTTTTTACTTATATATACCTCAATCTTGTTTACACATTGCATGTGGGATTAATAATCCCAATATTTTAAATCATCTAATTAATTCCAAATCACATACCGAGTGTATATGCCAAGCTCAAGACACTTGCGTATGCCAACCTCAAGACACTTGCGTATGCCAAGTTCAAGATATTTCAGCTCAACCGAGCTCATATCCTTATCTACATGGATGTGCCACCTCAAAGACTGAGCTCGAAGCTTCTAAATCAAACCATGCAAAATGGCGAGATAGACGTGGTCGAAGCCATGGATAAAAAGTTTACCTCAATACTATTTAAATCCTTTCTTATACTCTATCCCGATGAATGTGGGATTAAATTCCCTACGAGGAGATCCATGCCGAGATTGATGGTCAAACCCACGACCTCCTTCTGGTAAAAGGTAAACCCGTTAAGTCAGGTCATTCGGGTTTGTAATATGAATGTGTGACTTCATATTTGGGTAGACAGAGCTGAGCCGAGCTTGGAGATTAATGTATCTACGTTCTAAAGCCTTTTGGCCATGAATGCATAGTATATGATTGCAGGCCTGGTATATGTTATTATACAGTCCCGATGTCCTGAATGGAGGATGGAAATACAATCCGGAGCCAGGAGGATAGACACCTTTTGAGGGATTTTGAATCCGTGGGCGAGGAGGTGTCTACGTTGAAAGGCTTTTTGGCCATGGACGCCAGGTGATATGATTACACAGTCCAGGATCGAAAATAGAGAAGCTCACCGTTGAACGAGCTGTGCAGCATGGAATATACGTGCCTGTACATAGATAGAGGTCCCGATAGAGGAAAGAGATCGCCAATTTTATAATGGCCTTAGGCCATGGAGAATGGTGTATAACTTCAAGGACCGTTAGTCATGGGTGAGGGATAATCACTTGCAGGACAACACGTCTATTTTGGCCTTCGAGCCATGGACGATTGTGATACATTTGTAAAGGACAAACTCGAGCCGTTTTTTGATTATGCATCGGTTTTATAAGGCCCGAGACCGAGTCTGGATTGATGTTACGCCTATTTGGAGGGCTTTTTGAACCCTGGGTGAACGTTGTATGGTACTCGGTTGCAGAACCGAGATGGGAAAAGGGATTTTAACCCGGAACCGTAATAATAGGCACCCAACCAATTAGGCTCGGGGTTAGAAATTGTTTATGAATGCAATAATTTGTATTCATATATATATAGTCTCGAGAGTGTAATGTATAGTGCTCCTATTTTTGTAAGGCCTTTGGCCATGGAGTTGATTGCAATTGTTATTTCTGGGTTATTGAAGGAGTTGCAGGGTTCTATAAACTAGAGAACACTCCTTGACATCATCATGCTCATTTTATAGGAGTTTACATATACTCGTAATGGAGAAACATGGCCGATTGTACAAAGAGGATAAATAGGTGCTACGAACTTCAAAAAGATGAATTGCTGGTTAGTTTCAGCACTATTTGCAGGGCCAAAATTCATTCTTGATGTAAGTTTATAAATTGTTGTATTTACATCATTTATAATGGATCAGTTCGTTGTTCCACAACCCTGAATACATAGCCCCTAAATGGGTGAACTCCGTTATCAAGTTTTGTGCTACTTTCATTTCAATTTTATTTTGTGTTATTCTACGTTTCAATTTTACAAATGAATTAATTGGACATTAAGGATACTACAAAAATTTATAAAAACAAAACAAAATAGGGAATGCAGAATCATGTTTCTTAATTTATTATTCACTCACGTTTGATTCTAGAACATTAAACCATTAACTATTTGATCTAGTCGAGAAATTAAGAATTTCGCAACCAATTCTATTTCACTTAAGGAATTGAAATTTTCAGTAACCGATTTGAAAAAATAGTTTGATTTATCTAAGGAGGTAAACTTGGTTTTTGGATCAAATTTTGGTATCAGAGCAGGTTGATACAAGACTTGCTTTAGTTGTTGATATACTTCATTTTAAATTTTTTTAGATATCAGATTCTTGGTATTGTTCTTTTGTTTTATTTGACTATGCAGAATAGCTAATGCAAAAAAAATTTGGAAGGTGTTCCAATTCAATGGAATAAGACAAACTTCTAATAACCAAGGTTCTGAAACCATTACCTCTACAGGATCAACATGGATGATGAGCAAACACATTGTCACTTGAAGGTGTGAGATGGTATTGTGAAAGGATCAACCTTTGTTTCTTGGGATGTGGCGCAAGGTGTACTATTTCAAAACCTGTTTAACCCAAAATTACTATTAGCTCTTTACTCATCTCAATCAATGAAACAATCGAAGTGTTCAAAGAAGCCTTCATATACAATTATAGCATCCTTTGAAAAATTTACACATGTTCAATAGTACTAAGAACTCAATAAGGTTTTATCACATGCAAATGAATAAGTTTCTCATTCTTTCCAATCCAAATTTATCCAATTTACTCACAAAAGCTTTTGTTCACAAGCTTTCTTGAAGGATTGAATTCACTATACACCAAACATGAACAATTTGTCATTCATCTGAACTAAGGATCATCTGAAGACCTTTCCAAAAATTATTCAATATAAAAACATTCCATCATGAACCCAAAACAAAAGATCAATTCAAAGTTCAATTTGATGACTTTCTTTAATACAATGCAAAGCATGCCTTAAAGGCTCAAAACATAAAATCTTGTCTTTCTATCCTTATAAAGGTTCCTTTATACTTCATCAAATTCACATAACTTTATTCATTCATAAAAACCTAAATCTTCAACTAGAAACTCAGATTTGAATCAAAACTCACAAAATTGCAAACACTGTCTTAAGGCTTTATAGCCTTGTTTGAACACAAAATTGAGGATAACTTTTAATTGGATTGGTTATAGATCAAATACTTACATATTTGGATACCCATTAAACCCATTTACAACATAATTAAACATCAAATCCTAACTCAAATCCTTATTTTATTAAATTTTCACAATTACAGATTTACTTTAAGCCTAATTAGCCCTGCCAAAGGTAGAATTCAAACCCAACTTACCTTTGAAAGGATTTTCAAGGTTTATAGATCAATCAACATATTCATTTAATCATTAAAAATATATTCCAACTTAAAAATTATGACAACTCTCAAGAATTTGCTCACAATTCAAGATTTAGCCTTTCTTAGGCTCCAACACTGTGGAAAAACTGTTAGTGTAAGATATTATTTTTCTTCTATTTATTGTTATGGATTATTCTTACACATGTGTTTAGCTTGATTAGGTATTATTTTTAAGTCACTTAGGTGTCATAAATAAGGTAATTAAGTTGCACATGCACATGTAAAAATTGTAGTCAAATTGGTGGGTAAGGATACCCTTACCCACCAATATTGACATATGGAGCACACAAACCATTTGACAAAATTTTTGTGTTCACATTGTCAAATGTTTTGGCTCTATAACTCCATTGTACTTATTAATACATCTTTCATCTAAGCTATTATTTAAGGAGTTATGAATGTAATGTTATTATAATTTTACTCTATTTTGATTTCACTCTTAACAATGGAGTTTTGCTTCTATTTGCTTTGCATTTGCAGTTCATATGTTTGATTCTATTGGTTAGATATTGAAAAAAATTATCATGATATTAGAGCTCTTTTCTAGTAACAAACACCATTTTGTTATTAATTTATTAAAATTTTGAGTAGTTTCTTGAGTTTATATGCTAACTGAGATTGTAAAGGAGAAACATGTAGATCTGTGTGTATCATCTACAGTCATTTCTTATTTAATTGATGAATTTCATCAGTATTTATAATTATTTAAATTTTATTGGACATATAAGTAACCTTTTGTAGGTTTGAAAGGAGGATTTAAGCTAGTTGGACAATGGACAAAATTATTTTTTGATAAGGAGGCAAGATTTACAAGTTGTTTTACAAATCTATTTTTCTGATAAAAATGATTGATATTTTTCTGATTGTGATTAAATAGTAAACAATCGCTTAGAATTTTTTATAATTTTTGTGTGCATTTGTTTCTTATTTCTAGATCATTTTGAAAATTTTAATTTCGTTAAAAATTGTGAAAGTTATCATAGTTTCATTGACTGTGATACTATTAAAAAAATTGCAAAAATTACATTTTTGATAAAGTTTTAATGAGTTTTTTTACTTGTTTTTATAAAAATAACATTATTGTAGGACATCATATTATAAGGAGTTTTTTTCATTATTTTGTAATATTTCTTCTATTTCACGAAGGGTGAGGTCTAGTTTTGATAGGTGGTCAAACCCCCTCACAAGCAAAACAAAATTTTTCCTCTCCTTTGCTTGAGTCACAATTTAACACTCTTGTTCTCCTCATGAAATTTTTTTGGTAGAGTCCGATGTTCATTTTTTATGATCTTACATTGTCACTTATGTAATCATTACACAAATTGCTCATTTGTGGATGCATTCTCAGTTGAGTTTGACATCTTTTTTTTTATGAATGTGCATTGTTATTTTTTACCTTTAATGCAAAGATTTCACTCTTTTTTACGTTAGCCACTTTATTGTTGTGTGTATTACATGGTAATAAATACTAAATTGTATTGCGTATTCAACAACCTCATATAGTCATCTTGTTGCTGTATGTATTGCACGATGGTGAACACTCCACCAAATCATCCACTTTGATAATATCAATTATATCTTTATGGTCTATTATGCGGATTTGTACCTATAATTCATTGTATCTGATTGTAGATCTACTGTGTAGTACCTTATTTGCACTATATGCATCATTTGTACTTCTTACATGAGTTGAAGCTTCATGAATCAACTCTATACTCATGTTTATGACTATCTTTGGTCCTTCACGATATCTTAAATATTATTTAGGCTTTATTGTGCAAAAGTTTGGTGCCTATTGTATATGCACTAAAGTGTTGATTATATACACACTAAAATATAAAGTGCCAATTGTATGCGCACTAAAGTGTTGATTATATACGCATTAAAACATAAAGTGCCAAACCTTTATATTTTGGGGGGTTTCTTTCTAACAATTTCAAGGAGAGTTATTGAGTGCCTTGTATAGACATCCAATTCCTAACACCATTTGTGTTGAAATTGTCAATCTTACAAGAACTATTTAGCACTTTTTATGGATTTTGACCTAAAATGTGTATTTAAATTTAGCACGTTTTATGGATTTTGACTTAAAATGTGCATTTGAACAAGAACCATTTAGCACTTTTTATGGATTTTGACCTAAAATGTGCATTTGAATTTATCGCATTTTATGGATTTTGACCTAAAATGCGCATTTGAATGCAATTCGAGTAAGATTAATAATTTCAACACAAATGGTGTTAGGAATTGGATGTCTATATTTTTCCCCTATTTGAGAAGGCATTGCGAGACATTCAGGTGAAGCAACATCTTTCAAAGAAAAGAGTTGTCAAAAATAAATTGGAACAGACCCATGATGCCCCCGTTTGAGAAGGCATAGCGAGACATTCAGGCAAAATAATGTCTTTTCAAAGAAAAGAGTTGTCAAGAAGAAATTAGAACAGACCCATAATGCCCCCTCGAGAAGACATATTAGGATGAAAGAGAATGATGGACTCTAAAAAAGAGAGAGAAAGTGAGAGATTAACCCATCAATTAGTTCACCTCCAGACAAGTTAATTCTTGCACACGTGATTACCATCAATGATTAAAATATAATGAGAGGTATAATAGGCCCCAGAGATGGGGGGAATGAGAAAGATACAATCCATTAATGTAAGGGACACAATGTAAATGTACCTAATTTGAGAGTACAAGCGATGCACTTACGACATTGATCAATCCCGAGACAAGTTGCACACTAAATATTGCCATCATGGGCTTTAATGTGGAGAGCTTGAAATTAGAGAAAAAGGGAGAATGTTCTGCTTCAAGAAGGGAAGCACCACTAGAACAGGGTCTCTAAAGAGAATAATAAGTACTCTAGTAGAGTAAATTTGATCATGACAAAATAGTTGTGCCCTAGTAGGGCGAATCTTGATCATTGATAAAGAATAAATAATGATTTGCCCATGTAGAGCTAATTTGATTTAGATGTGGTTTAGATGTTGTGCCCCAGCATGGGCAATTGGCAAGCAAAAATAGTTCAAGGATATAACCAAAAAGATAGGTTAAAGTGAGTGGGAAAAAATGTACATGCGATGGTGTAATGGCTTAGAAAGCCATATAAAACCAAGCGTATGAGAATGCACAAAGTAATGAGAGAGATGAAAAGAAGAATGGAGATAGCTGAGCTGACCTCAATAGAAATTGAGCACTGTCTACATAGTTCTATAGACTCATGTTCCAACATGAACTTCAAACTAATGTAGTTCACCTAAGTTTGGGAGAGAATGGAATGAGCGCTAATGAAAAATGATCAATAATTGATTAAACTCACAATGTATGCAAAGAGATGCACGTCTAAGCATAGAATTGAGTGCTAAAATGCATGTTACCTAGAAGGCTAATTCCATATCATGAGCCTAAGTTTTACAATGTGTTCTTAAGAATAGTTCATTGGAGCTGATGTTGATGTTAAGATGTTGAGACTTGAGCACAAAGTTCTTGCTATAGCAAAAAAAATTAGGCATCATAAGTACAAATAATTTAAAATGACATAAGATTCCAATTGCACTGAGCCAGTTCAAATGTGAATATCTATAACTAAAGATAATGGTAAAACAATGACCAAAACAAGAGTTACAGTTATTTACATTTAAACAAACAAAAAAAAGAAAAAGACAAAGAAAAAGATAAACATAAATGAACCTAGCTTGAAATCAAGATATGATCTTAAGTAGGGACAAAATGTTTAAAAACAAAAGTCAAGAACCTCTTAACGACATGAGACCAAGATATGAATAATCAAGATCCATGTGGACCATCAAGGTATTCTTGAACACCAAAAAGCAAAATCAAACAGAAAAACAAGACACCAACAACAATCAAATAAACAAAAAAATGGTCCAAGAACAATGTAATAACATAGGATCAAGATATAAACAAGTAAGATCCATGTGATTCATCAAGATGTTTTGAAACACAAAAGAGAAAAAACAAAATCAAATAGAAAAACAATCAAGGAAAGATAAGACCAAGAATGGAGACAAGATGTTTGTAAATAAAGATATTTTTTACTATTTTATTTTCTATTTAAAAAATATATTTAATTCATAAAATAAAAATAAAAATATATAATTGATATAATATATAAAATAGAAACTGGAAAACTTGCATTAGAAATAAAGCCAATTCGACATTTCAGGGCTTAAGTTGTGCCCATCATCAGGTGAATAGAATTGTTTGAGGATAGAAGTCAACGAATCAAGTATAAATACATAAAAGCCCAACAAGCCCAGCAAGTCAGCCAAGGGAGAAAGCATTAACTTTTTTTTATTTTAAAGAAGTCTTTAAACTGGTTTCCACGTGTTGTTGAGTTTCCCACCCTCGTCCATGTTTAAGTTATTAGGGAACTTTTCAATCTCAATGGATTCATGCATTTTTCTTCTGAGATAGTAATCTTCCTTATCTAAAACCTTTATCTCATCCATACATATATGATGCCCCGTCTTATTTGAATGTTCGATTAAGGCAGATTTTTGAAAATGATTATGTGATAGATCAGTGCAATGTTCTTTTAACCATGCTCGGATAGAACGACCAGTTTCACCAATATAAACTTTCCCACAGCTACAAGGAATATAATAAACCCCATTGTGACATAATGGCATAGACGGGTCTTTGGTCATAGTGAGCATATTCCCAATTAAATTTAGAGGAGATAATGAAACCTGAATGTGTTTTCTTTTGAGAATCTTTGCCAATTTGTCTGTAGTGCCTTTGATATAAGGTAGAATAATCTTACCACATGTCTCATCATCTTCAACTTACCTACGCTGACAACCTCTCTGTGCACCCTTTATTTCTAATACAAATTTTCCAATTTCTATTTCAAAATTTTGATTGCACAATAAATTCTCTTAACATAATATATGTTTAGAATATATATATATATATATATATATATATATATATATAAATAAAATTATATATATTTTTAAAATATAAATTTCATTTTATTATAAACATATATTTTTTAATATAAAATTATACATATTTATAAAATATATATATTATAAATTATCTATTCATGTTTCATTTTAAAAAGCATTACCTAAAATAACTATTCATATATCACTTTTATGTCTATTTAATTATCCATGGACGAATTTATATTTATCACTTTGAATTTATAGAAAAGGTAGACATGCTATGCTCACATGATGTTATGCACCGCTAATGATTATAGCTCGACATTACACATCTAAAGTTATCCATATAAAAACATATCTCCATTTATATTCTCTATGGCGTTTGAATTTGGAATTTGTACTATTATTTATTCTAATATAATTGGGATATAAAGTAATTATATTATTAACATTGATATTTTTGGCCAATCATATTTATCAGTGGGCGTTTATTTTACATGTTGATTTGTATTTTTATGTAACACGGATATCTTTATTTAACAGTATGTAGTTTGTATGGTTCATGCAATTTTAAATATTAAAGATGGAAAGTGGTGAATACAAAGTGGGGCACTGATACTGTAGTTTGTATGGTTCATACAATTTTAAATATTAAAAATGGAAAGTGGTTAATATAAAGTGGTGTAATGATAGAGGAAATGGTTGGCATAAATTTTGAAGGGATTCTAATAAAAGGCGTTTGAATAAACCTTTTGTATTCGAATCTTCTATGTTGTAGGGTACTGATACTGTAGTTTGTATAGTTCATGCAATTTTAAATATTAAAGATGGAAAGTGGTGAATATAAAGTGGTGAATACAAAGTGGTGTAATGATAGAAGAAATGGTTAGCATAAATTTTGAAGGGATTCTAATAAAGGGTGTTTGAATAAACCCTTTGTATTCGAACCTTCTACGTTCAAACCTCATATAATATCAAATCTTAATCTTTTCAAAAAGAAAGTTCTTGTTAGTTTAAAAAGTCATTTTAAATGTCATGATTTAAAATGAAAAAATAAAATAAAAACATGTGGCTTCACACATAAATAGGTCTATTTATGAGCTTATATATATATATATATATATATATAGTATTTATTTTGAATTATTTAACAACATATAATTATTTATAAAGTAAAGTATTGATTTTTCAGGGTGCTAATAAAAATCTCAGATTATGAGTTAAAGTTTGAAAAAATATCAACGCACTTGATTTTAATGTCTTTTTTTCAATGCCAAAAAAATAGGTCAATTTTGACATATATATAAAAATTTGTCATGAGGATAACTTAAAAGTATCAATATTGTGTGTTGTGGTTATTAAAAAATTAATAAAAAAATAATTTCTTATCGAAAAATTATAAAAAAATAGATCTTTCTTTACGTCCATGTTTCTTGGACATCTTTGCAAAAAACCTTGAAAAAATATTATATTTTAAAAATATAATGAGGAGAAAAAATTGAGCACTCAATAAAATTTCTATACATAAAATATACACATTGTGTATTTAGGCATTAATTTTTTTTAATTTAAAAATATATAAATATAATCTACAGTTAAAATACTATTTCATTAGTTTACATTAATTTTATATTTTGTATGATTGATTCACTATTGCCAATACAAATTGAAAAATATGTATATTTTTATTTTTTTGTCTTCTTTATACTAAAATGTGGGACAAACTATTATGCTTCAACCCATATGTGTGTGTGTGTGTACAGAGAGAAGGGGGAGGAAGGGGGGAATGGTGGGGATTGGGGTAAGAAATTGATACTAACAAAGCTAAAGAATGTAGAATCGCAGGTAGAACACTAATCTAAGAATGTGAAAAAAAACAAGAAAAAAGGATGACCAATTATAACATAACAATTTTTTTGTCCAATAATGATGGAGCAAATGATGTTTATCTATTTAGACTATAAATAGAAACATGATTTAAAATTTGAAGTTATAGTTTGAAAATATTCCTACAAAAATAAGTTTATGTTTTTATTTTGAGTCATTTGCAATTATATTTGTTCGTTGTTGATTCATTGTTTATTTATTTTTTATTTTTGTTACAGGTTAAGACTTTGACAACATTTATCAGAACTTCCACTATTGTCAACTATTATAGCTACAACTTTTACTTTAATCAAGTGAGTAAAAGATACAACATCTGGGTTTTGAATCAACATCATTGGACGTAGATAATGGTGTCTTCGAGTCTAGTTTTTCTCAACATTTACTAAAGTTGTGTTCAAAAAAGAAATAAAAATCTTTCATAGTCCTATATGTATGACACCAAGCCAATTGTTGTCTTAAAATAATTTTATCTATGCCTTGTCAAACATTGTAAAATGATGTGCACAAACAAAAAGAAAAAATAGTGGATGGATATATCGATCGACATTTTACTTCTATAAGATAGATTAATCCATTTGCACCAACAATTTGTCATGACATAGATGTTTCTTTGAATAGAGTGATCCTTTTTAAAACTTGTAATTTCAAATAAAATGTTGGTGATTGCTTGTTTGATGCATTTCAGGTCTTATTACATTTTTAGTACACATCAAAAGAACTTGTGTCTGAATTACACAATATTTCCAAATTTTCTTGAAAAATAACAATCCCTAAGCACTTAGATCTCTTGAACTAGAATTGGATCTTGAAAAGATATATAGACTGTATTGTGTACAAGCCATTGAAACATACTTTGATCAAATGCAAATCTCAACATTGTCATGTACACAAAATGATGAACATGGCCTATGGGACGAGAATATTTTATTTTATTTTTCAATAATCTTATATCTATTGACATTTACTTATTTACATAATTGATATAAGCTATAATACTCATTGCAAGACATTGCATCATGCACTATAATCATATCTAACACACAAATACCAATGTTTGTGGTAAGACTTGCTTCCATAATACTAAAAGACTACGTTTATTTTAGATATTGGTTGTTCTTAAGCTTATGACAAAGATTTTTTATCAATTGGGTTCTTACATCAAATAGCTACTTCACAAGTATCAACATTTTTTTCATTTGTTATAGTTCCACTCACACAATACAGATACTCAAACATTTTCTAATTTTGGTTTCAAGAGATCTTAAAATCCACATGTACATATATCAGCGAAGAGGAAATTATGGACCATATATCTATGCTTAAAAAAGTCATAACTAAAGGTGTTCAATGTTGTTGTTAAGCTCTTCATCTTGATCCTCATATAGTGAGCTTCTCTTTTTGAAATTCTACTTTTTTATTGGCTTAAGACCTATTTAAATGTCGTCATTCTAATTTAAATGCTATGTTATTGATTTTGATGAATTCAAAGCTTGGGTTTCCTGGTAGCTACTCTAATTCAATGGCTGAAAAAAAGTTTTTTTTCTAACATAGCAACTTCTCTCATGGAAAATTGAAAATAAAAGATACTTTTTTCAACACCACAAAGGTAATTACAACATAATTATTGCATTCATTACCAAATCCATTAGAATCATGATGTTTGTTTGGTATACATTCTAGTGTATATTAATCTATGTGTTTTCTTTATTTATATGATTTTTATATAACTAACCACTTGTATATATGAAATACAATTATACTTAATATTTTTGTTCTATTGTTTTATAGATCACATAAAAAATAGTTCGAGAAGTAAAATGCATCAGGTATATGCATGATATAAGGGCATAAAAAATATGTCACTCAAATGATTTCATACCTTTTCTAGGTAAAACATATATCCATACAATGTAAAAAATGAATCTGTAATACAATATACAATTTTTTTTGTATCCCACTGTCTTAGACATGCTTTTGTTAAAAATGACTAAATTTTTTATCATGACTATATACATAATTTAAGTGTGCAATGGCTATTGTAAAGGTTGCATAAGTGTACAATGCTTTAGAGGAACTGTTAGAATTCATTACATGGGCTCATATCAGCATACATACAAATTGGTAAAAAAAAAAACTAAAAACTTTACACAAATTGGTTATTAAATGTCATATTTAAAATGTTGAATCTATAGATTAGCATTTTGTTTTCAATTTCTTGAAAATTAGATTGTTGAATGTTGATGGATTGCATACACTCTACAATTGTTCATTGTTATTTACACAATACAATCCCACACACCAAAGGTGAGGCATTCATCAACTTAAAAGTAATGCCTCATTTCTTCTCACATAAGTTGTACAAAAATTAAGTGCACAGATAAGTTATGGGGATATATAATTACATAACACCAAAAATAAATAAATAAATAAAATGAAAAAAGACTATACATGTAATAAAAAATTTCTACTAAGTATTTTGTTTTCCAACTTTAATTAATCTTAACTGAAAAATGGATTGATTAAAACATAGAGCCATGTAACATCTAATTTCATTTGGATAACCATCACAAAACAGAGAACTAATTTTGACCAATTGACAAGACTTAATATTTATCATATAATGTATTACTATTTGATAGTTCTAGAGGGAGACTATAGGAATCCAATTGTTTTATCTTTGAATTGGTGCACAGGCTGATGGAATTATAGGATTCGAACTACTTTAACTTAGAATTAGTTTTGTGTGTAAAAAAAAATGCATGAAGGTTTTGAGGGGAAAGATATAAGGTCTTTAACACACTAGAAAAAAATGTTATTTCATGCATTGTAATTGGATGAAAAAAATGGTATGCTATGGGCAACCTTGCTTTGTTCAAAGCGGTGTTGAATGCAAGTGTCATAGTATGGGATTTTGTGCTATCTAGATTTGGGGGCAAGTTAAATGCAGGTTGCTAAACTTGGATAATGGTAAGATGGGAAAACATGATTTGTAATCTCACCAAAGTTAGAAGGCAAATTTAAAACTACTTGGCATTAAATGCTGGATTGATATGACACAAGATCGAGATGGAGGTGTTTAGTGACAATCATTTTAATTATATTTTTTTTCTAGGCATTCAAATGATATACTATTGGGAATTTTTAATTCATCGATTCTTTTACTATTATTTATTTGCATTATCAGTGAAGCATCGATGTATAATTTACATTTTTCATGATAATTGGGTTCATATCCACGACCTTATTTTATTTTTATTTGGTTTATGTGTAATATTTGGGTGATATTATTGGTTTTGTATGCTTGTAGACTAGGTCTGGTCTTTTAGTGAAGAAAATTTTTACCATGTGCCTCTATTTTATTTTTGCACATAGATATTGGTAAAATAAAAAAGGTGGAATTGACTAATGGTTGTGTAAGGCAACTAGTAACAAGAAGTTTTTTAGTTTTTCTTTAGTGAAGGGTTTGATTTTTTGGCTATAGTGAAGTAATTTTTTCAAGTTTTTAGGCAATTAGTGTCATTGGTTTTAATCCCATTGTTTCTTATGGGCATTTAGAGGAGAGACTAGTGCAACTTTATAAATTGTTACTTCTTTTATTGTCTTTAATTTACATTATGGGTGAATAATAGGTAAATAAGTTAGGGTTATTTGTAGTAATCAAGTTCATATTTTTGATATACTTTTATTTATATTTGGCTTATGTGTAACATTTGGGTAGTATTATTAGGTTTTATATGCTTGTTGACTAGGTCTGCGCTTTTACTAGGTAAGAATTTTACCATGGGGCTTTGTTTTTTTGCACAGAGATATTGGTAATACAAAAATTTTGGAGTTGAATATTGGTAGATTCTTGTTTAATGAAGGGTTTAATTTTTTGGTTGGAGTGAAGTAGGTTATTTAGGATTTGAGACAATTAGAGACATTGATTTTAATTTCATTATTTCTGGGCATATAGACATAAGCCTATTGGGGCTTGAATCTATTACTATATTGGCTTCATATCGATGACCTACTTTTGTTTTTATTTGGTTTATGTTTGAAATATGGATGATATTATTAGGTTTTATATGCTCGTAGAACAACTATGATCTTTTATTAGGTAAGAATTTTATCGCACAACATTTTTTTAAAAGATATTGGTATTACAAAAATGGTGGAGTTAACTACTGGTTTTGTAAGTAAAGTAAATAGTAATAAAGACTTTTAGGGTTCTTGATAGTTTATCATCCAAATTACTAGAATATTTTCCAAGTATATATAAATGTGTGTATGTGTTAGTAGGATCAAAAAATATGGTTTATCATGTTGCCAAAATTAATAGCAAAATTTAAAACTTGCTAAAGTATTTGGCATTGAATATGGGCTCAACACAAATGTTGAATGTACAAAAGTTTAAAATAGACATAGTTAGTCTTATTCATTTTAATTTCATTATTTCAAACCATGTAGAGTGGAGACTATTTGCTCTTTATAGCTTGTGGATTCTTTTATTATTATTTTTTTCCTATAGCATTTACTTAATATTATTAGATTTTATATGCTACCAGTAAATAAATTTGTCACCAATACTCACAAAATAAATTTGGTCTTTTATTTGATAAGAAGTCTACCTTGTTGTTATGTTCTTTTCAAAGAGATACTGATAATACAATAAGGGTGTTGTTCAATACTGATTTTATAACAAGAGGAGATATTAACAAGGGCTTAATATTTGGTGTGTGTGTGTGTACACACACACTAATCTGGAGGCCAATTTGGAAAAGGTCATAGTTCAAACCAAAGCCTTCACCATTATGAAGAGCCTATCAAGATCTTTCTGACGGTATGTAGAACTTCAAAAATAAAGCTCGTATGCTCCTTGTATAACCGATCAAAGTTTTGGTAAAAGTAGGTCAAAAAGAAGTCAATGTTGGTCAAACTATAAAAATTGATGGTCTTGGAATGTTTATGAACTATATACATGATGTAGAGCTCATCACAAGCTTTTTGATGCATTTTGAATAGACCAAATTTGAGTCCATATGCAGAAGTTATGACTAGTCAAACTTGGTCTAAGTGATGACATGGTAGAAACGTGGACCAATGAGGATGTGACACATGGAAATTATTTCATGTAAAAAAAATTGGGTTTAGTTTTCATCTTTGATAGTGTATGGGTTTTTTGAAGGTTTGATATTTTCAACACCAATGTCATCCCAATCAATTTGGGATAATTCCCAAGCAATGTGGGATGATGATAAGCCTTGGAGCGTGTATTTGCCAAGTTGGGAATTGAACTCCCAACCTCCAAGCAAAAAAAAGGCCTTACCTCTATGTCCATGGGATTTAATAGCTATATAAAGCCATGAATTGCTATTTGAACATCAAGTTTTAACAGACTATGTAAAGGAAAATATAGACCAGTTTGCATGTTTCTTCATTTTTGATGTACCTAGAATGAGTTCCAAGCTTCAAAATAAATAGTGAAATGTTATAGAATCTAATATGGTTCCATCCATGTGCTAAGTGTCTATATTTGAGGTTGTTTTATGCCATTTTTAATACCTCAAAGTGTAGCTTTGCAGATTGTGTAATGGCCAATATAGAGACTAGTCTGCATATATCCTAAGTTTTAAAGGACTTAGAGAGCTTTTTAGACTTTGGAGTAATCTAGAGAGTTGTTCTAGACTCTGAGATAGTTCCATATATATGTGATTTTTTATTATTTGAGTTCATTTGAGCCACTTTTTAAAGCCTCGAAGAAGACTTTTGGTGGAAAATTTCAAGAACACGAGATTGCTTTCATGACAGGAAGGTGGAAAGTTCATCCAAGAGTTTTGGGACTTTTCAAAGCTCTGTTTCTAAGTTTTTTCAATCTTAGAGTGTCTATTTTAAAATTTTAATCTTTTGGCCATGTACTTACAATTCATGGAAATGGAACGATTCATGTTCTTAGTGGACCTGGAGACGTAACTTGAGCAATAGGGGAACTCCATTATCAATTTGGTTGTCATGAGTATTTTTATTGTGAAATTATTTTTTCACATTTTGATTAATCCTATTTATTAATCACTATTGAATTCATAACTATATAAATATGATAACTTGACAGAGAATTGAGCACTTTGGGTTTTGAGATAAACACATTTTATAAAGGTCAAACATTGTTACAATTCCTTTGAGTATTTTGGGAAAATGAATGTTTGAAAAAAAGAATCCATTGTAAAAAATTTGTGCATGGTAATTTTGTAGAGTTTACGGATCACACACGAACAAGTTATTTATTTTGTCTTGAACTCCTCCATATGCTAACAAAGTTAGAGGCAATGACCATTACACATGTTTCCAAATTGTGAACAAAAAATTGATTCATATACATGCAATCTATGGACTATGCCCTGCATTTTTTGATATGGGAATAATGTTATAATAATGTACATATATGTCTTATGTGCCTTGTAATAATAGCACTACTAGTTATGGCCATGTCAAAAGAAACATCTATAGACATAACCATAGGGCATTACATTTATTTGTGTCAGTAGTTCTAATGCTACAAAGCCTCTAAGTATTATAAAAAATAAAGTCATGACCAAAATACTTGGTAACAAGTATTTATCTCTATCCATGTCTAGGCATTGCCATGAAAATATTGTTATTAAATTGGCTAACCTTGATTTGTCATAATATTTATGCTATGCAATTGTCTGTGCCCAAGACTGATCCATCTTCTATTTTTATGCAACATATTTTCCATAAATTCTCAAAATGTTCAAAATTTTCATTATGTCCACATGGTTTGCCTTTTTTGAATCCTATGAACATGCATAGTTCAACAGGTAAAATATCTAACATACAATTTAATGACTAGGATTATTTTATCTTCTATTTACCAATACACCTATAAAGTAAAAACAAATGGTCATAACCATGTCTAAAATATTTCCTTTTCTAGCACCTAAATTTTTATTGGATTATATTTTTTCAATTTAAAACTAAAGTAAAAAAATCATTAATGCATGTTACAATCTAGCCAATGCATAAATGCAGAAAGGAAGCTTGACTAAAGCTGCTCAACATTGTCAATTTATTTATCTAATTCCTCATTTAGTGATCCTTTCTCTTTCAACTTGTTTTTTTTTTACTCAAGAACTCTTTAGATGTTGTAATTATAATTTGTATGCTAAGTTATTTAGGTTGATGCATTATGTGCTTACATTTTTCCTTCGTACTTGGTGGACTTTAATATTTTCCTAACACCAAAAAGACTTAAACAAGTTTATTTTGAAAAACAATATGGAATTAGATACATTGTGCATCACATGTATGTTTTATAAATCATAAAGCACCCTAATGCCTTGCCTAATACAGGTTTTTGTATCCATTTCTTTTTTTCTTTTCAATTTTATTGGTCCCTTCATTCCAATAATTGCTTCAACAATTATTCATGATATAATCCCAAGACATGAGCCTGACATATTTATTAGTTTGTCTATGTCAACTATTCAAAAGTTTAACATCGTTGAAATTAATGTCATTCATTTTACTTTCAGTGTTTCCAAGCATGCAGAAGGGAGACTATTGACACCTTAAACTTTGCCAATTATTTTATGATTTTTTTATTCCTGTAACATTTGTTTGATGTTCTTTGCAAAGAGATATTGATAATACGATAAGAATTAAGTTTGATAATGGTTTTTTAACAAGTAAACATTTTAATAAGGGATTAATATTTTTTAATGTGTAATGGCCCACAAATGGAGGAATAAATTTAAAAACTGTATTTAGTATAAACCAACTACTTATATTTTTGTACAAAGTAAGCTTTAAAAAGTTTACGAGAGATGAAGTTGGTTACAAAACCAACAAACAGGTAAATAACCCAAACATAACAAAAAACTAAAAAAACTAATTAATAATTTATTAACTTTAGATCATACATGATACCAACAAAATCCCCCTTGATCAAAAGGGGTATAATAGATGAAAGATCTAGAGTAATGACTATGAATTCATCAAAGGATATTTGTCATAACTGTAAATGGTATACTGTAGCTTTGACATTGACCAAAAACTAATGCCACTCCATAAAGAAACCTACCCTATGATTTATGGAAAAAATGGTTGATGAATATGATTAAGGCATGTTCATCCCAAGTGATCATCATACTGTACTATAGTAGAACATGATCAAGCATGTCTAACTACATTAACCCACATAAGGTCCTATATAAGAACCTAAGTGACAAACCCATTCTTTATGTGGCACATCTCCCTGATGTCCAATAAATACTAATAACCTTTGCTCAACATTTAAGGTGTTAGCAACCCTTGTCAACTCATACTATCACTAACGACTGATTGAAGACCAATAAATGTAATATCTTCTCTTCTTATCAAATGATAGGTGAGAAGTTATGCATCAAGAGAAACAAAATCAAATAATCATGTCTACTCCATGTCATGAATATCAATTATGAAAAGCCAAAAATGAAACTAAAATCAAGAAAACATGCCAAAAAACTATTACTACAATAAATCCTAGTCTTGAACATAGTAGCTTGCATAAGACAGGTGAATCACTAAGTACTTAAAATATGGTGTCAAGTCCACCGGGACCATAAACCTCAACCATATAAGATGTCTCCTAATTAGAGGAAGTATCATAAAAAATGAAATAAATAGATTAACCAACAGATATACCACTAGAATGATCCATAAAATTGGTCTTAGCTTTCTTTTTATGTGGAGAGTGTAGACACCTAAATTTGGCCATCGATAACCTCCAATCATGCTTTTAACCAATTTCCACCAAAATGCACAATTTGGCCTAAAAACACTAAAATGCATTAAAATCTTTGAATCTGACATATTCAAGTGCCAATTTTGGCTAGGGTATCACTAAATGGTGTATTGAAATTTATGGGCCAACTAACTTTGATCAGATTACTCTGAGTCAAAATGCCAATTTTGCACCTAAGTGCTTTAGATTGCTCTTTCCTATTAAATCTCTTGCACGAGACACATACCTTTTTTATTTGGTGTTGGTAATATCCTAAATGGGATAATAGATCCAATGCATCTAACATCGACTTCTAATTCCAATCCAGTCAAATTTTGATCCAATAACAAATCATTTTGATCAATTTGAGTAATTTATGCACAAAGTGCTTAATCATGCTTAAGAGCTAATTAAGCCAAATTAGATCCTAATTAATAATTCCATGGAAACTTGTTGAATACTTATTTTTAGAAATGAATATTGAATATCTACATCATCAGGTGACCTCATTTCTTGGGAAGACATCCCTAGGCCATCAATGCCATAAATATCAGAATTCATGACTCCCATGCCTCATTAATGCCCTCCATGCCTCTTAATTGCTCTTTTATCTCAAATATTGATGAGCCTATTTATGAATTTTAATTACATAATTGGATTAATCCTTAGCCACACATCTCAATCTTGAGATGGACTATTCAAGTTGATTCTAGCCATTTACAAAAATCTATAAATAGAGAGGCCATGAACATCATTTCTAAGCTATTTTGGTGCAAAGTTATTATGCTCAAATATCTTCAAAGGTCTTGATAGTGCAAAGTTATAATGCACAAATGACTCCAAAAGCTATTACAATTAGTGTTACCATGCCAAATTGATTCCAAGCCAAGCCAAATCCAAAGGTGCCAAGGAGAATAGGAGATAGCCAAACCTCCTTTGATGAAGACTTCATGAGCACAAGCTAAGCAAGCCACTACTACAAAAGCATTTGGAGAATCCAAAGAAGGTGAAAGAATTTTGTTTTTCCTTACTTTTTAGTTGTGTTTGTCATTTGTTTTTTTATTAAGTTCACTCTAGTAACTAGGCATGAAGGTGTTATTTTAGTGTGTTGTTTATCAATTTGATTTGTTCATTTTGTCACCAACACAATACTAACCTCTTATTCTTTGTCAAATTCCTAGTTCCCAAATGCCACGCCTAGTGGGACCAGACGCATCCCACACATGAAGAAGGTCATTATGCAAATTTAAAATCTTGGTTTGGATCATTAAAACTTTTACAATTTGATTTTCTAACTTTATTTTGCCATTTTGTTTTGTCACAGGTTTACACAGTAACCGTCACTGATTGAGTAAACCATCGATGGTCATTTTCAACCATTTTTGGTTAAGTATAATTGTCATCGGTTAGCATTAGTAAAACAATCATTAGTCTGCATAACCATTATTGGTTAATAAAACTGTCATCATTCTGCATAAATGTTGATGTCACCGGTTAGTATAACCATCGATGGTCACTGTGTTTTTTTTACACAAACATGAGAGCTCATTTTTCTAAGTTGGTTGTTTCATCCTCAAAAGTGCTTTTAAGCTAAACATCTTGCTAACATTTTTTTTGTAGGTTTTACTTGAAAAATCATCAAAGCATGCTTAAATAAGATCCTTTTAAGCTTTTTTTAATGTGCTTTAAAATGAATCAAAAATTTCATTTTGGTGCTTAAAGGAAAATCATTTAGGGTGCTATTGCTTAAATCTTGTAGTTAGCTTTCAAAGTTATAAATTAAGACCAAGGGGTCAAAAGAACACCACCTAATTTTTCAAATTGGTGCTTAAAATTGAACTCACTCATATAATATTTTTGTATTCAATAGTTGTTTAGTTGTTTTTTGATTGGCAAAGAGAAGGATGTTGTGTGTATGCTCTTCCATTTGTCCCCTTTAGGGAACCCTTCGAATCAAAAGTGCTTTCCTTATTTATAAATTGCCTAGTCCAAGGCATAGAAAGAACATCATCTAAATCACTCTCCAAAGACTCATCAAAGTTTGGGTGACCTTGAAAATGATACTAAAGTCTTTTTATTATTCTTTTATTTCATGCAAACTTATCTTGCAAGGGGGACGTCATTACCTCCCACAAGTTCTTTAGGGAAGCTTTGACCCAGGGTTTCATCTCTTGACATTGACTTCATTTGGATCCATATTGGAGTTGCACATAGGATGTAGTGGTACTTTGGACATCGTAATACACTAAGCGAACAATAGGATGTAGTGGTTGCAAAAAGGACATGACCTTTTTGAAACAAGCCAAGTGATACAGACCCAAAACATGTGCTTTATTTTGCATTGTTTGATGTGAAAGTCATTGTGCAATCGATTCCCCTAGAACATTTGGAATATTATAGATCATAGACAAATCCCCACTTTCTATGGAAGTATTGTTGGTGCAAGTTGCACCTCAAGGTTTAGGTCATAGTACTGTCATTTGAGAGAAGGGGGTATAAAAACCCAACACTATAATGCACATTTACTTTTGGATGAACACTTAAAATCCTCTCAAATGATGTATATTGATGGATTCCAACAATGCTAAGCAACCTTGTTAGTTTAAAATCTAAGAGCGATTAATTAGTTGGTTTTGTCCTAGAGTAAAGTCTTGTTTGGAGTCAAAAATTGGTGTAAACAAACAATGCAAACCAAACACATGGTCTTCATTTTCCTTTGAAAAAAGAGGCATTATGATCCAACCGAGAGGTGTTATGTTTCCCATGTGAAGTCATAAATTTTCCTTTTTCAAAATTCATCAAAACTTGGAGTCATATCATCCACTTTGGCATAGTTATGCTGCCAAAATGAGTCTAGACCTTTGCCAAAGTTGTTTAAGTCCTTCATTTATAATCTAAATTCAAAATTGCACCTTTATAAGTTCATAAGGTTGATGTGTTAAGTGGGTTCACCATTTTCACTAAACTTGAGGGAACTTAGGTTTAATTTCCAATTTTGGTTAAAGGCCGTTTAAGACTCATGATCGTTATCACCACTTGATAGATTTAAGTCACTTTGTGCTAAACACGTGCACTTTCAGTCTACACACCACAATATTTTGAGTAAGAAAAGTAGTGTTATGCTATAAAATTTGTGAGAAATTATTTTTGCCTTGGATATTTTTTGAAACAAGCATTTTGTCACATCTTTTGGGTAGTCTAGCGTTGTTACGCTGTCTAAAACATTTTAAATATTGTTTCATATGCCCTCTTGCATAGAGTTCAAATTTGTTTCTATATTTTCAAACCAATCTGAGTATACCTTTGTGAACCTTTGTCTAGCACAATTACGTTGTTCACTTTTTGTCTAGCTCATTTGTCAAAAGAACCAAGTTTTATACCATTTTTTGTGAGAAAACAAATTATCTCTAAAGTGCCTTTTGTTTCATACCTTATACCTATTTGATCGAGTCCATGTCCAAAAATCAAATGCCTAGTGTTTTTTAGAAGTGTTTCAAATCCATCACATTAAAACTTTCATATATTTTAAAGTCTAGCTTTTGATACTATTTGGCCAAGAATCCTAACGCATGCCTTGTTTGAGCTAGCTTTTGACATCGTACTTTGGCCAAAAGACCTAGCAAATTTTAATTTCTTAGATTAGACTGATTTGAAATACTTTGACCTTAGAGTTTAGCATTTTTATTTTTGGTTCAGTTACATAATATTTTTGTGTAAGACGTGTAATGTTAGACACTTAACATTAGCTTGTGTTATCACAAATCTTTGCACAAACCTTTTTTATCCTTTTGACGAATCTAGACCAAGTTTGAACATCAAATTTTAGACATTTTTTTTTTAGAATTTTTAAAACTCTTTGAGCTTTTATTGCAAAAACATTTACTGTGGATCCCAACATGTATTCCTACACTCATAGTGGACTCATATACAATTTGAGGATTAACAATCTGGTTGCGTAGGAAGAAATGGTGTAAGACCCTTAAGTGGATAATATTGTTTATGAGATGGATCTTTATCCCTCTTATAATACTTAATTAGGGGCACAAATCCAAGATCCATTGGCTAACTATTTGGTTAATACACCACCTTATTCAGAATAAGACCAAGAACAAACCGCATAATACCTAGCTACAATACTCACAACTGACAAACTAGTTCCTCAATAATCATGCTCTACTAATATGCCTTCCACATATGATCAATTTTTATTTGAGAATCATTTGTTGGAAAACAAAGATAAGATTTGGTTAGATCCATAGAGGTAGGGCCAAGTTTCTAGCAGACTTCCCCTATGAGAATTTACCAAGCTTAGTAAGAATGCCCCACAATATAATTTATGATCAACAGGCTTCTTCTAGCAATCCTTTGGCTCTAGTCCAAACAATAAATTAGGAACCTAATATGCCTAACAGAGGCAAAAATGCCATAGAAGACCAATTTAACCAAATGCAGATGGCATATCAAACCTACCTGAATCTAGGACAAAATTTCAATTAGAGACCATGGTGAGCAAACCTCTTATTGACTTAGTTCCTTCAATAGGAGTTTTGATGGAGTTAACTAGTCAAGACAATCAGAGTTCAGACCCATTCATGCAAAAAAATTTGATATACAACTTGATGCATATGCCCATTATTGAAGAAGTGTCTTATACTTCTATTCAGAATAATGAGCAAAATATAATGGACAATGTGCAAGCAACACCCAATCTAAATCAAAGTGGTACTAACATATAAACAACTAGTCAACAACATGTGCATATAGTTAATACCATGAGTGGACCATCATACCAGGGAGTATGATTTTATACATCCTAACCTCAACCAACTGCTTCATCAACCATGCAACCAATAGGATTAGGTAGTCAACTGACAACCAATGTCATGCCTCAACAACAAAATGTGATAAATCCTAATCCTCTTCAATAAGTGACGAGTAGTATTCCATGACATCAATAAAAATCTAGTGTACCAATGCAACAAAGGCCAAATGTATTATCACCTCGATAAGGGGAAACTAATGTTCCACCTCGCCAGGTAGTGACAAATGTACCTCTTCAATCGTAGACTAGTGTACCAATCTAAAACCAAACATTGACTAGCCAAAAATGTATAAATATTGGTTAGCTATAGATTCCAAATCTTCCACATGCATCCACTTCCCAATAGTGATTCATGCAAAAAGGAGGCTCCCATGTTTCTCAAGTACCTACTAGACAATAATTAGTTCAAAATGTGCCACAAGTTCAGAGACAGGGTCTTGGTTCACTAGTTCCCACTCAACAACAAGGTTCGATTAGTCGGTAACATGTCCCTTTTCAACCAAAATAGGCACAATATAGTTATCACTCCATCCCAACCACAAAATCCTCCAAGTCAAACCTTCATAGCCAACTCAAACTAGAATATTGCACAATCAAATATGCAATTTTAAGTACATCTTTATCCACGTATGCATATTCTTGGTCCATTTCCAAACTAAACCAATATACCCCAATAGATATATCCATCATACCCTGGTCAAAGTGTCCCACTTTTGACCTCCTAACTATCTACCTAGACCAAGGTTCTCCCCCAAACTAATGTTCCTTCTAGTTTCCTATGCTAAGAATTGTAATAGAAGAAGGATGTAATTACTGCCATTCAGGTTGGGAAATAAACTAAAAATTCTAAGTTGGATGATGTATGTTCTTATCCATTCAACATAGAGTACTTGTAGATACCATTTCCTTCAGGATATGAACCATTGGAATTTTACAAATACAAAGGAAAAGGTGACCCTAAGGCCCATTTAACCAAATTCTTTGTTGCATGTCAACCAGTAGCATATAGTGATATATACCCTTTTTTGTCATTTACAAGGAGATTGGATGGACAAGCCTTGGAGTAGTTTTTAAAGTTGTAAAAGAATTTAGTAACAAATTTTGATTATATTTTTAATAATTTTGTGCAACACTTTTCCTATAATCTCGAACATGAGATTTCATTGGTTAACTTAACACAAGCAAAAAAAAAGATGGCGAGAGTTTTGTAAGTTATCTACAATAATGGAGAGCTCTTGCAAGCTGATTCACCCATAGTTTACTAGATAAATAATTATCCAATGTGTTTACTAAAAAATTTCATAGTGAGATAGCTTATCATCTGGAACTACAATGTGCACATACTTTCAAGGAGATCATCGATAAAGGCTTGTTGATTGAGTGAGCCCTTATTAATAAAGGGATTGCCAAGCTTACATTAACTAATCAAAATTAAGGTAGCAATTAGGGAAGTGGCCAAAACCAACATCTAATCCAAGCGTAAGCGTCACAACCAGCACATGCAAATAACCAAGATAGACCAAAGCAATTCAACCGTAATAAGAATGTTGTGGGTAATGGAGTAACCGAGTCAAGTCATATCCAAATGGTGAAAACATCATGTACACCACCTTTTCATCTCACTCCTACCCAATAACCTCTCTAACCAATGTCGTAAGCACAATAACCAAGACCCACACAACAAATACAACAACCTTTACCATTATAAAACCCTCATCTACAGAGAACTATGCCTACACATTATGTCTTTAGTGTCCTAGGAGAGCCTATTTAGTCTATATTTTACAAAATTGCCATTTCTAATCTAATTAGTTAGCCTACACCAAAGTATTATCCATAAGGCATTCATTATCCTGATTGGTACCATGAAAATGAATTTTATGAATATCATCAGGCCAATGGGCATAATCTATGAAGATGTGTGAAAATCAAATATTTAATTGAGAATAAGTTGGATAATGGGGAGATAACATTGGATAATGGTGCTTATAACCTCAAATCAAACTCTTGGGATTTATCAAAACCCTTTTCCCCAACATAACACACAACAACAGCATTACAATCAACAACAACAACACTGGTCGATACAACAACAAAAACAATAGTATCAAAATCAAAGACCGAATCAGTAGAATCAATAGTAGAACCCATAATGTCAGAACAATGGACAAAACCAAGGTCAAAATGGTAACAACCAACAAATTTACCATGAAATTGCACATGACTACAATATGGTTGTAGGTCATATTACAGGGGGTAGCATTAATACCATCTCCATTAATCCTAGACTGAGCACTAATCAATCTAGACCATTTCTAAATAATACCACTCAACCAAATTACATGGATTATCCTTCTTTGACCTAGGATTGCACACAAGCAAACTAGTGAATCGAGACTTCCACTTTTGGACCTTATACTGATAACTCACCCTTACCACATGACCACATACAAGTGCATAGGTAACTAAGACTTGTCCTATTTGGTCTCACACCATTATCAAAATTTGTTAGTAATTATGGTCTAGCATCTAATCTTGATTGTGCAATCACAACTCAGAGGTCAAAGATTACTATTCTAGGTCCATAACCATCTACCGCTTTGCTTGTTATCCAACCAACTATTTAGCCTTAAAACAAACCATTTTCCATTGACCAAGATAAGATGTTTGATATTATGGAATAATTACAGAAGACACTAGCACAAATTTCTATTTTAGATTTGTTGTGAATGTCAATAATCCATAAGAACATTTTGAATGAGTTTTTAACCCAATCCACTATTGCCAGTGACATATCCCCTAAAAAAATCAAGCTTTGGTTGGACACCTAGCTCCAGCTCAACAAGTCACATTCAACGAAAGTGACATGTCTTCCCTTGGACCTCTTCATAATAATCCATTATACATAGAAGTTTATATAACGTGGCATAAAGTGAAAAATGTCCTTATAGACAATGGATCGGGCCTCAACATAGTGTCTCTAAATCTCATCAAACTTTTTGGGTACACAATGACATATCTCCAACTAGAAATGATAACTATCAAAGACTATGATAATCAAGAAAGAGAATCACAAGGCACCATTAGCTTGCCAATTATCATTGAACCTTTGACCCATGATACACTTTTCCATGTGCTTGATCTTGAGTCATCATATAATATGATGTTAGGTAGGCCTTGGTTACATGAGATTCATGCAGTCCCATCAACATTGTGCCAATGTATCAAGTTCTCCCACTCAGGGATGTAAGTGAATATTCTAGGAGATTTACACCCATATGAACACTATAAACATTTTGAGGCCGAGTTTCAAAGCTACAATTACCAATACAGCATGAATCCAAGATCTAAGTAGGATAAAGGAAAGGCCATACTTATTGATTCTCAAAAGGATAATTTCATAGATCATAATACCTTGGATTCCCTTTGCCACATGCCACCTTCTGAAGCTTCTAATCATTTTACCATTTTAGTTAATGGCCCAGGGGAATATGTGACCCATGATAACTTCCATATTACCAATCTTCCTCAGAATCCAAAGACCTTTGGGTGACCTAAAGTCACCCCACACATGCATTGGCAACAAAAAGCTAAAGATGAACTTCATAATCTAAGACTAGTCACGTTCATACTAGCATCTGACCTAGAACTAGACCCTCTTGAAGGGGATGAATCATGGTTGTATAATGAAAACTAAGTTAATTTTTATAAAAGTGCAAAGTATCCTATTCCCAATAGGATCATGGAGCATCAAGATTATGAAGGAAGAGGCTTCAGACCAAATCAACAAGGAACCATTGAGCCAATCTCCATGACAAATTACAAAAGACCTTATGGACTTAGATTTAAACCACCTGGGCGTGACCCCACATATCTTATTTAAGGTTCATCATCGATGGATAGTGATGATGATGCTGATAGTGAAGTAGAGTCTAATCATAGCCTCACCTTCGATGACCTAACTGAGACTAACCTATTCAATAATAATTGCATTTTTACTCGTACACCAGTCATTCATCATAACCCATTACCATTATACTATCCCTAACTGATAGATTGGGACCAACAAGAATCCAATTGACCAATTGATGAGTTTTAGAATGATGAGGCATTCTTTGAATTTTTAGGCCTTAGAGACAATGTTTCATTGGGAGATCATAAATTAGGATTCTCAATTACATTGGATCCTGAAGCCTATTTTAGAGAGTGGGTGAACACCCTTGGCCAAAAGAAAATAAATAAAAAATTGAGGTCCCAAAGTGAAAACCTCTTTGAGGCACTTTTTGACTAGGAAAAATGTAAAGATAAAGGCTAGTCCAGTGGTGAAAACTTGTTTCAAGCACCATTAGATGGGGGTTTTCATTCTTCTTCAAGGTTAGACTAGAAGACAACCAATGATGAACTTGCCTATGGATCCGAGTTCAGTTTTGTGCAATAAGTATTTGATCAAAAATTTCAAAAAAAATTGACTATTTTTATCACATGGCTATATCTCCCATTGGGGGAATCAGATTCATCATGCCTAGGAGACATTGGAGAGTAAGTCCTAAAAGAGGACCCTGATATAGTTCAACAGTTCAAGTCTTTTCCTACTATCTTAGAAGATGATTCAACCCTTCTAGTCTAAGATATAATAGAGGTAAACATTGAGACTCCATCAAACCTAAAATGGATAAAATTAGGCATATCCCTCACTGAAGAGAAACGTGAAGTCTTTACAGCTCTATTGAGAGAATTTGTAGATATCTTTGCATGGGCTTATTCTGACATGCTAGGTTTGGACCCTGCCTTGGTTCTACACCACCTTATGGTCAATCTTGATACCAAACTAGTGAAACAAAAGCTACGTAAGATGCATCCTTGAATTGTTGTCTTGGTAAAGAAAGAGTTGGAAAAACTCTTAGAATTAGGATGTATCTGGTCTATTGACTACTCAAAATGAATATCTAATGTTGTACTTATTAGTAAAAAGCTTGAAGGAATCAAAATTGGTACTAATTTTTGGGACATAAACAAGGATTATCCGAAAGATGACTTTACATTGCCTAATATTGACATGATCATTGACTCCATGGTAGGTTATGAAATTCTTTCACTCATGGATGGCTTTTTAGGATACAAGCAGATTAGAATAACACTAAAAGACCAACATAAAATAGCATTCACCACTCAATGGGGAACATTTTGTTATCAGGTAATGTCATTTGGTCTTAAAAATTCTATAGCTACATATAAAAGGGCCATGACTTTCATATTCCATGATATGATGCATGATATTGTTGAAGACTATGTCGATGACATATGAGGAAAATCCAATAAATGTGTGTTTGGAGTAACCTTAGGAAAGTTACTTGGATTCATTGTGTCTCATAGGGGCATTGAAGTCGATTCGGCCAAAGTACATGCTATAATTGAGATGTTGCCACCAACCAATTTGAAGCAACTCTGTAGTTTGTAAGGTAAGATCCAATCAATCTGATGCTTCATCTCTCAATTAGAAGATGAGTGTCATATATCTACACATCTTATGAAGAAGGGAGTTGAATTTCATTGGGATGACCACTGCCAAACAACTTTTCAACAACTCAAGGACTATCTAGTTAATCCACCTTATTTGTTACCTCTTATGCCAAGAAAGCCATTCTTGTTGTATCTATCAGCTATCAATAATGCCTTAAGGGCAATTTTGGCTCAACAAGATAAGAATGGAAAAGAGTATGTAGTATACTATTTAAACCGTACCTTGGTCATATATGAACACAACTATGTACCTACTGAAAAAGCTTGTCTAGCCATGGTCTTCGTAGCTCAGAAACTGTGCCATTACATGTTGAATAATAAGACCATGGTCATTTTAAAATCAGATCCACTTAATTATCTACTATCTAAAAAATGTTTACAAGGTAAAATGGCCAAATAGATCATGCTTCTTAGTGATTTTGACATAGAGTGTGTCAAACAGAAGGTAATCAAAGGACAAGTCCTTATAGATCAACTTGTTGAAGCACCCCTTGCTGACACAAAGCCACTCACATTTCAATTTCTTGATGAATCGATAATGACCATCATTGACAGACCTCGTGAGGAGCAACACTAGAAGCTATATTTTGATGGTTCATTTACTGCACATGGATTAGGGGCAAGCCTCTTATTTATTACACCAAAGGGGGATCTAATCCCTAAATCATTCAAAATCAGTTTTCCTTGTACAAACAACATGGTCAAGTATGAAGCACTTGTCACAGGACTTTGATAGGTAGTAAAATAGAACATATCTCATCTCCAAGTTTATGGTGATTCTCAATTAATTATCAATCAAGTCATAAACCATTTTAAGACCAAAGATGACAAGTTGGTTTCATATAAGGCTATGGTCGACACTCTCACATATTAAATTGCTTACATTTAGTTTGAGCATATACCAAGGGCTAGTAATAGAACTACAGATGCCATGGCTACTATTGTCTCTCTATTTTGATAAACAGACAAAGATAAATAGTATTAGTTCCTCATTGAGAATTTGGTTACCCCAGATCATGAACCTTCAATCATTGTAATGATTTGTGATATTTTTGGTCTTAATTCTATCTAATACTCAAATATTTACAACTACCTTCATGACCAAGTTATACCACCTAACCTATCTTAAAAACAAACTAAATCCTTTATCCATCACTCCACTCATTATACTCTACTTGGATCCATCCGTTATCACTGTAGTTTTGATGAAACTCTACTTTGTTGTTTAACTTTGATAGAGTCTATGCTAACATTAAGAGAAGTTCACAAATGGGTATGTGGCACTCATTCTAGTGGGGTATTCCTATCCTAAAAGCTCTTGTGTATTGGTTATTATTGGCCCATGATGAATGTAAATATAACTACATATATAATGAAGTGTGACACATGTTAATGGCATGCTAATCTGATTCATGCCCCAGCCCAAACTCTAAAATTGATATTGACACCATGGCCACTTACTACATGGGGACTCAACCTCATTGAAAAAATCAACCCCACTTCATCTGATGGCCATAAACATATCCTTACCACCATCAAATATTTCACTAAGTGGGTTGAAGCTATACCCCTCACGTGATTAGAAAGCAAATTTCCACATTCATCTTCAACCATCTCATTTGTCACTATGGTATCCCCTTTGACATTATATTTGATAATAGAGGATCATTCAAGAACAAGGATGTAGACCAGATATGTACCAAATATAACATCACATAATATTTTTATACAATATATTACCCTCAAGGTAATGGCCAGGCCAAAGCATTGAACAAAACCATTGTCAATATTCTTGAAAATATAATCAATAATGCCAGTCATGATTGGTACCTACATATATTCCTTACCCTTTGGGCATATCATACTAATCATCATATCCCCACAGGAGCCACTCCATATTCACTTATTTATGGTATATAAGCCATCCTTCCCATTGAGGTCAAATTACCTTCATTGTGCATATATTTCAAACATGTCCTAGATGATCACGACTATTGAGTAGATCACCTACAATATCTAGACCTACTTGATGAAAAATACATAGCTACACTCAACAATCTTTAGGTATATCAGAACTAACTCAAAGTCCACTATAATTGACATGTCAAATATAAAAAATTTAAACTTGGTGATCTTGTTCTTAGAGAAAACCAAAAGAATACCATGACTGAAAAGAAGCATAAAGGTAAATTCAAACTAAATTGGATAGGGCCTTTCATCATTACTACAAATTATGGATTAGGAGCATACACACTTGCCACATCAGACAGAGATGAACTTCCAAAGCTGATGAATATTATTCACCTCAAGTGGTACTATGCTTGAGCACTAAGGTGTATTGTCTATAAGGACCATTTCATGTTGTGTCATTTTATCACTATTCTTATTTGTACATATATCATGCTTATCATTCCTTTTATCCCATTCCATCTACTTTACCATCTTGTTCTATCGACCAAACATGTTCTATATCCTAGCTTATTTGACCTTGGTTTTTTTCCATTCATTACGTATTTTTAGTACCAAGGAATTTGATCAGTTTCATCAGTTGTTTCAAGTACTTCAGATAGAGATCATATTTGGAGTAGTATGATAGAAGTTTCAATAGTTGCATCCTTTGTTTGTTATTCCTTTATTATCATAGGTCTTGCTGCTAATTATAACTACATTTGGGAAAATTAGTACCCTTGATCCATGCTATTGTGTCCTAGTTATAATAGCTTATGGGCAAACTAGGGGCAACATTTGTTTATTGAGCCTTGACATACCAACTTGCCACTTCCTATGCCATACTATGCCTTTTTACCAACTGTGCCTATTTTGTTTGAATTGACTACTACACTAGTCAAATTCTTCCATTCTAAAGGCAAAATGACAGTGACTTGAGGTTCTACTCTAGGACTATGTAGGTAGCGCTTGATACCTATTAAGGTCAACTTAGTCACCCTTTCCATCACATTCTTTCCATTTTGTGAGAAACATAAGTTTAAACACTCTCATTATTTTTTGAGTAACCTAAGTTTGAACACTCTCATCATTTTGAGAGCAACCTAAGTTTGAATGCTCTTGTCATTTTGTGAATAACCTAAGTTTGAACGCCCTCATCATTTTATGATCTTGAACCATTTAGTGTCTCATCATTCTTGATCAAGTTGAGATACTTCTAAAATTTCAAAAACATTTGTAAAATCGTTAGAAAAAACCAAAAACACTAACCACTTCTTTGCCTTAAGGATTCTATGAACCCTTACTAAGTTACAAGAAAATTACTTGTTTCTTAGTTTCCCCATCCTTTTTGGCCTTTTTCTCTCATACACTTACCATTTTTCAAGACCATTCCTATTCTTCTATCACATCCATTTTGTTTGTTTTCATTAGTTGTCACATTCTTCCCATTCCCTGAGAGAACTACATTTGGCCTAAAGTTTTTTATTGGATATTGCATCTATGGAACTATGTAGCCAACATCTACTTGCCTAGTGAATATGGAGATAGCTCAGCCACCCCCTTCCTTTTATTTTATTCCCCTATTTTTTTGGTTTATTAAGTTGTCACCTCTAGGGGCAATGTTCATATGGTTTCTATTGTTTGTTTCTTCTTCTTTTGTTTGTTTGTCTACCTATTTGTTTACTTTCAACACTGTTTCCTTGATTTGGTTTATGTATATACATTGGGTGATTCCTTTCCCACACTTATACTCAAATCCATCCATATTTATATCTTCTAACATTGACATCATGGTTTTTTATCATTGGTGCATTATTTTTTATTTGAGTATTGGATTACGGGAGCCAGTCCTTATGCATATTTCGACCAAGACTTCATGATGTTATACCATGATGCCTACTGACACATGTTATAACAAACCTCATATTCAAGAAGTCTATTTAACAATGGTGGTATCTCTTTGACATCGACATCCCAATTCAATCTTAATCATATCTCAAATAGAGTAATTAACCATGAGAGAATTTTAATCTTTATTAGTTCAGATGAGCATCTCCCTACTAGTAGGTTATTCCAATTCATCATTACTATATGTGTTAAGTTATCCTCATCCTTGACAAATTTTGTCATGTTTTCCATAATTAGGGTCCAATGATTATAACCACCTCTGGGTAAATCATTGCACACCATCCCACTTGCATTTTTGAATGATTATAAATGCCTTTGGGAAAATTATTATGTTGTCACCACTTTAATTTTTCTACCCATATAGGGGCATGTTGTTATCTTGTTTGTCTATCCTAACTGGGGCAGCTCCATCTTCTCAATGATTATAACCGCCTTTGAAAAAATCATTATGTTATCATACCATGTTGCCACTATCAAGGTATAATGCTTATAACTGCCTTTGGGCAAACCATTGTACATCATCCCACTTGCATTCTCAGTGATTTTGACTACTTTTTCAATATCATTGTGTTTTCACCCTATCATCTTTCCTTTCTTTGGTCCCCTCATTGCACTTTTTATTTTTTGAGGGACCATTTTCTAACCTACTTGTGCCAACTATTCCCTCAAGGGGGCATCATACAATTAGTTTATCATCATTGAAGTTGTAGGCATACATGACCTTTTCATTCTTTGAGAAGACATTATTTTGCTTATAACTTGCAACATATTTTCAAATAGGGGCAAACTATAGACACCTAAATCTAGCCACCGATAACCTTCAATCAGGGTTTTGATCAATTTCCATCAAAATGCACAATTTGGATTAAAAACACTAAAATTCATTAAAATATTTGAATCTGACATATTCAAGTGCCAATTTTGGCTAGGGTGTACCTAAATGGTGCAATGAAATTTATGGGCCAGCTAACTTTGATCAGATCAATCTGAGTTAAAATGCCAATTTTGTACCTAGGTGCTTTGGATTGATCTTTCCTATCAAATCTCTTACACGAGACATGTGCATTCATTATTTGGTGTTGATAACATCCTAAATGGGATAATGGATCCAACACATCTAATATCAACTTTTAATTCTAATCTAGTCAAATTTTGATCCAATAACAAATCATTCTGATCAATTTGAGTAATCTGTGCACAAAGTGCTTAATCATGCTTAAGAGATAATTAAACCAAATTAGAGCCTAATTAAGAATTTAATGAAAACTTGTTGAATACTTATTTTTGGAAATGAATATTGAATATTTAAATCATCAGGTGACCTCATTTCTTGGGAAGACATTCCTAGGCCATAAATGCCACAAATATGAGGATTCATGCCTCCCATGCCTCATCAATGCCCTCCATGCCTCTTAATTGCTCCTTTATCCCACATATTGATGAGCCTATTTATGGATTTTAATTACATAATTTTATTAATCTTTAGCCACACATCTCAATCTTGAGATGGACTATTCAAGTTGATTCTAGCCATTTGTAAAAATCTATAAATAGAGAGGCCATGAACATCATTTCTAAGGTATTTTGGTGCAAATTTATTATGCTCAAATATATTCAAAGGTCTTGATAATGCAAAGTTATAATGCACAAATGATTCCAAAAGCTATTGCAATTAGTGTTACCATGCCAAATTGATTCCAAGCTAAGCCAAAGCCAAAGGTGCCAAGGAGAAGAGGAGATATCCAAGCCTCCTTTGATGAAGACTTTGTGAGCACAAGTTGAGCAAGCCACTACTAAAAAAGCATTTGGAGCATCCAAAGAAGGTGAAGGATTCTTGTTTTTACTTAATTTTTAGTTGTATTTGTCATTTGTTTTTGTTATTAAGCTCACCCTAGTAACTAGGTATGAAGATGTTAGTTTAGTGTGTTGTTTGTCAATTTTCTTTGTTCATTTTGTCAATAACACAATACTAATCTCCTCTTCTTAGTCAAATTCTTAGTTCACAGAGAGTGGGTTCATTGAGAAGGACAAACATCTGTAAGATATCTAATACCACCATATTTGAAACATTATGGCTATTTCTAGTGCTGATGAGATCTAGAAGAAGTTGAATCACTTGAATAACTTCAAGAGTGAGAAGAATGCCTATGGTGATGTCTGCGTTTAGAATACCCTAGAGAGTGTTGATGTGAATATTGTGGAGATCATCGAGAATGATGTGAAAAATGTTACTGAGAGTGTTTTAGAGAATGCTTTTGAAAATTTCATTATGCATGGAAATGATATATGTGTTGAGACCTATTCTTTATATAGTGAGCCTCTTCAATAGGCATACTTTTCTTCTTTACAAATTATCTCTCATGTTGAGTCAATAACTCACAGATGGAGAGAAATGTGTCACCATTAATCTTATCATTAAACTTTAACATTTAAATAAAATTGGTGTATATGGAATTCAACCCATTAAATGTGATATAAATCAACATGTCATCATCAAATTTTCCCCTTGTACAATACTGTTATTTTAGAGTTTTTATGCGTGAAAGATATTCAGAGAAATCTTCATCATCTACCAGTTTATTAATCAAAACTTGTATAAGAAGATCAATCTTTTTGTATGCAGGTTGCTTCTCATATATATCTCTTAATGTTTTTCATGATTTCCATGCACAAATTTTAAATACCTCAATATGAATGATAACATGTTTAGTGCAAGATGATTTCAATAGGGTGGATACATGTTTATCGTGTTTTTGATATTCAACTAGTTTTGTCACTTCAGTTAGTGGTGTGGTCTCTTTCTCAGTGATTTCCCATAAATCGTTAAATATGAGGGTCTTTTCCATGTTTCTACTCCATTCTTTGTAGTTTCTAAGTGATTTTCCATTTTTAGATATGAGATTGATAATTTTAGCCATGATGCTAAAAGAAAAATCAAGTCAAAAAAAGAATGTTATTGAGGTTTTACCTTTACTTTCCAAATAACTTCTAAATATAAAAAAATCTAAAACTTTGTAAAACATTACACCTTATAACTCCTTTTACACCCTTATATCACCATTATTATTGAAAATCTATTACATCCTTGTAACTCCTTCAAAAATTTGAATATTCCCTCTTCTTTAAAAAAACATAATATTCCAAAAAGTATAGAAAATTTATCTATAGGTTTGGAACCCGTGACCAATGATCTAAAATATTTTCTCTAACCAACTCATCATCAATAAACTTGAATATTACAATTCAAGATAATCAATATTAACTTAAAGTTTTGGATAAAATTTATATATAAAATATGGAGAAAAATTATTGTGGGCTTTTACTGAATTGTTTCATTGTACCTTCAAGCTTGCATGAGATATTTTTGGTGCTTTATAAGTCCTATTTTAACTCATTTTCAAATACAATAGTGTAAATAGTGTGCAGATCTGGCCGTTGAGATCAATGCCCTTGCCAACATCATTTTCCAATCAATATTAAGGAATGGCAATCACTTCCCTTCAGTCCTCACGATAATCACTTCCCTTCAATCCTCACTACAATCACTTCCCTCTAATCAATTTGTGAACAAAAATTTCAAAAAAAAATAATTTGAATTTCACTGAAGACTATTATATTTCACCATCTCAATCAGGCAATCCTTCGATAGATAACTACATGAACAACAGTCATTCTGACAAATTTTAGGAATCTAGATTTGTGAAACCATATACAAATGAGCAGTTTCAAGAGGATGATATTCACTACATTGAAGTTATTAGAACCACTGAATGGACTCTGAAAAAGGATGCAGACAATTGGAATCGCTATCACATTTAGAGTTGGTTAATGAAAGGCTTAAATGATCAATAGGATAAATACAGGTTGATATGGCATATGATCAAAATAAAACTATTGAAGTGTTTTGGTTATTGGAGAATCATGTTCAATGAAGTTACAAAAAGGATAGTTGAAACCCTAATGAAATGGCTGCTAACTCCATGACATTACTTTGCTTCTCTCCAGGGTGATGTCATGTTCATGGCTTATTCATTTTCTTGTCATGGCTTTGATACCACCGATGACCCACAAAAGGAGGAATAAATTCAGAAAATGTATTTAGTATAAATCATCTACTTTTATTTTTTTACAAATTAAGATTTAAAAAGATTGCAAGAGATGAAGTTGGTTATAAAACCAGTAAATGGGTAAATAACCCAAACATAACAAAAAACTAAACAAACTAATTAATAATTTATTAACTTTGGCTCATCCATGATCCCAACAATGTGTATATGTATGTGTGCATGTATGTATGTATGTATGTACGTATGTATATGTATATGTTTGTATGTACACACACACACACACAAAATTTATGTGTATTGCCTTAGAGTCCTCTATATGATGATGATATTAGAGGCAATGACCATTCAATGTTTTTTATATTCTTAACAAAAAAATTGATTTATATACATGCAAATTATCAATTGTGCCTTATATTTATCGAAATGGGGAAGATGATGAAATAATATGCATATATGTCTGACATTCCCTGTAACAATAACACTAATAGTTATGTTCATGTGATAATAAAGAACTACAAACATAAACACAAAGCATTACATACACCTATGCTAATAGTTCTAATTCTACAAAGCCTCTAAGTGCTATAAAAATTAAAAGTCATAACCAAAATAATTGGTAATAAGCATTTATCTCTATCCATGTCCATTCGTTGCCGTGAAAATGTTGTTAATAAATTGACTAACCTTGATTTTCCATAATGTTTATGCTATGTAATTATCTATGCCCAGGACTAATCTATCTTATCTTTGTGTGCAACTTATTTCCTGAGAAATCCCATAAGCATTTAATAAGGTCATCATGTTCACATGGTTTTCCTTGTCTTAATCCTATGAACATGCCTAGTTTGACATGTAAAAAAAACTAACATACAATTCATTTACTAGGCTTATTTCATCTTCTACTTACCAGTACACTTGTAAAACAAAAAATAAATGGTCATAACTTAGTCATAGAAATTAAAAATAGTGTTATCACAAGAAAATAAAATATAATGGTTTTCCTTGTCTTAATCCCATGAACATGCCTAGTTTGACATGTAAAAAAACTAACATGCAATTCATTGAATAGGCTTATTTCATCTTCTACTTACAAGTACACTTGTAAAACAAAAAATAAATGGTCATAACTAAGTCTAAAATATTTTATTTTCTTGTGCTTACACTAATCTTAATTTATATGTTTCCAATTTTAAGCTACAACCAAAATTCAGAAATACATTCTACAATCTTTCTAATGCATAAATGTGCAAAGGAAGCTTGACTGAACCTACTCAATATTGTTGTCAAGATCTTTATCTCAATCCTTGTCTAGTGATCTTTTCTATTTCAACTTGTGCCTTTTGTTTTGATGTAATACCTCCTCAAATGTTCTAATTCTAATTTTTATGCTATGTTATTCAAGTTGATGTATTTTATTCTTACATTTGCCAGTGGGTACTTTGATTCAATGCCTTATTATATAGGTGGCCTTTAATATTTTAATAATGCCAAAAGAGACTTGAACAAGTTTATTTGGAAAAATAATATGGAATTAATTACATTGTTCATCACATATTTTATAAATAATAAAGTACTATAATACCTTATCTAATATAGGTTCTTGCATCGAATTATTTTATTTTTTCAGTTCTCTTGGTCCTTTAAATTTAGTAATTACTTCAACATTTATTCATGATATAATCTCAAGAAATGACTCTAATATCTTTATTAGTTCATATAATATATTTTTTCATTATTGTGTTTATGTGATGTTTGTGTGTAGGTTTTCCTATGTAACAAATAGTTCCTCTCATGAAAGAGTAAAGATGGAGAAGACTTGATTTTCATCAATGATAAGGTGATTGTGACATGAATGTTGCATTAATTATCGATTTTATTAGAACCATCATGTTAGTTTCATAAACATTTTAATGTATGTTTATCTAAGTGCTATCTTTGTTTCTCAAGTCTTCTATTTTATGCTATTAAAAATCCAAAACATGCAAGCAATTATTTATAGTTTTCATCTATAACAAAGCATCATGTGTTTTATATATTTTTTTATTTTAGCCCCACCCATTGTTTTATATATATTTTTATTTTAGCCCTACACATATACATAATAGTTTATCTTCAATCCACCAAAGCCAATAAGAAGAGGAATCACCATCTGCTTCTTAGAAGTAAGCCTTGCAATTTCTTTCCTTGCATTACATTAATTTGAATGTTCCAAAGTTTTTATTATCCTCAAATGTTTCAATCTCCTATTGTACTAGTTTATGATAAAGTTTATATGATTGCATTCATTAGAGAAGCATGGATTTGAGTTTTTGAAAATGTACTACTCATTCTCATCTATATTTTAATTCCTTATAAGACCATTTTTTGACTAGTTTGTGCTTGGATCCTGAATTTATAAAAATTTTGCATTATTTGGCTTCGAACTTTAGCATTTAATAGTTTAATTACTAAGTACCTTTATTTTAAATCTTAGTCCAATTGGCATTTGCATTGATCATGTTTTCTCATTGTGCATATATATGTATGTACACACACACACACACACAGAGAGAGAGAGAGAGAGGAGAGAGAGAGGGAGAGAGAGAGAGAGAGAGAGAAAGAGAGAGAGAGAGAGAGAGAGAGAGAGAGAGAGAGAGAGAGAGAGAGAGAGAGAGAGAGAGAGAGAGAGAGAGAGATTTGATATATTCAAGTAATCTAGATGATAAACTAATAAAAGATCTCATGTTTGAGCCTAATGAATGTTATTTCATGTGTTGAAATGGGATTCCTTAAATGTCTTTGCATTACAAAGGTTATTATCTATTTGAAACATAATCTTTATAACACAAAGCACCAGTTTTTTGTAAATTTAATTAATTATTTGTATTATGTTTGCAGAGTGTATAAATATGACAAAGAATCATGGTTTTATGATGTAATTTTCTTGATAGTTTAAAAAAAGCTAAATTCTACTATAATTTTTATTGATCTTGGAATAAAACACTCATGTGTTCATACTTACATTGTCCAAAAACTTTTATCAAGGAAAAAATACAATGACAAGGTAACCCGTTTCCCAGTCTATAAACATACACAATAAAGCTCCAAATTATACATGTAAAAAATTAATTGCATTGGCTTATCAGCTCATGTATGTGTGTCCATGCAAGTTAACTCTACATGCAATGATGGTAATGGATGATCCATTTCAGGTTCAAGATGATCCTAAAACTTCATGAAGACAATACAAGCATGTTTTTATTTTTTATTATTGATTTATACTATTTTTTATTATTTATTGTGTTAATTGTTAACACTTTCCAATATTTGTATAGAAAATAGAATAAAACATCAAGATCGGGAATAAGAAAAAGTTAAACTAAGAATATGGAAAATAAATTCTTCTTAAAGTTTTTATCCAAGTTTCTATTTTCAATAAATTCAAAAAGATTCAAAGGAACAAGAATATTGTCCTAGATAATCTACAAATAACTTCTTATACATTAAATAATGTTTTTTCACAACAACAAATGACATAATATACTTGTTATGGATTGAAGACAACATGTACTATAAAATGTTGTTCTTTGTAACTTGGCTCATTCGTAGACCTTATATACCTTTCATGGCTTAGATTTTCTATATTTCCATCAACTACTCTAACTAGGTAAATTATTATCAATTTTTACTAAACTCAAGCATAAATAATCAATTGTTGATTTCTAATAAGATTTGCATAAATTATTTATACTATTTAAGATATGTTTTACATTTAATTTTTATTTGTTCATGTAATTATAGAATTTACAATTCAAATATATAATTTCATATATTATTATATAATTGTTACAAATTCACCAAGATGACTTCATAAAGTTTACATTTTTCTAAGTTTTTTACTCAAACCATGTTACAAACAAATCTAAGACTAACTTTACTAACAAATATTCTCTTATTAGATTTTAGAATAAAGATTTACTTATATGTCGATATATATAACGATTATTTCATCTACATTGAATGTTTATAACCCTCTCTTAAGTACATAATGAATAAAATTAAGTGTTACCCACTAACTAACAAGTATAGGATGTTTTATTCTACACCTTCAGCACAGCATAGATTGATTACTTCATCAACTTATACAAAGGCAACAATAAAAAAATAAAGGTCTATGTTATTGGTATTTAGCCTCACCACCACTTAGATCAATACAAAACATGAAACTAACATGTTTACTTTTTTGATGGGTTTCTGGAAATGCATTCATCACAATCAATCAAATAATTCACAATTTTAATATGTTTGGAAATTTATTTTTTATAAAATTATATAAATTAGTTTTTACAATTGTAAAGACTGATTTCATACTTTTTAACTTTGCTACAGACTCCACTAACTCTGTCCTTTGCTTCCCACATGACTTGGAACAATCCACCTTTATTTTAATTTATGCCTATGTTGTGATATCAGAGCAACATGTGCATGCATTAATTAAAGAGCCAAAGACAATAGTATGTGTGCAGTGGGTTTTATCACCAATTGGACCATTATAATTGTAACTACCATAGCTAATAAAACCACAAATAATAAATATGTGAGGGTAACAAGCCTAAGACTAAAATACCTTGTATATAAATTGCACGTGTTGAATATGAGAAAATATGACATAGTAAGAT